>JAUMJL010000292.1:0-558257 GCA_033558185.1 Dromococcyx pavoninus | reverse complement strand
GGTGGAGCCACGGAGAGGGGAGGGATGGAGGAGGGGGCGGGGCGAAGGCGGTGTCGGAGCCAAGGAGAGGGCGGGGCTAAGGAGGGACGTGGCGGATGGGGGCTGGGTGGGGCAGGGGGCGTGGCTGAGGAAAGGGGCGGGGTGGGTGAATGGGCGGGGCGAAGAAGGGGTGACAGCGAGAAGGCGGGGCGGAGGAAACGGGAGAAGGGGGCGGGGCGAAGTAGGCAGCTGGGGCGGAGGGGGTGCGGCGGAAGGGGGCGTGGCCAACGTGAGGGGGCGGGACATCTCCGGGACGCAGACCAGATCGTTTCTCTCCGCGCGTAACGTCATCACCGTGCGCTGCGGCGTCCTCAGTGTGGGGAAATGTCGCCGCCGCTGTTCAGTCTCCCCGAGGCGAGACTGCGCTTCACGGTGAGACCGGGAGGGACTGTGCTGTGGGTTGTGGGTGGTCTACAGTTTATATGAGACGGTCCAATACCCTGTCAAGCTGAGTCTTTAAAGTGTCCAGTGTAGAGAAATTTGAGGTTCAGCAAGGCCAAGTGCAAGGTTCTTTCACCTGGGACGGAGCAATTCACGGTTCCAATACAGGCGGGGAGAGCGATGTGATTGAGAACAGCCCCGCAGAGAAGGGCTTGGGTGTGCTGGTTGATGAGAAGTTCGGCGTAAGCCGGCAATGTGCGCTCGCACCTCAGAATGCCAACCGTGTCTGGGCCGCATCAAAAGGAGCGTGGCCAGCAGGGTGAGGGAGGTAAATCTCCCCATCTAATCCTCTCTTGTGAGAACCCATCTGGAGTATTGTGTCCAATTCTGGAATCTCCAACATCGGAAGGATATGGAACTGTTAGAACAGGTCCGGAGGAGGACTAGGAAGATGATCCTGTTATGAGGACAGGCTGAGAGAATTGGGGTTGTTCATCCTGGAGAAGAGACGTCTTTAGGGAGACCTTATAGCTGTAGAGCTAAGGACAAGTAGAATGGGGCCTTCAGCGGCCAGACCAGTGGGAGATGTCCCTGCCTATGGCAGGGAGATGGGAACTGGGTGGATTTTATTACAAGATGTAGTGATATTTAGACTGTCTTGTTGCCACGAGTCACATCCCAAAGCACTGTAACCTGCCTGTGTGGCAATTGAGACTGCTGTAGATGCAGCATCAGTCATAGCAGCATGTTCCTCTGTGTTTCACTTAGAAATACTATTTTCACCACGTTGATATCCCTGGTTTGATGTATGGTGTTCAAAGAAATTTTTTAGTGTGAGGGTGGTGAGGCACTGGCACAGGTTGCCCAGGGAAGCTGTGAATGTCCCCGCCCTGGTGGTAAGGCCAAGCTTTGGGCAGGCCAGGCTTTGAGCACCTCTGGTAGGAGGTGTCCTTGCCCATGGCAGAGGGTTTGGAACTGAATGATCTTTAAAATCTCTTCCAACCCAAACTGTTCTATGATTTGTTATTTGCCCTACTTGTCACAAAGTTCTTTTGTAAAATGAGACATGGTTGGTGGAAAATAGGTTCCTTGGTATTTCTGTCCACTGGCAGATAGAGGAAGGAGGAGATCCTGCTGATTTTGTAACTTTTCTTTCTTTATATTTTGGTAGACTTCCACCAGAGAGGCTCTGCATAACAAAAGTATCAAGCCATTGTTGAATGCGTTTAACCAGATTCCTGGGAGGTAAGTAAATGCCACTTGATTTTGGCTTTTCAGATAATTTTTAGTGATCTTGCTTGTAATATTTGTTTCTAACTGATATGGAATGTTTGCATTTGCAGTGAAAATGAAAAGAAGTGCACCTTGGATCAAGCTTTTAGAGTTATTGTAGAGGAAGAAATAGTAAGTACTTCAAACTGCTATATCTTATCTCTTGATAAAGCTCAAATTTCTGTTTGCACATTAATGTATTAACAGCAGTTTATGTTAGTTTAGGGAAATACTGTTTATTAAAGCTATTAATTATGCAGGAATTCTCTAATTATGATTGAATATAGATGATAAAACGAGATTGGTAGGTAGGACAGAATGGCAGTATTTTACAGGTACTACACTATAGCGGGAGGTGTTGGTTTAGCCTTTTCCAGGAGTTGTTTGTAATGCTTGTGAAAGTCTGCTGTGCCTTAAAATTCTGGTTCATTAATATGCATTGTTCTACAACTGTACTTTAACAGTGGGGTGGAGTGGGTGATCTCTTACTAGCATGTAACGAAGCTGACTGTCAGATGCAGAAAAAACAAGGATGAGAAATGGAATCAAATAATGTTTTTTGTTGGTATTACCTGAATGAAGGCTGAATGGGAGATGTCTTCAGAGGCAAATAACGCTTCCCAGTAGGTATTGTAGGGTCTTTTATGGCCAGAAGCAGTCAAGAAATGTTACTTACTCAATAAAAGCTTTATGTAGTTAATTGACAGGTCTGATTTAATAGATTGTTTGAATTGTGGGAAGTCAAATGTCTGTATCTGTTTTAAATATGCCTACTTGGAAACAAGAATTTTAGTTCTGCTAAATGTATGTAGTGTCAGAATAGAGAAGCCTGATACTATTGTCTTTGTTTAGATAAACAAAGCTCCATGTGAAAATCTCCTGGCAATTATTTCTCTTGCTATTAATGGAGTCACGGAAGGTGAGCATCTTTCTCAAATCTCTTGGTGGTTGTACAGGCTATTTAGGGGAATTTTAAATTCTTGGTTTTTGTATGTTGTCTGTAGCAGTAGGCTTTGATAGTATGTGGTCCTTACAGTAGTGGTTATTAATTCTGTTTCACAAGAAGAGTGAAATATGTTGTCATTAAATTCAGTTATATGTGTGACGTTTGTGTTGAATTTTTTTTTAAAGGAGGAAGATGCATGGAGTTTGTTGCAACATAATTAGCATTTTCTGTCTTTGTCCACCGCTGTAAAATGTTGAGAAGTCTCCCATCATAATTTCAGAAATGAGACCGCTGAGGCAGAGAGGTTAAATGTCTCTGTCAGTTGCTGGCAAAGACAGAAATCATCTCTCCTGATTCATTGTGCTTGTCTCCCAGTACTGCCCTGTCAGCACACAGCTGGTAGATACCTGAATCTGTTTCTAGAACTCTTTTGTGTCAGAAATCATTGTGCTGACCTCTTCTGAGGAGGCTTTCCCACCCTTCCCTTTGTTTATTTTTTCATATTACACATCAAATATTTGTTTGTTTTGTTAAGTATAGCTCAACTAGATATGTGTCTGATGAACTGTAGAATAATGAGACCTGTGATTACAAGGAATGCAGAGACCATCAAACTATAGAGCATGGTTAGACAGACTTGATCACTGCTTTAGCAGTGCTTTGCTTGTGGAAAAGAGTCTCAGACTTCATAAGTGTGTGTAGTGTAACGAACTGTGGGTTTATAAGTCTGAAAGGGTTCTTTTGCAGCCTGCAGAGATTTGAGATTTTTTCAGCCTTTGAGATTTTTTTAAGAGTTGTTCTTTATTATTTGTTTTACACTACTGCAAAGCTCTTGAAAAGCTCTGCATATGGGTACATATAGAAATAGCTTTAATGGAAGGTCATGCATTAAGCCAAGCTTTTTGTCAGGATTTGTAGGAACCCAGAATTTTTTCTTTGTTTTCCTTTAACTGCTGTGCATCCTTACTGCATTTCAGTTCAAATTTGCTGAATGAAATATTCCCTGTTCCCAATAGGTATCTGCACAGCATCCACCCCTTTTGTGCTTCTGGGGGATGTTCTGGATTGCCTTCCTTTGGATCAGTGTGACAAAATTTTCACTTTTGTGGAGAAAAATGTTGCTACATGGAAATCAGTAGGTATTTTTTTCAAAATGGGTTATAGTTGTGCCAAAGCTCCTGTTTACCTGAACCATTTTACAAACAGATTTTAACTTTCATTGTATCTATTTGTGGTAAAAAGGTAGCGTTTAGCACATTTTGTTTTGAGGCTTAATAATACCTGGGCAGCAAAGGTCAGAAGACTAAAAATAAATCATAATTTTGCTTCTTGTATTTCTAATTCCTTTCTCACAACGTACAGTTTTTGTCACATTTAGAAATTGGAAATTTTACTTCTGATGCACAATTTTTGAGTAGCTTCTCTCAACTTATTATTCAGCCTCTTCCTCAGCTGCAGGAGGTACCTTCATCCCTAATTCTTTGCAGAGCAAGAAGTCTTCTTGGTCACTTCCTTAACAAGCTTTCCATTACAAGACTGTAGCAGTGGTGAATACGTTGCCCTAAGATATTTCCACTTGTGAGGAGCAATCGGTGTTTTGAAGTGTGTTTCACGCTCTTGCTGTGCCATGGTGCTATACCAGGAGAAGAGCTGCTGCAAGAGGCTGCCGAGCTTCTTATGCTGTGGGTGCTGTTTATTAAAGACGGAATTTGAGGTCTCGGGCAGAAGTCCTAAGCTGCCTGCATTTTATTGCAAAGTCAGGAGAAATCTTGGATCTCGATATCCTTGGTTTCCCATTTGGCAGTATTGCCAGGACCACAAGTATCAACAGCTGTATAGGTAACACTCCAGTTTTTCTGTGTTTTCTTAACCTGAATTTTGCAACCAGGACTACCTCCCATAGGGATTCGTTCAGGCTGTTTTGTTTCAGGTTTCATTTTATTCATAAACTGTTCTTTATAGTTAATTCAAGTACTTAATTTCTTTCTTCTGCTGCCAGATAACAAGTACTTATGAATGCTCTTAATCTTCTGAGTATTGCTCTTTGCATATAAATAATGTGTGCAATAATAAAGACAATAAGTGAAAAAATTAGCGTGCTTTAGAAAAAAGAGTGGATACTGCTCTTACAGTTCATTGTCACATGTGTTTTTTCTGCATAGAAGCTGGATTTAAATGTGTGTTATTCATTCTTGGATTTTGTAGAACTCTTTTGTGTTGCCTTTTTGTGAAATCTGCCTCTTACTGAAGGGAAAACTGAAATTTAGTATTAACAGTAGACTTATAATTACTCATGGCTTGTGATTTGAATTAGGTTCTGCTCAGGAAGTTTTTGGGTTCTGTTAATGATCTAAATACCTTTACTTCATTTCAGAATACGTTTTACTCCGCAGGGAAAAATTACTTGCTACGAATGTGCAATGGTGAGTTGTAGTTTTTCAGGGCGTAGTGGGGAATTAAAGATCTTCCTATCTCAGCGATTGAAAGTGAGTTTAATCTTTTGATTTACATGCAAATATGTTCAATAAGTAATAAAGTTAGGAGGCAGATCACTGAGCAGGTATTCATGAGTCTTCTGTTTGGCAAAAGTCCTGAGGGAAAATCTCTTTGTCAGTGGAGGTCATTATAGCAGATCATCTGAGAAATATTTATTCCTCAGCAATGACAAGGCCTGTATCGGAGGATGTATCTGAGTAAAATTCATTTGAAATTGTTTTTTATTGCCGTTGAAAGTGTTAGGAGAATTGGTAGAATGCATTTGGAAAAATGTGGATGGTGTGAGGAAGTTACTAGCATTTACGTTAGTTTACGAATATTAGCTTCCTTTCGTTGGCTCTGTAGGTCATGTAATTGGGAAGTCTTAAATCCTAGTGTGTGAGAAATTGAAAGAGGAATCAATACTAATATTCTGTACTTTTTACAATATTTAGACCTCCTAAGAAGATTATCTAAGTCACAGAACACAGTCTTCTGTGGAAGAATTCAGCTGTTCTTGGCTAGGTTATTTCCACTGTCAGAAAAGTCAGGTGAGATTTGTCATTACACTTGCCATCAAACAGACTAAATATGCTGAATCTCTTTAAGTTTATGATGGTTGCAGACCAAATTCAGTTGGAAAAAATCACCTTGCATTTTATCATGGTTCTTGTCTCTATCCTTGATACTATAAGTTACTTTTGGTTTTGTAGTTTCAAACACAAGTTTTGAATGCTGTTTCTGAGAATTTAATATCAGCATCATAAACGCCTGTGAATGACCAGGCTTAGGACCTTCACAGCTTCTAAGACTGACTGTTTGTTTTTCACAGGACTTAATTTGCAGAGTCAGTTTAACCTGGAAAATGTCACTGTTTTCAATACCAATGAACATGAGAGCACTCTAGGACAGAAGGTGAAAATTCCTATGTTGTTTTTCACTCATTTGCAGGAAATGTGTAAGACTCTGCAGAAATGCGCTACTGTGCACGATAGAACTGTATGTTTGCAATTCATTTGTCCTTCTTCCAGATCAAGCTGCTGATTTGGGAAATAGGCAGGTTACTTGGTGCATTAAACTGTGCAGACTTTGAGGGGAGAAAATTGATTTAGTTGTGAGGGAAGAGCACTGTCTTCACAAAGTTTTCTCACAGTGTATGGAGGATAGTGCTCTCCCTTCAAGCTTTTTCTCAAGAGAAGTAAGGCTGCCCTTGCAAAGTGTAATAAGGTGTTAAGAAAGGAAATTGTGCTTTTTACTGCAGTAATATTTTGAGAATTTTTTTTAATTTCTAGCTTCAGCTTTCTGATTAGATCAGATGTAACAGGATGTTTAAAATAAAGAACTTGATGGAAAATTTGTAAACTGTAGTGGCATTTGGTTTTGATTATTTTTTTCCTATTAGCACACTGAGGAGAGAGAAGAAGGTATGGATGTAGAAGAAGGTGAAATGGGAGATGATGAAGCACCGACAAGTTGGTGAGCTTATAGCAATTCTAAAAGTTGAAACAAAGTTTTGTAAAGTGAATGGAAGGAACTGTTTGGGAAATACCCTTAAATATACGCAGAATTTTATGTACTTTCTGTCCTCTCCAGATTAGGTGCAACCTAGCGGTGTCTTAATCTGTTTGAGTGGAGATGCGTGGAGGAGAAAAGAAACCTACAGATGATTTGGAAAACTTACACACCCTGGCAGAGAACCACTGTTACTCCCTCTTTTTCACAGTTGTCCTAATTATCTTGACAGAATTTGTTTTGATAAGATATATTCAGGGTTTCTGACTACACACTGTATGTGCTTTTAGGAGAAAAAGCTGTGTCCCCCTTCATTCCCCAGATAGTAAGAAAAATGAATCTTAAGAGAATTTTACACTATTTTTGCTTTTATGGTGAGAAGTAACAGTAGACTGGGTGGAAAAATCTCTTAGGGACAAATTCTGAATTATGAATTTCTCCATGAAGACTTCACTATTGTCTTATTATTTCACTTACAACACTAATTTCTGCGATTCCGCGTTCCTGACTAGACTTGAATTTAGTAGATTCCTTTCAATATGGATTTTGGTAACCATTTGAATGTTATTTTTTCCCCAGTTCCATTCCAATAGATTATAACCTGTATAGAAAATTCTGGTCACTTCAAGATTATTTTAGAAACCCTGTGCAGTGCTATGAGAAGGTCTCATGGAAAACTTTTCTTAAGGTAATCTGAGTTCATGCTTTCAACCCTTCAGCTTAAGTAAAAATAACTGTTTATAGAAGAGTGCATACAAATAGAACAGTTCAGCTGCTAATGCCATTAAATAGTAATAGTACGTGAGGAAATGCATTTTGCAGTTTTCTAAAGAGAGACTTTGGCAGTAAACAATATATGAAGATGTACAGTAAATCTCCTAATAAAACTTGTGAGGTCACTAACAGAAAGACTTTGAACGTTGAAACAATGTTAGAAGTGCCTTATGTGATTCATCAGCTGCAAAAAGCAGAACTTGCAGGTTTGTGTTGGGGTTTTTTTCCCCATAAAGAAGAAGTTTTACCCAGTCCTAGATCTTACTTTAGGATCTCACCAGGATTAACATGATTATTCAAAAGATGATGGGTTTCTAAAGAAACAGATAGAAACAATGACTGGCCATCCTCTTCGGCTGCCTGTTTTGGTTTTGCTTAGTATGAATGAGCTGCTGTTCCCTCACAATTTGCAATTCAGTGTTTATTTATACATAGTAAGAAATGTGACTTGTTTGGGTATTTTTAATCTTCATTCTTAGTGATCTAGTAAAAAGACGTAACATCTGCTCAGACATTTTAATATAAGTCCAGTTAATGATGTCTATATTCTGTGCTTTCCTTCCTCAAAAAAGTGTGCAAAAAAACTCCATGTATGCTTAAGAGAAACTTAACAAGGCCAGAGTTAAGCCTTTCAGATGAAATTTTTAAATTTTTCTTCATTGCAGCTTTAAGGCTCTGAATTGATTTTTTTTTTTTAAGAGCAGTACTGCAAATTTAACTCTTATGTACCCTTCCTTTTATATATTCTGAGAAACTTAAGTTTGAATATAGCACTGCCAGCACTTCAGTCTTCATAACATCTAAACAACAAAGCAGTTATGCACTGGTCACAACCCATTGATTTTCCTAGTATATATTAAATGTTCCAAATGATTAGATGTTCTGAAATGATAAATAAGTTTCACTGTCATCTGCGTTGTTCAGAGAACCCCCATGTATTGGTGGCAAATAGGTCTTGTTTTGACTGGATGACATGTTTACGAATTATTTTACTTGCTTGGCACTAAGTCTGGAGTTGTTCTGTAATTAATTACAATGGGTTTGAATTACTCTGCTTTATAGTATTCAGAAGAAGTTTTGGCTGTTTTCAAAAGTTACAAATTGGATGACACTCAAGCTTCCCGGAAAAAGCTGGAAGAACTGAAAACAGGAGGAGAACATGTATATTTTGCAAAGTTCCTAACTAGTGAAAAGGTATGTGATTTCTTTTCTCAGAATCACAGGCTAGTAGAGGTTGGAAGGAATCTGTGCAGTGGAACCTCCCTGCTTTCAGCTAGAGTACGTTGATCAGCACTGTGTCCAGTTGGATTTTGGTTGTCTCCACAGACAGAGACCCCACAGCTTTTCTGAGTATCCTATTACATTGTACGGTCATTTTATTTAGATAGATTTATTCTGTTGGGGTTTTTTTATTATTTTATTCTTTCTTTCTTAGTTGCTAATTCTGGGACTTCTATATCTGGAATAAGAGTCTGCAGTAAAGCTGACATCTATTTATTGCGTTTGATTTGTATTGTTACTTTTACAAAGGGAATTTAAAATAGTAAATATTTAAATATCTGTTCCTTTTTTATTGCCTTTAGAATTAAATTTTAATGATACGCTAAGTATATTTTCTACCTCATAATGAACTTCTTTAAATTTGCTTTGAAAAAGATCTTAAGGGTTTTTAAATCTGTTTAATGTTAAGTAAAAAATACAACATTCTGTTGAATTTAGTCCTAAGATTGTTGTCTTCATCTTGGAATAATATATAACTAACTTTTAAATGCATGCATTAGTAGATGACAGAGAGCAAGTCTTGGTGCAGCATAAGTTGTTTTTCGGGGATAGAAGAGTAGGTGAATTCCTCATAAGCCTTTGACCTGTGTATTGACAATTTTAAAACAACATAGTATAGAAGATAATAGAACCAGTTGCTTAATTAACACCCAGTAGTCAAAGGCCTTTTCTTCCAAGAATCTTCAGGTTTTCACTTTGTATAATCTATTATGATGTGCAGCACATGGGTTAGAAATCAAGAGTGTTGTCACTGTAGGAATGTTGATGAGAGTGAACGCTTCTGGGGTAGCTGAATCCTTATGTTGTAGCCAGTAGTTCATAGGAAAAGACAGCAACCTGTCCTTCACTTGCTGAAATAGTGGAATATTGGTTTTCCCAAATTCTTGTTCAACTTCAAAGTGAATGTTATTAAACCCACCAGTATAACACGAATACTAATATCTAGGGATTCTCATACAAGCAGTTCCTTGTACTTTTAGTAAATTGATTTCATTAGAAATTTTGATAGTCTTTCCTAAATTGCCCTAGATGACAGTTTACCAATCCTAATACCTTATAAAGCTCTGTTCTGAAAGTCTAGGTGGTACTGAATAGAGGTGCTGTAATGACTTTTATCATCATGTTGTTGTAAGAACAGTCTCCGTGGGAAACATTTGTTGGATTTCTTTTAGTTATGCCTGTTTAGTGTCTTTAAAATATATGTGTAATTCTTTTTTTGTTGCTGTTGTTATTTAGCTGATGGATTTACAGCTGAGTGACAGTAACTTTCGCCGTCACATCTTGTTGCAGTACCTTATACTGTTTCAGTATCTGAAGGGGCAAGTCAAATTTAAAAGGTAACCTGGAAATGTTTTGGGGATGGGGAGCTAAGAAGTCTGAGATGAACCAAAATATTTTAAAAGAATTTACATATACTTGTTCTAAGATTCCTGTGAAAATTGCAGGGCCTTGGATTGGTAAATACAAGATGTGGCTGAAGTAATTTTATGGCAGGAAAGAGGAAGTCTCATTCCTGCCTTTCTCTGCTTCTTTCTGCATTATTCTCTGCCCTGTGTGAGAGTGGCTCTAGTGTTAGATTTACTCAGATTTGTGTTTACTAAACTAGCAAAAACCAGTGTGCTCATCTCTGCAGAGTTAATTTTCTGCCATGTTGATGAGTTGAGTGGGGTTCTCAGAGAAGCAGAGGCCACTGAAGCTTGCTTAAGGTGAGTGCCAGCCATGAGAGGGAAGGACCAATGCAAGCTATTTCTGTGTGGCATCGGTTTGAATCTGTATTGACTCCACAATGTGGCATTGGTTACCGTTCTGGTTTTTTCTGGTGTGCTGCAGAATTCTGTTTAAAACAGCATGAAATAACAATGGTGATTATTGCTTTTACAAATTATTGGGACAGAACAAACCGCTAACTTTTCTTACTCTGTCTAATGACATGCTGAAAAAAACTTCTTCTCTGTTCATTTCCTGGGCTGTTGACCCCATGTACACATAATGATTGACAATGAAAGCAGCTGTCTTTACCGCTTCTACACTGCTTTTTATAAAGAGATCTCAAAGAACTTTGCAAACTAGCCAGTCGGTCCAGGGAAGTGTTTGTGCCCCTGTACTCGGCACTGGTGAGGCCGCTTCTCGAGTACTGTGTTCAGTTCTGGGCCCCTCACTACAAGAAAGGCATTGAGGTGTTGGAGTGCGTCCAGAGAAGGGCAACGAGGCTGGAGAACAATTCTTACAAGGAGCGGCTGAGGGAGCTAGGGTTGTTTAGCCTTAGAGAAGAGGAGGCTGAGGGGAGACCTTATCACTGTCTACAACTGCATGAAAGGAGGTTGTAGTGAGATGGATATTGGTCTCTTCTCCCAAGTGACAGGTGATAGGACAAGAGGAAATGGCCTCAAGTTGCACCAGGGGAGGTTCAGATTAGATATCAGGAAAAATTTCTTCACCAAAATAGTTGTCAGGCACTGGCACAGCTGCCCAGGGTGGTGGTCGAGTCCCCATCCCTGGAGGTGTTTAAAAGACAGGTGGATGAAGTGCTCATGGATATGGTTTAGTACTGCACAGGTACAGTTGGACTTGATGATATCAAAGGTCTTTTCCAACCAAGCGATTCTATGATTATCCTCATTCTATAGAGTATTTACCAAAGTAATGTGGTTGAAGAGAAGGAATAGAATTCATTAAAGTGTTCATTAAAAGCAGTCATTTATCAGTCATCAAGGGTAGTATGGCATAAAAAAGTGGTGTAGAAGAACACTTGGTGCAATTATTGTAAAATTGTATTAATTATTCCCTTAAAGATGATGGGGTTTATGTCCACTTAGCTAATAGAAGCTAGTTCTAAAAGTCTGTCTGTGCTGTTGACTCAGTTGTAGTCATGCTTGTATTTGCTATATAAGGTACCCAGTCCTTCATAAAGAGCTGGTTTGCATTGTATTACTTCTGAACACTGTAAATCTTGTCTGATTTTTAAAGTGTTTCAAAAAGTTCTGGTCTCTGCTTGGGAATGAAGTGAGCTGTATTATTTATATTTGTGTTCTTTTCATTTCTGCTTACTGATTGCATTATAATTCTGGATGTACCAAGCAACTTGTTTAATGACTTCAGGTTATGTTGTATTTAATAGCATAAGATCTGTGCTCCATAGATTAAGTTTCTTTTACTACGAGTTATTTACCAGTAGCACTTTAGCTGAGCTTAGGAGCCCTTTTTATGAAGGATGTCTTTTCATTGTGCCCTCTTGGTGTGCTTTGGGTCCAACATCAAGGTGTGATCTTGTATCACGCAAATGGACTTCCTGTTGGATGAAGCTAAATCTGAAAGTATATTCCATGATCACATCTAGTTAACTCCACATACTACTAAGTGGCTGGTCCACGGGACCAGACCAGAGCACAATCAAAGTGCTTTCTTCAAATCCTGTCTAACACCCCTCAGAAAGAAGGTAGTGTAAAAGATGTATCCTCTGCACCATTTTGATGTGTAGTAAACTCTTCAAATTTTTCAAAACAAAAGTAAGCTGCTTTAATGACAGTTCTATGTTGGTGTTTTTGTTTGTTTGTTTGTTTTTTGAATTCCAGTTCAAACTACGTTCTAACAGATGAGCAGTCTCTTTGGATTGAAGATACTACAAAAGCGGTTTACCAGGTTGGTACAGTAAATACTACTTCTATAAAAATTACATGAAAAAATATTTACTGTATAATATTGTTATTAACCACCTTTTTCTTTTGTTTTTGTTTTTTTTTTCCCCTACATATTTCCCTTACATATCCTGCTACCAATATAATGCAAAAAGTTAACTTTTTTCTCCCTCCCAATTATAGCTTCTTTCAGAAAATCCTCCAGATGGGGAAAGATTCTCCAAAATGGTGGAGGTGAGTACTTTGGTGCCTGTCTGAACAACGTCTATATAGAGCATAAAAAAGAGTATTGGTTTAAACTAGCTTTTGGAACACAGGTGTAACATCTGAGAGAACTTTTATCTCATCAAGGGGGCCTACAGGAAAGCTGGAGAGGTACTCTTTATCAGGGAATGTAGTGATAGGATGAGAAGTAATACTTTTAAACTGAAAGAGGAGAGGTTTAGATTAGAGTAGGAAGAAAATTTTTAATGTGAGGATGGTGAGACACTGACACAGGTTGTCCAGAGAAATTACGGTTGCCCTGTCCCCAGAGGTGTTCAAGGCAAGGTTGGATGAGGCTTTGAGCAACCTGATCTGGTGGAAGGTGTCCTTTCCCATGACAGGGGGGTTAGAACTGGGTGATCTGTAAGGTCCGTTCCAACCCAAACGGTTCTATGATTCTATCTCGATAAAAAAGGTCTCATAATGTCTTTTTATTTTGTAGTCACGTTTTCCCAATGCTTTCATTAACGTGCTTTTCCTTCTCTTGGGCAGAAATGGAAATGTGCGTATGTGTGCATACAGGAGACACTGGTTATTAGAAAAAACAATAAAAACAGTTTTTAAGAAGTCTTTCCAGAAAAGAATGCTTTACCCAAAGACATAGGAATAAGATGCAAGTGGAGTTAAAAAAACTTGTCATCTTGCTTTCGTTTTTTCTTTACTTTAGTTGTATCTGTTTTCTTGTTTAGAGAAGGAGGAATTAAGTCTTTTCCACAATTATTATGTGGAGATAAACTGGTTTTGAATGAACAAAACTAATCTTAAAACTGTACTGATGACCTTCAAAATAGTGGCTGAAATACAGAGTAACAAAGTTTTCTCTTTAATTGTAATAGCTCAATTAAAAATTTTAGGGCCTGCTCTAAAGGTGATTATGATCCTAACAATGTGCAATAATATGTTTCTCTAGCATATCTTAAATACAGAAGAAAACTGGAACTCATGGAAAAATGAGGGCTGCCCAAGCTTTGTGAAAGAAAGGTAACTGTTATGAAGTAGAAGCTTGCTGCTGCTTGTTTGAAATGGTGGTTTGTCTTCAATGTACCTGTGGTGTGTATGAACATCCATGGTTCACACAGCTTTGAGATTTGCATGGTTGAATGTCCCTTTGTTTGTGTGCAGAAGGCTCATAGATTTCTGCCTGAAGACTTAAGGGTTTATCATGTTAGTGACGGGCTGGTCAGACACCTGTGGAGTCTCAGGAGAGCATTTCTCACTGTCTCATGGCAAAATTTTGTTCTCTTAATACCAAGAATGCAGTGACTGAGGAGACTGAAGCATGTTGTCTCCTCTCCTACTGTCAGCAGACCCTAGATTGAAGAAGTTGATGCCTGACTTTCCCATGTACTGCTTTGGGTTGCCTCTAATGAAGCCCTTGGTGTTATGGCTTTGATGGGGCACCATACCTGGAGTTTTGTGTAGCAGTACTCCTCTGACATACCTGATTTATTAGGTTTACCACTTGGTTGTCATCACTTATCCAAAAGGACATTATGATTAGGTGGCTTTCACCATTTAAAGGTTTCCTGTGTAATTAGTTACTAACGACTGGCAAAACTTGAACTTTGACTCCTTATGTCAACTCGACTATCATGAGGTGGTGACCAAACATTCATCTTCCATCCTTATTCATTCTACACACAGTCTGTAGTGTCTTTGTGATAAGGAGCACCTGGGTCATTGTCTTTGCAAAGATACCTCTCTTACGGAGAGAGCAGGTGGAGACACCTCCTCATGGCTTCATCTGTTTGCAAAACAGGGAGGAGGCCTGTGAGAGAAGAGGAATTACTATTGCAGGGAGGGAAGTGAAATTACCAAGTTTGACTTTTATACATGTTCTGTCTCCTTTAGATCTCAGCCAGAGTTTCAGCTTGGGTAGGTCTTACCTTAAGCTCAGTGGTCTAGGATCTCTGTTCTCTGATCCCATGAAATCAGGTGCAGCTGGGGAAAAGCAAACTTGCAGTCATATAACAAATGATCCCATCAGCAGAGTAGATCATACTGAGTATGTACTGCTGACATAAATGTGATTTGCTTCTTTTTCTGTATTGGAACTCTCATAAAGCTTTTAACTTTGTGAATGAACTAACTTTGGTGTCTGGCAAATCCCTTCCTTATCCTTACTTTACCTTCTTTCTCCTCTTCCCCCCTCCTTCCTTCCACTCCTAGAATCCCAGTCCTTCTGAATACTTTCATAATGATTTAGCTTGGCACCAGCTGGAGTGAAAAGGCTTGATTTAGTTATCAAACCAGTAATATTTAGAGACTGAAGAGATTTTTTTTTTCTTTAGACCTCCTGATTCAAAACCAATGAGACCTGTGAGAAAAAGGCCAGCTCCAGAGGACTTCTTAGGAAAAGGACCCAACAAAAAAATCCTGATGGGGAAGTATGTTGGGGTTTTTCCATGACAGGGTTTCTGAGGTTTGGTTGGTTTGGGGGCTTTTGTGGGGACTTTTTCCCACTGATTGTTTTTTCTAATCTGTAATCCCAAAGCTCCTCACTTTGGGACTGCTAGGAAAGAAGAGCCAAAGGGGTATATGCCGTTCTTTTAAAGCTTAGAGTAGGCTTCCTTTCATAGAATCATAGGATGGTTTGGGTTGGAAGCGACCTTAAAGATCATCCAGGCTCCCTGCCACAGGCAGGAACACTTTCCACTGGACCAGGTTGCTCAAAGCCTCATCCAGCCTGCTCTTGAACACCTCCAGAGATGGGGCATCCACAGCTTCTCTGGGCAACCTGTGCCAGTGCTGCACCACCCTCATAGGAAAAAAAAATTCCTTGTAGATCCCTTTTAGATACAGGCTGAAAATCAGTCATTTGTACTTATTAGAGCTTAGTTTTTATACTTCTGTCTTTATGTTTTTGCTTAAAATGTATCTATGCTAAGGGTTTTAAAATAACACGCACTGGTACTTCATCCATGGAACAAAGAACTCTTCTTGATACATAGTCTGCAATAGAAGCACCATAGTTTGCATGATACAAAGTGCTTCGTTTTTCCACTTCCTTTTTTAGGAGAAAGGATGTTCTTTTCTTTGTAGAAGTTCACTCAGCCTAGACATGGAGATTTTGACCTTGTCTTGAACTTCAAGACATTGTACTGAGTGTTTAGTAAAATGTTCCTTCTGAAAAAGAAAGTGATAAATTATTTAATTTATCAAAACAAAATGGCCTGCCATTATCTAGTATGGCAAGAGAGTTTGTTTCTGTTTCTGACCATAGGTCAGCAAGAGAACAGAATAGAAATTGAATACATAATTTTCCTAATTTGTGGCATCAGATAAGATTTCTGTCATGTGTGGCAGTTCTTAATATATTATGTATCACAATGTTTGTATTATGTACTTGATTATAAAAGCTCTGGGGTGAGAATTTCTGTGGTGTTGTTTTGTGTTTCTGTCTTAGGTGAATGATGGAGTGTGACAAGGTGGAACGATGACTGTGGAGTTTAACATGTGTTTATGCCTCTCTATTTCAGTGAGGAACTGACCCGCCTTTGGAATTTATGTCCTGATAACATGGAAGCTTGTAAATCTGAGAGTAGGTAGGTAAAAGATGCTACATCACTGTTTAAAAATAACCTTCAGCACTGTAGTTGCACACAAAATTACAGCTATTACAAAACTGGCATAAGTACATAAGATGGCCTTACATGGTTTGCCATTTCACTGTGTCGTATGAGAAGTCGGTTGTTGGAATCTTTGCCTTAAAATCTCCCTACGGTTTCCTTCACTGGTGTTTATGCTGTCAGTAATTTTCATTGATTAGTGAAGTAAAACGTAAGCGAAAAAGCAGATGGAAACTTCCATTTTGTAGATAATGATTTTATAATCAAGTACCTTATATAATAAAGGAAGATTGCCAAGTCAGACTCTAATGAAGTTAGCATGTTATTTGGCTTTTATTCTCAAGGAGACATGTGCTTTGAACGATACCAGATAAGAGGGAATTGTCTGACAGGCATTGTTTCAGTGCACACGGGATCTGCTAGTGGTGTGGATGTAGAAAAATACAATTATTGGTTATTCCTCTGCTTCTCCTTCCACAGTTGTAGGAAATACTGAAAATGTACTTTGCTACATAGCTTTCTATTTGATAAAGAGAATGTAGTCCCTTTCTGAGCAGACGTGGTACCTGGTATGAAAATGTGGAGAGGAAATGGGCCGGTTCCCAAAGAGAACTTTCCTAGTAGTGTTTGTGAACGCTGGATGCCGGGGGAGAGGCGCTAGCTGTGCGAATGTCCCGAGCAGTGGAATTGCTTTTCCAGAGGGTGAGAGCTCTGCAGAGGAAGTGCCTTTTCTTCTCATGAGGCTGAGATGTGCAGGAAGGCCTCTGACAGGATACTTGCCCTAAGTAAGCCAAGGACCAAAGGTGGAATTGTATTTGGAACCAAAGCTTTTTGATTCCCTTTGTGTGATTGTATTGTGCTGCAACTTAGTTAAATAAAAAAAGAAGCTAAACCAAGAGAATGGTTATTGTGAAAAAAAACAGGGAAGAGAAGATGCTGGGGGATCTAGATTCAAGTTTTATTGTAGACTTTGACTGTAACCTTTTCCTTTGGTCCCTCATGTCTCTGTTCCAATAGGGCAATGCTTCCTAACCTGTTGTCTTTTTAGGTAACTATTCTTGGAATAAAATCTGGCTTTTAAGTTTCTGCATGGTGCCAAATATAGCAGGATTCAAATCAGAGTTTGATGTTCCTGTCCCTGCACAGCTTCTTGCATGGACCCCTGTCTCTTGGGCTGGGGAGCCCAGAACTGACCCAGCACTCCAGCTGTACCTCACTAGTGCTGAATTAGAAGGGAGGGATCGTTTCCCTTGATTTGTTGGCAACCCTCTTCGTAATAATGCAGCACAAGATGCTGCTGGCCTCCTTTGCTAGAAGGGTGCATTGCTGGCCCATGTTTGTGATGGTATCCACCAAGACCTCTTCTGCAAAGCTGCTCTCCACCCAGTCGGTCCCCAGCCTCTACAGGCGCCTGGAATGGTTCCTCCCCTGGGACAGGACTTGTCATTCCCTTTTGCTGAACATCATGAGGTTCTTGCCAGGCAATCCTTTCCATCCCTTGATGTCTCTCTGGGTGGCAGCACAACCCTCTGGTCTATCCAACCTGCCAGTGTTCATTTGTCTGCAAACTTGCTGAGGGTGCACTTTTTCCCATCACCAGTTGGTCAGTAATGAAGGTGCTAAGTAGTACTGCTCCCAGTATTGAACCCTGGCATTTGTTAGTGACAGGCTTCCAGCAGGACTTTATGCCACTGATCCCATCTCTTTGAGCATGAGAATCAAATCAATTTCTCCTGATGTCTGTAGACTCTGGGCCTATCTTGAATGTACTTTAACTGAAGTACTTGCAGCAGAAGGTACAGGAATCACCATGGGGGATGAAATGAACATGTTTGAGCAAGCTGGGGAACCTCTAAAGTGGGATCATCAAGTACAACTAATATTTTCCCACCTCGATTGATTGTAAATAATTGAAATTGAGGAGTAATGGTAGTCTGGGTTTCTCTGGTGGCAGATGAAACTGGAATAGGGGTGTCAGAGGTAAAGAGGCCATGTTTTACTTATCCCGTCCTGTCAATTGCACAAAACTAATTTTAGAATCCTAAGCGTTTGAGCTGTGCGGGCGGCAGCACTTTTGTAACACAGCCAGTCAGTTGTTACGAATGTTTTTGTGGAACTTTTGCTTCCTTATTGCCAGAATTTCGTAGGTCCCACGGTCCTTTTACACCGAAAGCTCTTGACAGATGTGCATGTTACCTTTTGGTAGGGCAGAAGGTTTGAATACATCTAATAGGCAGTGCCAGCAACTCCTGGTACGTGCCAGTGGTTGTGCAGTAAATAAGCTCATAGCAACATGTGTCAGATTCTTTTCTTATTCACAGTTGTTAAATTTGAGTAGGTGTTTTTTGTTTTTTTCTTCAGTGGATAAGCTTGAGGTGCATTTGAAGGAGCTGAAAAACAGCTATCTGGGAGTAGATTGGGAGGAGTATTAAGCTCTTGATTTTCTTTTTTTAGGGAATATATGCCAACATTGGAGGAGTTTTTTGAAGAAGCCATTGAGCAAGCAGACCCTGAAAACATGGTTGAAAATAAGTATAAGTACGTCAGTCTTTGTTATGTTTCACTTTATTTTGATCTCTTTTGTGTTTGGTTTGCTAAAGGAAACAGATTGTTCTCTGCGTTACAAATATCTGTGCAGAGCTCCAGTAATGTACAAAAAAATTATGTTTTGACAGAATTATATTAATTAGTAAATGCCTCAGACCTTTTTCTGTTCTTTTATAGACTTATCATCCAAACTTGTGTTTTATTATAGGGCTGTGAACAATTCTAACTATGGCTGGAGAGCATTGAGACTTCTTGCTCGCAGAAGTCCCCACTTCTTCCAGCCAACAAACCAACAATTCAAGAGTTTACCTGAATATCTAGAAAACATGGTAATCAAATTAGCCAAGGAGCTGCCTGTGAGTAATATCCTATAATAATAAATGCTGAATTCATTTGATGTCCTACTTGTGTCCCTGCATTCCATTTGGTATGTGGAGAGGGAGGAGGGCAAAAAAAAACACGAGGGGGGAAAAAAAGCTTGTGAAGTAAACATTGCAGGTAAAATTGATGTGATCGATGGAGGTCATGGTAACACTAAACTGTGAACAGCATGGACCAACCAAGTAGCTGCTGAGCTCTGCCTTGTGTGCTGTGAACAAACAGCCACGGCAATCCTGAGCTTTTCTGCTGGGTTGGTAGACAGGAATACTTTTGTACCCAGCAACTTGGGATCCGTGTAGTAGTGCAAATAACTTTTATTGAAGGTGTAAACGGGTTTGGGGTCTCATTTCAGTAGCTGTGGCTACTGGGAGAGCAGTAGAAGGGATAGGAGGTGCAGCTGAAGATGCTGTGTGAAGTGTTACCTGAGCTTCACAGCAAGATTTGACAGAGCTCTTCTGTCAGCCCCTGATTTAAAAAATATGTAAAGAAATATAGACCTTGTGGAAATGTGAGTCTAAGGCATTAACACTTTGTGTGTTCATCAGTACTAGTTTGAGGCCAGAGAGGGGTCTTTCAGGTCACTTTACACACAAAGATAAAAGAAACTAAAGTGGGGAAGGGAGCATTTTCTAAACCTTTGAGTTAGCCCAGCAATTTCTTCTTGGATTTGAACCCATCCTTCTATTTTTGAGACCTTTCTTATCTGTAATGTGAAGCTACTGAGGTGTAAAGGTTGGACTATAATATCTAGCTTTTTAATTTGTTCAGCCATCAGAGTTAGCTAGATGCTAATTGCAGTTTTTTAGAAGAATACTAGGAAGGAAAAACTGTTTCATATCCTAAGGTATCATGTTGTGCCGTGGTCTTGGTGGTACCAAATGTTATGGCGAGAACGAAATACGTAGATAAGTTTGTTTGTATATTTGTTTGTGACATCTAAGAAGTTTGAAAGTACAGAAAACTTGGAGGAACTCCCAAGTGAGGAATAAAATCAGTGAAGAAGAAGAATAATATAAAAAAGTGTTCATCGGTAGTGGTCTCATTGAAAGCTGTTTATTTTTTTAAGTAAGTAATAAAGCAAGGTATGTAATGCTTAGTTGTACTTGCTGTGAAAAGGAGAGAATTCTGTGAAGTCAGTGGGTACTTTGTTCATTTTTGTAGTTAATATTGTGTTTTAATAAAACACTTGTTACCGGTGTTTTGGATACAGGAGATCGGGGGGATTTTAATTGTCATGTGTGATCATGTCGAGTTTCCCATTCTAACCCACATTCCAGAGACAATCACAGAGCTGTAAACTTTCTCTCTAATCACAAAATAAATTCAGTAATGTCTGGTTCTCTCATTGTAGCCTCCTTCTGAAGAAATAAAAACAGGCGAAGATGAAGATGAGGAAGATAATGATGCTTTATTAAAGGAAAACAATGAAAGTAAGATCTCCGTGTTCTTGAGTCTTTTCAGTTTCTCTCTTGATGTGTATTGTGGAAGCTTTGTTTTCACATACCTTCTGCTGAAGGTCACCAGTCTTGGTTACCCCAGTGCTTCTGATTTGAACCTGTCAACCTTGACGTGCAACCTTTTCAGGACACCGGGTGCCAGTAGCAACCCCTCAGTCTTGTGGCCAGCTGTGCTGAAAGCATTCAACTTGAAGTTGGATTAGCACTTTCATTCACTCTTCCACCTTTCCTGCTGCAGGCTGCATGTTTACAGTGTTAGTAGATGTTTATAGCTAAAATGCCAGTATTGCTGTGTAGAAACCTACCTGCATGTTCCTTGCCCTGCTTTCCTGTTCGTTCTGCTCTTCAATTGCCAGGGGTTTAAGCACATCCCTCTAGTTCAGGGTGTCAGACTCACAGCTCCCGCCATTCTCCGCTCTTGCAGCGTAACGTGTGTCACACGCTGCACACCTGACCGGCGCTGGCAGGAGCACAGGGACAAGGAGCTCAGTGCTGCCACCGGGTAGGAACAAGGTGCTGGGCTGGATTCGGCTTGTGGGCTGTGAGTTTGACACCCCTGCTCTAGCCCCTGCTGGGGTGCGTAGTTCTGGGACTTTCAGAAATGTGTCTATTCCAACTCTGAGATCTTTACCTCTGCTTCATTTAAAATATCTTAAAGGCAAAAGCTTCTCTGTGAGAAGAGCAGCCTTCCTGACAAACATAATCTCTTGTTCAAACCAGCCCTTCCATTTTTGTCTCTTGCCTCTAACCCTGGTATGTTGTGCTCCGAAGTGTCCTTCCCTCCCTCCTGTGTCTGTGAATCTGCCTTTGTCCCATCCTCATTCATACCTTCAGCTCACAGCGCCTTCTCCCTTGCGTGTTTTATCAATGTATGCCAGCTCTTGGATCCAGCATGGGCAGGTGGGAGAGACAGGGCATGGAAGCCACACACCAGACACTGCCGGAAATTCCGTTGAACTATTTTTCTGTTGGTGGAAAGCCTTCTGTGGGTCTCTGAATCTCTCTGCTGCTGCCCGTTTCCATCTAGCACCCGACCTGTTCCACAGTCTCCATGCAGATAGTGCAAAAGCGCTCTCCTCTTCAGCTTAATGCTGCCCAACATAGCCTTCATGCTTTCACTGTGTTGGATTTCCCTCTTTCTTTAAATTTGGCCTAAAGCAAAGATGGCAGATCAGTGGTCGGTGTATTTCCATACACTGTTCTGCTTGGAAATAATGGATGCGATCCGAGTGCTTTTGTTTTGCTGTTTGTGATCTTCTATTCTTTCTCTTGATGTAGTGAATTTAGTTCAGATAAATATGTGTGGTTGATGAGCATTGGAGAGAGTTGAAACTTCCTCTCCCTGCCAGCTGGCTCATCAGCTGACAGAAGGGTGAGATATTTATTAAAAATCAAGAATACTATTAATTTCTGTGCATAAGTAATTCAGTCTTTAGGGTTTTATCTTTAAAAGTGGAACTAAACACAGATGGTGACCCGTAGATTGTAGACCATGATAAGCTGTAAATGTGCAAACCCACCTGTGTAATCACTGCAGCACTTGGCTTCTCAGCAGAGCACAACATTCCGTGGTTTTATCTTGATGCCAGAAGGACAGAAAAATCCTTAAAGCACTGACTACCTGTTAAAGTTACTGTCCTACTCACAGTCCCGCTGCTAATAGGAATGTGAAGCTTCAGTCACTCAGTAAAAGGGAAGCAACTGTTTTTTACCTGGGTTAACTCTTGAGTAAAGCAATTGAAATAAGTCTGAAAGACAACATAATGTTAAAGATGACTCTGTGTTTTCATATTATAGTTGACTCATGTATTGAAAATTGCAGGCTGCCTGCCAAGATCCTTGTTTTT
Organism: Dromococcyx pavoninus; assembly: GCA_033558185.1. Taxonomy (NCBI): domain Eukaryota; kingdom Metazoa; phylum Chordata; class Aves; order Cuculiformes; family Neomorphidae; genus Dromococcyx; species Dromococcyx pavoninus. Next base: position 535,877 of record JAUMJL010000292.1, on the reverse strand, counting down.
GTTTGGAGGAGGCAGCTCTGATGTACTTGAGGCTTTACCAGTTCTCTCCATTGAACATGAGATAACAAAAAAATAAGATTTTTCTTTATCAAGGGCATTAAGGGACATTCAAAACCCCAGGTAATACATCTCTAAATCTTTCTGTTCCCAGAGCTCTTGAATAGGCTTTAACAAGTAAAGGAAAGGTCTAAGTCTCTTAGTAAATTAAGAGGAGGTTTGAAATGGGGCAAGTCGGGGAAGATTAATTTGCAGTACCTGGAGAATTCCCGGTGTCTCACTGTCATTCTTCTTTACTTTTCCCAGGTCCGGAGGCACAACGGGACAAACCCATGACAGGCGAACAAATAGAGTCATTTGCTGCCAGGCTGGGGGAGCAGTGGAAGACTTTAGCCCCCTACTTGGAAATGAAGGATTCCGATATACGGCAGATCGAGTCAGACAGTGAAGACGTGAAGATGAGAGCGAAGCAGCTGCTGGTTGCCTGGCAGGATCAGGAGGGTGCGCACGCAACCCCTGACAATCTGATCACTGCGCTGAACAAAGCTGGGTTAAGTGACCTTGCAGAGAGCCTCACCAATGACACTGAGGGCAGCAGCTAACTCGCTTCAGGAGCAGCTCATTGCTTGGTTTGGGTGGTGGCAGCTGTTAGTTGTGACTGGTTTGTTGTTGTTGCTTTTTGATAGGTATTCTATGTTCAGTACACAATAAACCTTTTTAATAATATTGTTCAGTGTACAGATTTTCTGAGAAAAGGTTTAGTCATCCTGATCCAGAGCAGAAAGCTTTATCTTGGATAGGGGGAACATGGAAGGGAGAGTGGAGAGTCAAGGCAGCTTTCTCTGCAGAGCACAGTAGGAGCGTTTGGCACCAGCAGAGCTCAGGTGGCTCCTGTTGGACAGATCAGTTGATGGTCTCTGTGTAACTGTCTGCTGTTTCTGGGTGGTTTCTCAGAGCATGGGTAGGCGTGAAGGACTTCTACATCATTGTTTGGGGTGGCAGGGAGTTGCAGACTGTCAAAATGTACCTGTTTGTTTGCCAGTGGATCAACTTTGAGAAGATAACCAGTTCAGGGTGGAGGTCCAAGTCATAGTGTTCATTTTCAGTGAAGAATTGGCGTCCTCGGAGGGCCACTGTGGTCAGTCTGCTCTCCTGCTGAAGAGCTGGTGTTCTCTGGGCCTTGGCAGTCAATAAGCAGGGGGGGTTGATGCTTGGGTTTGTTAGTAATCATTAACTTCAGTTGCTGCCTTTGTTTGGCTGTGTAGGAACAACCTGGAGTCATGGTAAATGAGTTCATTTTTTTTTTCAGTCCCAGGTCCCTGTGAAGTGGCAATTGATCATTTTCATTTTAAGGCTGATATTGCTGGCTGTTGCTGGGTACCAGCTGTTTCCATCTAGCTGGATCCATTCTCCAGACAGATTTTTGTGGTCTTAAATTGTAGCCAGCTACAACTTGGTTTGTGGCTTTTTCTTGCAGAATCATAGAATCATTGAATGGTTTAAGTTGGAGGTCCTATCCAGTTCCAATCCCCCTGCCATGGGCAGGGACATCTCCCACCAGACCAGGCTCCTCAAGGCCCCATCCAGCCTGGCCTTGAACAGTTTCAGGGAGGCGGCATCCACAAGTTCCCTGGGCAACCTGTGCCAGTGTCTCACCAACCTCATTGTGAAGAATTTCTTCCTATTGTCCAATATAAATTTTCCCCCCTTCCAATTTAAAGCCATTCCCCTCATCCTATCACTACTTGCCCTTGTAAAAAGTCCCTCCCCAGCTTTCCTGTAGCCCCTCAGGTACTGGAAGGTTGCTAGGAGGTCTCCCTGGGAATTTGTGTCATTGATTGAAATCTAATTGCTGAGTGTTTGGAAAAATGACCTATCATCACAGGACTCGTCTCTGCAGAGTATTGTTCCAGTTATTAAACTGTACCGGTGAATTTGCAGAGCGCTGAACTACCAGCTTGGAGGGGCATTTCATTCTGCAGAGCTGTTGATAAGTGCTGTTTCCCTTCCTTTCGATTTAACTCTGTTAGGAGTTATTTGGTGCTTCAGTGAAGTCAGCGAGGGCTGCTCTATGGGATGGATGGATGTTAGAAATCATAGAAAATCATGTGGTTGGAAAAGACCTTTGAGATTACTGTACCTGCCCACTACTAAACCATATCCCTAAGCAGCTCTCATCTACCCATCTTTTGAATACCTCCAGCAATGGTGACAACCCTCTCCTTGGGCAGCCTTTCCAGACCCCTGCTTTTGGTGAAGAAATTTTTCCCAATATCTAATCTAAACCTCCTCTTGTGCGAGACGAAGTCATTCTGTCTTGTCTCATCACCAGTCCGTTGGGAGAAGAGACCAACACTCACTCACCTCACTACACCCTCCTCTCAGGCAGTGAGGTCTCCCCTCAGCCTCCTCTTCGTTAAGGTAAATAAACAACCCCAGTTCCCTCAAGCTGTTCCTTGTGGGACTTGTTCTCCAGCCCCTTCAAAAGGGTTGTTGCCTTTCTCTGGACACGCTCCAGCAATGTCCTTGTAATGAGGGGCCCAAAACTGAACACTGGATCCAAGTTGCACACGCAGCCTGAGCCTTACCTCACTCCAAGTGCAGCTTGGTAACCATTTATTTGTGAACCAAGGGGTGTGGGGATGACCAACACGGCCTTCCTGCCACCTTGATGCTGGGAAAGCTGAGGATGAGGATGGCAACGGGGAAGGTGGCTGAAGGAAGCCATGCCCATTGAGGTCTATACATGATGCATCAGGCATGCACCTCAGTCTGGGTGCTTATGTTCAATGAGAGACTCGGGTGCGGAGCTGTCCCCCTGGTCTAGCTGTGATCCCTTCTCTGACTCAGCAGCAGCGCAGTCTGGTGCCATTTTGTGCAGAGAAGTGCAGAATGCTTTCTGTATCATCTGACAAGCATGACCTCATCAAAATGTGACAGCACTGCTCCAGCCCTCCAAGAGGCTTGAACTGAGACCCACCTGGGGAGAGATCCTAGTTGTTATGATCCCTATCACTGCTTCCCAGCCCTGAGCCCTAAGGCAGAAGCAATAAAGGCCTCCACTAGAAATGGGGATGGTGGGCTTGTAGCTCCATGCAGCACATGCTGCTGCTCAGACAGGGTTCCCAGTGTCCGAGCTGTTCATTGTTGTGTCTCATCCCAGTGAGGCAACATGCAGTATAGTTGCTGGATGTGATAAATGCATGTCTCAACATGAGGAAAAAGCAAGAGCACCAAAGCAGAATCACAGAATGCCCTGACTTGGAAGAGACCCACACGGATCATTAAGTCCAACTCCTGTCCCTGCAGGGCAGCAGGCAGAGCACGTTCTGGGAAGCAAAAATAGTAAACCTTTTCTTTATAACTACTAATAAAGGTTTTAATTATTTTATAGGGGTAGGGCCATGCAGTTGTTCTGAAGGCTCTTTTCAATTGTCAGAAGAAACATTGAACACAGGCCCACAACGTGGTGGACTTTGTTCTATAGACAAGCCCTGAGGCACAGGCACCACCTCTCTTTCCTCCTCAACATGAACAAGCCTTTAATAACTGTGGAGCCTGTCTTACATCCATAGGGAACATGGGAATAGAGCTAGCACAGAGTGTGCCCTTCCTTAATGCTTAAAACGTAATCTTAGAATGGATTCGATCGGAGGGGATCTTAAAGCCCATCCCTTTCCAACCCCCCTGCCATGGGCAGGGACATCTCCCACGAGACCAGGCTGCTCAAGGCTCCAGCCAACCTGGCCTTGAACAGCATTCACAGCTTCCCTGGGGAACCCATGCCCGTGTACTACATCTTAAAAAAGCCACTTTTTTTTTGTTACCTAACTACTTCCAGACATGAAGTGAAACACTCACATATTAACTACAATACCACGAGAGGAAGTTCTTTTTTTTAATGGAGACACATCGTTGATCACAATTTATCTTGAAGTCGTGAGATGCCAGCAACAGAACAGACTGAATCAGCAGGTCAGGCTGGGCAGAGACTTGATTGCAGCCACAGCTGTTGGCTACAGGCAGCAGCAGCACTGAGTTACGCAACAAGGCAACGATTTCTCTACCTTCCTCACGGAATCGCCAGGAAAGGCAAAGGATGGGCAGCTACTGAACTGTGGTATAAACCATGCAAGAGTAACAAATGTGAGAATAGGTGTGTAATAAATACTTGATGACATCAGAAAGAGAGGGAGGGGGAGAGAAAGAGGTTCATTTAAAAAAAATCATCTTCTGCAAGACATTAAAGCTATCTTTCAGAATTGTCACCACCATTGTGGTGGGCAGTCCAGTCCAGCAGTGACTCAACCAGGACACGGATCAGTTTGGAAACAACATCCCTCTTCACATGAAAAGGTCTAAATGAATCATTTATCCACTTGCTAAAGCTCTGGGGTTAAGAGAAGAAGTGATCAGTAATCAACATTTATTTCACACCTAGGCAGAATGACTGAAACTGAGGACTAGTGTTCAGCTTCGTCTTCAACCACTTCGATTCTGCGAGGCCCATAGAGTAGGACGTAAGCTATATGCCAGTCTCCACCCCCAGATAACCTCAAAATATCTTCAGGTGTAACGATGCTGACCTTGTCATCATCAAATTTAATCCATTCATCTGTAAGAAATACAAGACGATTATTTGTAATTCAAGTACAAAAGAAATCCAAGTGCACCCACAGAATCACAGAATGACTGGAGTTGGAAAGGACCTACAAAGATCATCAAGTCCAACTCCTGTCCCCGCATAGGACAACCTGAACATTCAAACCATGTTAATGAGTGCATTGTTCAAATGGTTCTTGAGTATCGTCAGGCTTGGCACTGGGGAGCTGTTCCAGTGCTCCCCCCAAGGTGGAGAACCTCTTCCTCCCTAACCTCTTACCCAACAGCCCCTTCAATGAAAGCAGCTGCGCAGGGGGGTTAACACACTGCTGCAATTACGTTTTTTACCTTGTTTCCTTTTAACCCAAGATACATAATGCCCAGAGGAACTCGATCTGCCTTGATGTGTCAGCACTGCCTGCAGGTCATAATAGCCACAGTTATTAGAACCAATATCTGGAGAAAGAGGGGAAAAAGAGAGTTATGCAAAGTCTCACACGAACAGCTTTAGCATTTCTAACAGCACGCAGAACAAAGACACATTAGCTGTACTGCAGCTCCGCAGCTGTGTAAAACCCCATTTACAGCATGGTTTTAAATTCCTAACTAAAAGCAGTGGCTTTCAGCCTGGAGAGCGTCTGGGGAAACTGGGAGTGTGGGCCATTTTCATGATATTCCGGATGTAATGCAAATGCAATAAGCTTAAAGCAGGGATTTCAAACTCATGGCCCACAGGCTGAATCTGGCCCTCCACCTTGTTTTATCCAGCTGGACACCTTCTTTCTACTCAGTTGCAGCGCCGAGCTCCTTGCCCCTGCACGCCTGCCAGCGCCGGTCACGTGTGCAGCGTGTGACGCGCGTTAACCCTGCTGCTGTCTGCGTTCAGGGTGAGCCACAAAACTGCAGGGACTGTTCTGAGCCTGGGCTGTACAACGACACCACTGACAATACACTCAGGTGCAGACTGACCGGCTACTCAGCTTTTCAACAGAAATCCTGGATGTACCAAGAAGGGTGAAACAGTCCCCCACGTCTTAACTGCACTTCTTGCCACTCCAGAGCACCTCATTTTCACTGTGCTCTTAGGCTGGTCAATGCTCCCCACCGCTTCTCTTGCACTGCATCACACTCAGACCATGGTGAATGCACCAAATGGTAACAACTTGGATAAACAAGGCCTCCAAAACAGTTTCTGCACAGTGTCCTTAATGTGAGGGTAAACACATAGAACAATCAAGCTCCAAACTCCCCCAAGTGAGGCAACACCGCAGCATTTTTAGAAGTCCAATTTACATTTTTGTTTTGATTTCGGCTTTCTACCACGCACCGACACAGAAGGGTACAACACAACAGCATATTACATGCAAATGTCTTTTGATCTGCATGTCTACTATGTGTCATCAGCTTGTCAGGTGGATGACAATTAAGTCTTTGACTCCTCATCAGCATTTTGACTTGCCTAATCTTTCCATTCCTTAATTTTCCATCAGTTTCCAAAAATTAATTTTCAAAGGCATTGCAAATAACCAGAGTTCTCAAAATATTCCTACCATCAGGTCCTCTTAAGCATGAGTAAGTAGAAAGTTAGTTTGGGACAGATTTACTTCCCTGTACTCACCATCAGGAAATGAAAATGGCTCATATTTAACTTCTTTCTGTGCACCATCGCTTTTATTGGACTAGAGAACAGAAAACACTGGATTAATGTGGAAAGGTTTAGAGAAAGGTTTAGCACATTGCCATCAAATACCAACTCTCCATTCATTTAGGGATGTTTCTTAGCCTAAACATTCTCTGTTCAATTCGAAACAAGTTCCATTGCCATATTTCCAGCTGAACATCCAAAAGCCTAATCTAAACAGTACCACTTTTTAAAGCAAATACATAACCACTTTAGTACGCATTGCCCAGAGTGTTAACTCACCAGATTTACAGGCCTGGAGCACAAAACCAATTCTACAATTGAAGATTTTATTCCTTATTAAAAGATTTGCTGCTAGCAAAGTGGTAACAAGAAAACAGCAGCGACATGCTTTTAAGCACCAACACATCCTGTTTTAAAATATCACTAACAGTGCGAAGAGAAATGCAAGCCTCATTCAAATGTTTACACAAAACTGCCAGGAGTTTCACTAGAAAAGAGCAGCAAACTTAAATATTTGCTAAAATGCTACAGTTTTAGATAGTTTACTTTTTTCTTCAAAACAAGTTGGTTTTAGAACACATAGACAGGGTAGGAGGTAAAACTATTTAAGAAGTTTTTAGCTTCCCAGTATGTATATGTTAAATTTAATCAGCCAGACAAGCAGTGCTCCCCTGGTGAGCAGGAAATAGCTACCTATGCTCCACTGAACAAGCGAACTGGCAGCAAGCAATAATGTTCGGAGAGAATCACTGTGTGGAATTCACAGGAAGCCTTTAGGCACAGCCTTGGTAAGCAGAAGTGCTACATTAATACATTTTCAACTAAAATCGTAAGTAATGTGTTTGCCTGCGGCATTTAGCACTTCTTATAAAGCAGTCATACCAAAACAGATACTGTATTTTCATGAAAATACACAAAAAAGATTTAAAGCTCCACACCAAAGAGTTTGAACACTAAAGAAGAAAACCATATATTTAAGGATGTCAGGTCTTCTCTAGTTCTCACTGGTACCACAGCTTCAGATGCTATGACTTATTTAATCAAAGCATCCATGTAATTGCCAGAAGACTTACATTCTTTGGCTGTTGATTTACTTTTTTGTCTTCTAGATCTTTGAATTTCGATCGATAAGAAACCATTTTTTCCTGAAGGTCTGGCGTACACAGCTCATATACGTCCAACATCAGTGGAAATTTAACATCCTAGGAAGCAAACAGCATACAGATTATTAGCATTGTTTGCAACTCCACATTAAAGTGTTCTCCCATGGGAAGACTACACTAAGCCCAATTAAAGTCAACTCTCATCACATTTATGACAACTTGATCTACTGAAATGTAGCTGACAACAGTTACGTAAAAGGCTACAATACTTTCACAGCAGAAATGTCTGATTCAATATAAACAAACCATCATACATTACTATATTCAATGTATATATTTAGATTCTTTATTATCAGCTCTCATACTTTTATATTATGGAAACACCTACACAGGCCTAAGGAAAAAAAACGCACGTAGCATGACTGTACACTTGCAAAAATGTCAACTTGTGTTAGCCAAACAGTCTTCTAAAATAGTTAACAAGTGGCTTCAATCTCATCTGTCTTGTAAGGAACAAGGATCACCTATCATGCTGCTCCCCAGGCAGCCTAGGACATGGGTGTCAAACTCACAGCCCACAGACCAAATCCGTCCCTCCACCTCGTTTTATCCAGCCTGGCAGCTTGTTTCTGCCCGGCAGCAGCACCGAGCTCCTTGCCCCTGGGCTCCTGCCAGCGTTGGTCATGTGTGCAGCGTGACACACGTTACGCTGCAGGAACAGGAGAACGGCGGGAGCCCTGATCTAGAAGGTCTATGAGCCAAGGTCAACAGGAAGCAAAAACTGGAACATTCAGCTGTTCACAGCTGGTTCTGCATTTGTCAGTCAGAAGGCCAGACCATTAAAATAACTAATACAGGAAGTGTTTGTTAGCATAAACATTTCTCATCAACTTCAGCACACTGTCCTGAAAGCATGGCCCTCTCCTTAATTAAAACACTCTCCTCTGAACCACTGATGAAGAGACCAAAAAGCATCCTAACAGTACCAGAGCAAATTCACTTGTCACCTACCTCCTCCCCCAGTCTGTTTTGATAGCACAGTTTGCCACATATCATCACGACCAGGAACAAAGCTACTTTGTACTTAAGCAAAGAAACTGCACTGTTAACATTTCTAAATGCAATCTGTAAACAAAAAAATTAGTAAACAGCTTTCAAATGTTAGATGTCTACCTATAATAAAAACTCATTTTAAAGCATGAAGAGGAATTAAAACTTCAATATGCAGAAAACCTACCTTAAGAATTTTGGCATTCACAGATTCTTTCTCTTTGTAAAAAAATCTAACCATCTCAATAGTCAGGTACGCTGGCAAGCGGCTGATTTTAGACTAAAAAAAATGTAGAAAATGCTATTACTTTAGATATTCACAGATGTTTAAGGTACAAAATGCTGTTCATCCTAAATTAAAAGGCTATTCTGGGAATATATCTGTACACAAACACATAGGAATATAACAAGGTCTCCTTATTTTGAAGCTCTGTATAGCAGTGTACTCAAAATTTTCAACTGGTCTTAAATTTCTTGGTAATGGATATTCAGATACTTTAAGCATAAATCACATGCTACTGTAGCAATAACTGTGTTTTGGGACAGAAAATTGACAACTGTTAAAAGAATCAGAGAGAGCAACAAAAGCAGCACTCACAGATTTGATATAGAGTGCATTTCTCTGCAGTGTCGGAGAGAGCTTGGTGATTTCCTCTTGAAGACGCTGTGAAAAATGTAATAACACACACGTTCATCATAAAACACTGCTTAAAGAAAAGCACAGCACAGAGAAACAAACCATCAATGAGATACTGTTCTGCCAATCTCTTCCGCTGCTGCTATAAGGCACTGACTCAGAACTTTGAAATTCCCTGGCAGAAAGACCATGCCCATTCATTTCTTCAGCTCTGAGCCATCCCTGAGCCATAGCAACACTAACTTTATCTCTGCATAGAAAATTTCACTCCACAGGTGCAGAACTTGCAATTGGATTTGGCTACAACTTGTAATTGGATCTGAGTACAATTATGCCAAGTTGTGTGTGGAACACAGCTAAAGAAAATCTGAAGTTTCTTGTCACAGGAATTCTGCACATTTTCCAGCTCTCAGTTTAAAGCAGAGCTGCATATAAGACGACAGGTGGAGGTACTCTGCATCCAAGGACCTTTCCAGATTCAGGGAAAGACTGGCCTGTTAGTTAGTGCTGGGACACTCTTCACAGAATGGTTTAGGTTGGAAGGGACCTTGAAGTTCATCTAGTCTCAACCCCCCCTATCATAGGCAGGGACACCTCCCACCAGACCAGGCTGCTCAAGGCCCCATCCAACCTGGCCTTGACCACCTCCAGGGAGGGGACATCCACAGCTTCCCTGGGCAACCTGTGCCAGTGCCTCACCACTCTTATCATGAAGAATTTCTTCCTAATGTCTAAAATGAGTTCTAAAATGATTTCTTCCTAATGTCTTGCTACAGGCAATCCAGCATAACAATCCTAGAAGATCTTTTTTGGCCTGAAAGTGATGTTTCTTTTTTCATAATGGTCACAAATTAAAAAGATTAATTATTGTAACTAACTTTTTCTTCTAAATTTGTCAGAAAAGAAAAAGCAGATACCAAAATTAACTGAGAACCATGCAACTGGGTCAAGTCCTGTACAAACCAGATCACTGTTTCCATCCCTGCTCTTATACAGATACTCTGCAAGAGCAGTTACTACAAAGGTTTTGTAGTAGCTTCTCTCCTTGCTCCTTCAGAATCTCAAAAAAACCCCTGAAAACTGAGAAATACATATATATAAAAAGCACAGACTACTATAAGAAGTTCTACTTAAACAAATAAAGATATTATGTCCTGAAAAATACAGCCCCCTTCAAAATATGCAAAATTAAGTTTAATTGTTCCATCATCCGTTTTTTTAACTTAGCAACCAAAATGACACCCTATTTTAAAATTGACTTTCAAACACTGTTTACAGCACGCTTAAATCACGATACTCCTCAGTCTGAAGTGGAAGCCAGCTGAACAAACAAGCAGCAAATTAGCTTGTGCTTGGTCACCTGCATAGGCAAGACCATGTCAGGGTTGAGAAAACACTATGGCCAAGTCTCCTTTACACTAACACACAATTTTCACTATCAGCTTCTTATTGAGCCCCATGGACATCTGTTTGGACAGTAAAAGACAATTTCAGCTCATGGATTAAAAACACAGGCCATTTAGCATTTCAATTAGATAAAAGCTGTAATGGCTTACCAGTTTTAGTCCTGTAAACAAATATTTCACTTCTTGATTGATGAAGCAGCTAAGCTGAAGCAAATTCTCCTTTCCTTTAGTTACTTCCTCTTCTTCAGCTTCTGTGCATTTCATGCTTCACAAAATTAAGGAAAACCATCATGCTCCAAGAGCTGAACTACTGTGCTGGAGAAAACAACATGCTGAACTACATGGTAATTTGAGATGATCCTGTGCTTGTGCATCAACAGCGCTTTTACTTCTCGTGGTATAAAACAGAATATTTGAAACAGCCCTTCCTCTTAACCAATCTGTTCCTCTGTGTCTAATGCCAAGTAGCAGCTGAGGCAGACAGCACAACAAAAACAGTAAAACAAGTTTTTAATCTCCAGTGAAGCTTTTAAGCCCTGCTTTGTTCTTTCTTATCCCTCCCACCATCCATCCCCCAGGACACAGATGATACTAACTGCTTGACAATACCAAGTTATGAAGCCTTCCTGCAATATTATGCTCCGTGGTTGCATGTCCAAGAAGTTCTTCCATTCCTGCTGCTGGCCAAGACTTCCCACTTCTTTCAACACGCACAGACTCCTTTCTTTGCCTCAAATCTGTACTATTCACTGAAATTAAGTCCATTTTTTTCATTATTTTCTATACATTCTTCTAATCATTCTGTCCAACCTCTTCCTTCGCATTCTTTTACCCCAATCTTTTTCTCTCTTCCTTCCAACTAGAGATTTTTCTGACTGCTCTGAATGCATCTATTCTACAAATGCTCCCAGAATCACTCTGAAGGATGACAATCAGATTTTTCTGCTAAGTCTCTTCCTCCTGCCATTGTCTATGCATCATTCCTCTCAGCTACTCATTCCATTTCTCCCAACTATTTCAAGAATAACAAACATTACAATACAGAGAGAGAGATCATAGAATCATGGAATGGTTTGGATTGGAAGGGACCTGAAAGATCACCCAGTTCCAAACCTCCTGCCATGGGTAGGGACACCTCTCACCACACCAGGCTGCTCAAGGCCACATCCAGTCTGGCCCTGAACACCTCCAGGGAGAGGGCATCCACAACTTCCCTGGGCAACCTGTGCCAGTGTCTCACCACCCTCACCATGAAGAAGTTCTTCCTAATGTCTAATATAAATCTTCCCCCTTCCAGTTTAAAGCCTTTCCCCCTCCTCCTATCACTACAAGATGCATGACTCTTACCTTAAACATCTTACAAGATGCCTTTACTCTTCATTACTACCAATCTATGAGATACAGTACATCATCTAAGGGAATGCTTTCTTATTTCAGACAAACAAAATGCACAGTATAATTCCTTCTAAAAGTGGTGGTTAGTTCATGATGGCCAGGATTTTGGAGTGAAGAAGTGGGAAAAGAGTAATACTTGCCATGAGGTGTGTGACGTGGTTATATGCTTTTTGTTCTTGCTATTAAAAAAACTATAAAAAAAGTTGTCAGCTGCATTAGTTTTTTACTCATCTAAAAGTGAGCATCTAACGTATTTCTTAAGAGATCAATCAAGCTATCTTTTGAGCACGTCTAATATGCCAAGTATATAGGCAACACTCCCTTACAAATCAAAACCAGGATATTTAAGACGATAATTACTTATATTGGGATAAAACATGTCAGCATCCTTGAAGCAGATAACTAGCAATCTCTTCTGGGAAGGAAATCTGGTATTTAAAGCCAGTGGGTTTCTTCTGTAAATTTCCATTGCCGTTCTTCCTCCCCATGTCATCCTCTCTTTCAAAGTATATCCAAGCTTAACTTCTGTGTACTTCTGCAATACATCATTCCCTCTCTTCCCGAACGCACACCTTTTCTAAACTATTCTGCACACTGCCCTTCATCCTCCCTGCACTCAACTGCTGACGTGTGAAATTATTCTCATTCTTCACATCTTGCCTTAGTCTTTAGGATACGCTGTTTCAAATTCAATGCTGAAGAACTGATCAATTAAACTCTTCTTTTTAGAAGATCCTGCTGTAGCTCCAGGTTCTGTCTGTAAAAGAAACTATCTTGTGATGTATCTTTAAATAGCAGGTAAAGACAGTATTTATAAAAAGTCATATAGACTTTATATGAATATAAATTAAATAATACAAACATATGTTTATAAATACAAATTATAAATATATTAATATTATATTTCTAGATAATATAAATGTATATTTACAGAAAATCTTATAGTTCTATGAAGTCTTTAAATAACCCCATTTAAATTCTTTAAAGCCTATTCCTTCACCTTTCTATAGGTACATTTTCTCCTTGTCAGTCAATCTCCTCACACTGTGTAAGTTAATGCACATTAAATGCATTTGTAGCATGATGTTAAAGCCACCTCAAAGCATATTAGCAAGCAAGATTTCAATCAAAAAGTCACACCTCCCTGCCCCACAACTTAAACCAGTCTTAAATTTTAGAGTGGTCTTTCAGATTTTTTTGTCTCTGTCAAGACTATCCTGAAAACAGTTTACAAAGAAAGAAGAGAGTCGGTCTGGTAAAGGCTTGGGAAAAAAACTTTTAAGTAATTTCTTATCAGGCTGATTAAGATTTTGTCTGTTTGAAATAGCACTCCTAGCTACAAGAATGTAGCACGCCTTCCAGAAAAAGAGTTCTTATGTGCTAAATTCACAGGTTATCAGGACCAGCTGCAGCAAGCTGGCAGTCACCACCACTCTGGGCCAACGGACGCCTTAAAAAGCTCAAAGAGAGAGTAATCCTACAGTGCACCACACAGCACAGTTCATGTGACACAGGTAGCCTTATGCTGATCAGACACATCAGAAAGTAATTTCACTCACTGGACTACAGTCATGTTAAAGAACTCAAAAAACAGATAATCATTTGCAAACAGGAGATGAATCACAATATTATAAATCCTAACACCACTTAGAGTGAGACTACAATTACCTCCATAACTGTGTCACCCTCTATGCCTTCCAGTTTCTGCTGTAGTACCCTCATCATCTGCACCCAGCACTCGTTGGCATCCTAGGAAGGGAACAGAACATTAGATCTGACCAGTGGTGTTACAATTTAGTAATATAAAATTTTAAAATATTCTTGTTCTCAACTACCAACATGCTACAGAGTTTTCAAACAATAAGATAATAATTGATCTTTACCTGTTGAAGGTACTGGCCTTGATCGCCTTTCTCTGCAAACTGTGGGAAGGCCATATGTAAAAACTGCAGGAGAATGATAGGTGGGATACTGGAGGAAGTTTTATCCATGGAATCAAACAAGTCTCTAAGAGCTTGAAGAAAAAGTAAGTGAATTCTTTGAGAAGTGGAAAAACAATTCAAACACAGCAGGAAGTTTACAAAGAACAGTAAAACAGCAGCAACACTTTAACGACTGATCATTTAACAGCATACAATTTGATTCTTCCAAAGCAGGAACAAATTTTCCAGGCATAACAGGTGCACCTAAGATCTCATGTGTGTACATGACTTTGCAAGCTGTTATGGTTTGAGTTAACTGGGGTGACTGACTCTGTCTCAGCCTTAGTATAAAGTAACTTCATTTTCTGAAAGCTAACTACACGGGGTTTTTCAGACAGTTTCTCTCTAGAAGTGATAATATGGGACATTAGTATGCAGAAAGGCCAATATTTACACTTATTTCTCTAGTAACCAAGACCATCCTCGAGCTGGTGAAAAAGGTCACACCTTCACAGAAGGGCAGACAGGATAGGTGACCACAAACTGACCCACGAAGCATTCCATCCCATATATATCATACGCAGTATGAAAGTGAGAGATCATGAGGGTCTTGCTCTCTCCTGTGATGGCCAATGTCCAGTGAGGACCTCATTTGTCTGACTGTTCCTGGCCCTGGATCCATGCATTCCTGAATCCAGTTCCCCAGTTCAGCTCCCTCCCAGCTGTGGACCCATTCCCTCGTATCTGCTCTACAACAGTTGTGGTGATGTGTAGTCATGGAGGGGTGGGGAGAGGGTGTGATCTTGGATATCTGTATACATTTCATTACTGTTTAATTATTTTAATCATTAGTACTACTATTATCATCATTTCATTAAAGCTGTAGTTTTAGTTTCCAATCCACAAGCCTTTTTCCTCTTATTTTCCTCTCCCTTTCCCCTGGGGGTGGAATCTGGGAGCCCAACTGCATGAATTTAGCTGCCAAAAATCAGCCAGGTCAAAGCTAAACCCTGACACAAGCATAAAGATGACAATTCTGAGTTTAGCACACAGTGCCACGTCTTTCCTGGCTGCTACAAGAAAAGAAACGAAACCAAAAACATTTTTGAGCAGTTAAGATTTCATGTGAAACACATCTGAGGAACAACATTTTTACAACAGGACTACACCTAGAGAAATCAGAAGGCATTCACAATCTATCTTGCAGAGCAGCTTTAAGTTCCACCAACTACTGGGAAAAAAACTTCTATTTTTTCCAATTAGAATAACTAGAAAACAACTCATGCTTAACTTAAAACAAGTATGTGTACGCATACGTGCAGACCGCTCACAGCGCTGTGCAATTCAATGAATGCTACTGATTGCATGACAATACACATGGCTTTCTTTTTCTGCTTAAGACACACTACTATAGACGTCTTATCCAGCCAAGTTACAGCAATTTAAACCCACAAATTGCTTCAGAGACACCTGTTAATCCCCACAACAACCCTGTGAGGTAGGCAACTGTCTGCATGGTCACTGATTTACAAGTGGAGAGACTAATGAATTGATAGTCTTGAATAAGTGAATATAGGCAAGATTACAGCAAATCAAGGCCAGTTGCTTCCTCTCTTTAAGAAATATCTTCACTGACCTTGGCATGAGGGACAACTGATATGACATAGCAACTAAAAAAAATGCCATTAAGTGTCATGCAGCAGTTCTTGACCAGCTCAGCATCGAAGAATTAACTACAAATTACTTAAACCATTAAGATTCCTAAAAAGCAGAGCTGTCACCTTAAAAAGAAAACAAGGGACACGAAGTAAAGGCAGTGAAAAGGGGAGGGGCAGGCATGGCTGTATAGAGTAACCATTGAACTTACCACCCCAAAATTCGATCAGCAGGCATACCCACAAACTGGACCTTTCCTTCCTTATATTGTTTTGTTTTTCCTTAAATGGACTGGTAGAAATCCCAGTGTCCTGGCCCAGCATCTTAGTGGGGCAATGAAATAGAGTAAAAGAAGAAAAAGTGGACAAGTAGTACCCTTGTTCAAGTGTAAGGGGTGGGTCTAACTAGAATTCTAGTTAGAACTTGGAGATGAGAGGCCATCATGAGCTCCCGCATTGTGAGCGCCCAGATCACCACAACAAAGAGTAATTTTCCTTTTTAAGACACTATTTTCTACTTCAGCTATGAAATCTGGATCTTTAGGGTAAAGGCTAAGATCACCGATAAAGCATCAGCTTTAACAATAATGCTAAGCCAATGTCATATTAAAAAATATCAATGAAATAGACATTCTAGGAACATAGCCTTAGCCTGCCATTAAGTGAAACAAGGAACTGTACACTAAAATATTTCTACACAAAATGATCAAATGGATGGAGTCTGCTTTGGGAAGTTCCAATTAATTTATGCCTACATGCCAAATCAGTTAAGAGATATGAGTGATTTCTATTTAAGCCTAGATCACCCTTGAGCATGTTTTCCCCAGCACACAGCGAGGGAATATGCAGAGATGTATGCTTTGCAGCCAGGATCGGAATAACCTTTAAGGACATTAACAACAGAGCAGAATGAAACCTCCAGCACTAGCAGATCTGAAATTCCTAAGGCATGTGTGCTAAAGAAAAATACGAAGAGCTCCAACTGCAATTTTCATCTGCAGTTAGCAGGAAATCACACGCTAGCTGAAAGCGCTGTGTTCTACTCTGAAACACCAACCTGCAGTGATGTACTGAGCAGAGGCCATATCTCCTGAAGCTCTTAAGGCACCACCATACCTAAAAGAGAAGAAAAAAAAAATTGGAAGGAATTAAGCACGATGAAGAAGAGCAGTCATGTTTTTAAATTATAAAATAGGCAGCAGCTAGATTTACTTACATGTATCAAAAGAAATCACTTACAAAACCAAAAGTAACTGAAGATAAGATTTACTCACCTCAAAGTCTCAGCTATTTTGCAAGCACTGCATGGATGCAAAGGAAAACTGGCATCCTTGAGACAGTAAATAAACACCAGCTGAGAAGTGTAGACACATCACTGCTGCCTCCCTAACCCTTTCGCCCCAAAGACTGAATCTATTTTTAAAGAAACTGAGAAAAATTCTAAAAAGAAGCTCCCCCATTTCTGAAACACCTGCCACAGCTTCTTCAGAAGATGATGATCTGAGGGCTGGAGCACCTCCCGTATCAGGACAGGCTTAGAGAGTTGGGGTTGTTCAGCCTGGAGAAGAGAAGGCTCCAGGGAGACCTTATAGTGGTCTTCCAGTATTTAAAGGGAGCCTATGGAAATGGTGGGGAGGGGCTCTTTACCGGGGAGTGCAGGGATAGGATAAGGGGTTTTAACAGTTTAAACGGTTTTAAGCTGAATTAGAGGGAGATTCAGTATCAGGAAGAATTTTTTTCATGTGAGGGTGGTGAGGCACTGGCACAGGTTGCCCAGAGAGGTCATGAATGCCCAGTCTCTGGAAGTGTTCAAGGCCAGGCTGGATGAGGCTTTAAGCAACCAGATCTACAGGGAGGTGTCCCTGCCCATGGCAGGGGGGGTGGAACCAGATGATCTTTCAGGTGCGTTCCAATCCAAACCATTCTACAATTCCATGATTCTGACATACGCAAACACCTTCAGAGATAGAGGGCAGATAAAGTGTACACAGATGGAGGGCAGGCTTGATGCCTCATTGCACAGCAGAAGCAAAGCAGTGACAGGCGAGACATTCTTCTAGGGGAGATCTTTCCTACACTGAAAAAGTATGGGAGCCCAACTCATATTACTAGAACTTACCACTCTTATTTGAATGATTTCTTAATTTACCATCCGCATGAGTGATTCCTCAAACGAAATGAGCCTTCAAGTAAAAGGACTGTCTCATGCACCCTTTAATCTCAGCCTCAACCTTAAAAATTCTGTCTATTGATGAGCAGGAAACATTCCCCATGATACACTACAAAACAGGGAATACCCTTGCAGAGATCAACGGAGCCTCTGGGCAGAAATGAAGCCGTTAACAGTAAACTCTTCCAGGTGAGTCCCTTCATTTCTCTCCCACTGCCATGTGCCTTTCCATGCTGTCATCAAGCAGGGAAGACCAAATAAAGGCTAAGTCTCCAGGGGAAAACAGAGAAGCTGCCTGTGAATCTGACTTCCCACAGACAGCAAGGCCACATCTTGTAATGCAGCATGGCAGCTTTGTAGGGTATGTTCTGA
Source organism: Dromococcyx pavoninus (assembly GCA_033558185.1). Lineage (NCBI taxonomy): Eukaryota > Metazoa > Chordata > Aves > Cuculiformes > Neomorphidae > Dromococcyx > Dromococcyx pavoninus. Next base: position 517,923 of record JAUMJL010000292.1, on the reverse strand, counting down.
CATCTGGTATGTTAAGTTTGTTAAATACTCTGATTCAGTGCAGTAACTCAGAGTTCTTTATATGGAAATAAACAGAGTTCCCTAAAATGACTACACTGAAAAATATGAAAAAGCTTTAAAAAAAATTTGGTTTTCATAAATAGCTCTTAGTGCTAAATCATTAAGGTTCACCTGCTCACAGAATGAAGGAAAAATCACAAGTACTTTAAAGCTACTGTTTGCAGTAATCTAGAACAACCAGTTGGGTACTGAGGTACCAAGAAAGCAACGTATTTTAAAGAAATTAAGTTAATTCTAACATCAAAGAATCATAGAATGGTTTGGGCTGGAAGGGACCTCAAAGCCCATCCCTTTCCAACTACCGTGCCATGGGCAGGGACACCTCCCACCAGACCAGGCTGCTCAAGGCCCCATCCAGCCTGGCCTTGAACACTTCCAGGGAGGACGCATCCATAGCTTCCCTGGGCAACCTGTGCCAGTGCCTCACCACCCTCATTGTGAAGAATTCCTACCTAATGTCTAATCTAGATCCTCCACCTTCCCATTAAAAGCCATTCCCCCTCATCCTATCTCTACAAACCCTTGTAAAAGTCCCTCCCCAGCTTTCCTGTAGCCCATTCAGGCACTGGAAAGATGCTATGAGGACCCCCATAGCCTTCTCTTCTCCAGGCTGAACAATCTCAACTGTCTCAGCCTGTCCTCACAGCAGAGGTGCTTCAGCCCTCTGATGATCTTCGTAGCCCCCCTGTGGACCCGTTCCAACAGGCCCATGTCCTTCTTATGTGGGGTATAATGCTCTACCCAATCCTTATTACATTTCTGAAATACTGATGGTTTTCTCATTAGAACCCATCTGGAGGAAAAAAACTCAGTCTGACATTGCCATGTGTTCTTTTCTTGTTCCATTTTCATAATTTTCAAGTTTCTCATAGATTCCTTGCCAAAAAATATCGGCCATTTTCACATTTTAGTCCAGAATAACAAAAAAAAAATCTAGAAAACTTATTGTACTATCAGAACAAATGAAATATTCCTTAAGGGCATGTCTGCTGATCCCTACACATCCACTGACAGTAACTCCAGCTTATTCCAGTTTGCTGCCACAATAACACCCATGGTCCTGCTGTACCTCCAAGCACCAAATATCGGTAACATCAGAATTTCAGAGCTGAAAACACATCTTGCAATAACGCCATTGAAAAAAACATTCCTCAAAGGAACAAGACTCCCACTGGATTCTTTTATACAGAACAAGACCATACAAACTAACACCAGAAAACAGACTTAGGACTTCAGTAGCTTCTTTAAGCATTTTAAACAAGTATTGATAGGAATTAGTCTTTAGAGAGGCAAAACACATTCTCTCCACTAAAAGCCAGTTCCAACAAACACACAGGCTTAAATTCTTCAAAAAGTACAGACTAACACAGCCACTGGATAAACTTTAATTGATCCTTATGTTAATCTTGAATAGGTTTAAAGAATAACAGACTTATGATAATCCTTATCAGTATTAAGACAATCATTCCACAAAATACCTATTTGATAAGCTAAAGAAAACAGTTTAGTCATGGTGGGTTTGTACTAAATCCTACCTTTTAAGGGCCTCTTTCACTTCTGGCACTGAGCGGATACACTGAACCGTAGCGTTCATGTAGCAAGTGTTGCCAAGGTTTGTCAATCCACAGGGTAATTCCATCTACCAAAAAATTTACAAGGGTGCTTGAAGGTCTGAGAGAGATGTGCAACCGTTCCTGTATAAACATTATCATTTGACAACAACTTCTAAGAAGAATAATGATCAGAAAGATGTAAAACCTGGAACAGTCCAAACTTCCAGCTCCAATTTCTGATTATATGAATGATTTCACCATTTGGTGCTTTTAGAGGACATTCAGAAATACTTTGGGGTTTCTTTGCATGCATGTTTATTGTAATAAGCATATTCTTCAAGCAGGCAGTCATTCAAAAAGTTCAATTATAATCTCATTCAAGTTTTGACCTTAAAATTCTATTTCCATGGCATTTCCACACAAATACGCTTGCATGAAACCTTGATGTTTTAATTAAAATCAGTTTTCAGTAAAACTCTGTGATGAAGTTCACAAACAAAAGCATTATTTAAACTCCTCTCCAGAACTCTGCAACAGATCATTAACTCAATCCTTTTAGACAACTTGTGAATTTCTAAATGCAAAGGCCAACTAATAATTAAACAGTTTCAAAAATAACTATAAATCACAATATAATAGCATTTTTCCTTTTTTGTTCACCTTGCATATTTGAGTAGTTGTCAGCGAAAAGCACACAGCTTTATGAAACTGAAGCAGTACTGCTTACCAATATCCCTTAATTATTTTAGGAAGAGAGAACTCATTTAGCTGTGTATTCCATTTTTAATGAATACATGCAGTACAAAGAATTGAATTTTAATGTGTAACACAATTTGAATCAAAGAAATGCAACATGACCAGCTTCTTCAAAATATTATCTGACACTGAAATACTCTCTTTGTTTGCCTCTCAGTTTTCTCGAAGTTCATGTATAGGGCCAGTCTCAAAAATACGTAAGTACCCTTCACCTGCTGATGTCATGGAAAGCATTAAACATTGAAGCACAAAACCTGTCCTGAACTACACATTTGTTTTCATACAGACATGCATAAAATAATTCTAGTTCTGCATGCACTGTTGACAATAGTCATGCAACTGTTCAAGTATGATGAAATTGCTCATAATTCAAATAGCAATGAGAAAATCATAGGCCTTTCATATTGTAAAAAAGAACACAACTCAAACAGGAGTTACTTCATTAAAAAAACAGATTAATTATACTCTTCCAGAATTTACTCCTACAAATCTATTTCACTAACGTCAAATTATTTTAATTTTTCAGACAGAAAACTTTACCTAATGCTACTATCAAGGACAAACAAAACCCCAAACAGACTCCATCCCAAATAAATCCCAGTTTCCCTTACAGATACGAAAAAAGCAGGTTTTGCACATCTAAGAGCCCTTATTTAGGTAAAGTCCAGGGCAGTAACACAGCAAGGGCAATACAACTTTGTCTTTAGAAACATCAGCAATGCTGATTTTAGAAAATTCACTAAGCTGCTGGCTTAAAAGAAAAAATAGCACCAGTTATATGACTTTTAAATTAAGTCCCAGACTTCCCATAACTGCTACCAGTTGAGTCATCAATATGAATGTGTGTTTCTTCGAGAAGCTACAAATGCTAAGCAGACATTACAGTTTCAAAATCCAGTTTTAACCAACTGCAAGTATTTAAAACCTTGCCACTATTCAAAGGTTCACAAGAAACCCGAGTTCGAAATACACTTACAGCTGAAGCTAACTGCTCCTCTGTCATGTCTTCTACAAAGACAGGTCGAGCAACCGGCTCTTCCGGAAGTGCATCTGCGGAACCCATCATTAGCAAGGTCATTCCCTTGAAACACAGTAAACACAGAAATAAATACTTAAGAATAGTTATTTCCAATTTTAAAGAATAAATAAATCATTAAGCTCTTGACATATTTCAGCTACTTCCCCAAAGATAAACACAATCTTTCTCTTAGTTCACAGAACTGATACCGCACTATTGTTTAAGGGTATACTTTAATTTTCCTCATCATTTAGAAAGTACTTTTGAGAACAATTCTACAGCGTTATCCATACTAGACGTTTCCAATGAGCCTGGTGAGCTTGCCAGCAGCTGACAACACATCATTCCAAACAGGACTAAATTTAACTCTCATGGAATATCCCAATGTGAAGTGTTCAGAAAAGCTCCCTTCCCTGATGGATCACTAGAGATCAAGCATCTTCAGCACTTCAGTGCAAGTACTCCTTCTTCCCTCAAGTCTAGGAAAATACCTCGGAACCAAGGAAAACCAGGCAGCTAACTTTCTACTGGAAAGAAGCTGCAATGTTTGAGGTTCTCAACAGTGTCATAAGTTCTCAAATTCAGAATTCTCTAAACAACAACAACAAAAAAATCCTCATCTTTATACTGAAAAACAGGGAAACACTTCAGACAGACATGGGTAGCAATGAGGAGCACAGCTCTGAGTTTCAAATCGGGTTTTTTTCACCTGAAAAGCAAGTAGGAAAGGGTCCTTTACATTAAGACATTAATTGAAAAATGAAAAATAACCAAAATGACCCCATGAGTTTAGGCATGAGGACTAACATCCAAGGCAGGGGGAAAGCAATCAAGTTAATATGCTTGCAGGACTAGCATAAGGAAAAGGAGTTTTTCAGCATTAAACAGGAGCACATCTACACAGAAAGTTCTATCAAAAAGGGAGAAAATAAGTGTGTGGAGCCTTGAAAAACACAGTGCTAAGTAAAAGGATGGATCACAGAATGGGAAAAAAACCTGCTTCGACAGTGTAAATAAATCCCTAGAACTTGTATTTAACACTATCAAAATTAGTAAAGGCAGCTGTTAGCGTAGTAGTAAGCAGAAAAGGACAAGAATATTATGCATTGAGGGTTTTGCTGAATGACTTGGCTACAACAGCTAAAGCTACAGGCTGGTAATAGGTGCTTGCAAATTAATTACAAGGGTGAGAATAATGCTACCTAATGTGATCTGTCCAGCAAAGAACTGGAATAACATCTATTTGGTACAAGTTTTACAAGTTCCCTACAGAAATGACAATGACCAAAAAAACTCCTAATGAAAATCTTTGGGATTTCCCGTTACAATACTACATGGGCAAGAAACACAAACACATTCACCTTTTTCGTTCTTTTTTGAACTACTCAAAGGGATGGATAACCATTATGAAGAGTCTTTGTTTTAAACAGCAGCTATTAAGCATGGGAGAACAAATTTCAGCAGGCTGATAAAGAAAGCAGCAGAGCTGAAACTTCAGCATTTGGAATGCAACAATTTTCCATGCTGGGGAATCAGAAGCACAACAGACCTCAGAGTATCCAGGTTCACGATCTCTCTCTAACATTGCTTACTACTGTGGTCAAGGACAGACAACACGGAAGAGGTGCTGGTCTGATTCACAACATTTCTTATAAGATAAGTACTTCAGGAAAATGTTTGTCATTTCCATACTGATGCCAGAAAAGGTTTTTTTACAAATAAATGGTGAGGGCTTCCTAAGAACACTTAGGTGAAACACCTGTAAAATTAAAAATCAGGCCTTGTTGAAAAATAAGAACAAACTACCCATTCAAACAGAAACAGCAAAAACTTTAAATCCTTCTTTAAATTCCAAAATAAAAATCAAACTAGTAAAATTTAGTCGTTCCTCAGAACTTACATTCTTTATTTTCAGGTTCCCCCAGTCATCATCCTGTATTTGAAATAAAATAAAAGACAAGTTAATTATCTTGCAGCAAAAGACAAGCAAGCATCTTCATTAATATTAATCACCCATTTCTAAACATAAAATTGTGTTTCACTCAAGATTGTGCAATATTAACTTTATCAACATATCACGAAGTCTTGTTTGACTAAAAGAAAAAGCAGGCACGTTGTCTGCTCAATACGATTCTTCTTCTGTTGTTTAACAGATGATACACAGATGATGCTTAAATGTACATAACTTTTTGTAGGAAAGCTGCTTGCATTGCACTACCCTGATAAGTCTCCAGCAAAGAAGTGCCAGAGAAACCTCTCTTTAACAAGCTAAAAAGCCAAAGGGTGCATTCAGCTTCTGAACATTAAAAGGAACGGAAAGAAACCCACCAAGCAGAGCAGTATTTGGTATAAAAGAGTGATAAAGTGTTCTAAACCAGTAGTGTGCATCACAACCATTTAGCAACAAATTTTTGACCGTATTTTCCAGCAGCAGGGGAAGAATCATACAGAATTATTTCTGAGAAGTGTAGTCAGTTTAATACATACAATGAAAGGTCTTCTGGAGGAACACTTGGAAAACCGGCCATTATTATATTATAACATGATTAACAATGTTAGAAATAATATTGAAAAACATGGATTTCTACCTTCAGAGTCCCTCCTTTAACCATAACCTTCTGTCTCGTCGGCTGAACTCCAGTCAGTGCAAACAACTGTGCTTTGAAGACCATTGGTGGCTCGTCAGTGTTAAGCTCCACGCCACAGAATTTCTCTTTTCCCCATTTCACATTAACTGTGAACAAAACGTTTTGAAACTTTTTATTTCCTTATATATAAGAATGTAATTACCAAGATTAACCCAGTATTTCAAGTTCCAGATTTTATACCATCTCCAAACATCCAGCTTTTAACTCTAAATCTTACCAATAATCAAGCTAAGGGAGATATTTCCTACAAGGTGTCTCAGCCATCAGAACACACCATTTCCCACCCGCCTAAAGACATCATAAAATACAACTGTAAGCAACTATATATGAGAGGTGTCAAACTCACGGCTTCCACTGCTCTCCTGCTCCTGCAGCGTAACGCACGTCACACGCTGTGCACATGACTGGCACTGGCAGGAGCACAGGGGCAAGGAGCTCAGTGCTGCTGCTGGGTGCAAACAAGCTGAAGGGCCAGATAAAACAAGGTGGAGGGCTGAATTTGGCCCCCAGGCCATGAGTTTGACATCTCTGCAAGCAATGAATGTGTGTAACAGCATCAGAAATTCTTTGCGCGCGTCTTCACAAAAGCAATTTGGAAGTAACTCATCCACTGTAACTCTCAGCACTGCTCATTGCAAAAAAATTTCTGAAGGAAATTCAGATACATGATTCCAGTTTAGTTTTCCACAGCCCTTCCATCCTCCTTCAATGGCAAACAATACCATGTCCTTTTTTTAAAGAAGTAACATATCAGTATGTAACAGTAACCGTAATGTATCAGGACACTGGAAAATCACAGAGTAGGAATATATAAGCCACAAAGTACTGTCTGACAGCCATAGTTTTGCCTACCAGTATCATTCACATGGAGGTACACGAGGACGTAAGCATGCATAAAGATAATGCCGATAAAATAGCACACCTTCTGCTTCCTCTCAATGGAAAGTTAACCTCATGGCGCCATGGACAACTCCATCACTGCTACCCTCCTCAGTTCTGACAGTGTGGATGCAAAGAACGCACCTGTGCACAAATATGGACAACAGCCCAGCATGGGTTGCAGCTCCAGAAGACCTGACCCCAGTAAAGGTGCAGGACTTAAGTGATGTGAAATCTGGTCACAGAAAGTGTAGCTCTCAGCGCTGGAAATGGGATCACCCACAGGAACATCAGGCAGAACGACACAAAAGCACATTAAATTCACTTTGGTGAAGCCAGTACTGACCAAGAGTGGATAGAAATGCTTGGAATAAATAGCATGTTTTTAAAGAGTGGCTGATCATTTCCAATCACTATCATACATACACGAGGCTACTGTGGCAAACTGTGGTTTTGCTGAGAATCTGCAAAATACAGCACAAAGCAATATCCTGCGTGCACAGTAAGTGGCTGAAATTCCGTGCTTTAAGAAAGCCATACCCTTCCTTCTACCTGTGCTTCAGTTCTAAATAAATTTACTACAGCAATGTAGGGGGGGTTTTCCAACACAAATCTCTTAAAAGTTGTGATTTAAAAAACCCTTCCAAGAAAGCTAAGATTTCAGATATACACAGTGTTTGTGGTGAGTTACAAGAACAACCAAAACTTAGTCTAAATTAGCCTACAAAGCAACTCAGATGACTGGCTTTTCAGTATTTCTATCAGAAAATACCTTCTGATTTGACCAACCTTCCCATTTTTTTAAAAACACATTTATAATTTTGCATATTTCAGACCTACCAAACACAAGTCTTTCCCTGTTTCCCAAGAAAATAACCTCCTCAGTCACTGAACAAGTGAGCTGCACGCAGCCTCTTAAGTTTTACATTTTTCAACAGCCATGCATCCACTGCTAAATACTCAGAGGAGCTGGCAATTACTAGTCTGTAGTGTCACTGGCTCTGACAACTCAGCGCTCAAGAAGAGGAAACTTAAAAGCGTGCCTCCTTCAGAGACAACAAATGAAAATACCACCAAGTTTTCAAACTAAAGGAGAGAATTTTTCATTTGAAAACAATGGCAACTGAGAAAAAAAGGGTTTATTTGCCCCGCTGAAGAGGGACCAGAGGTGCTGAGGAGTCAGGCTGAGTTTGCAGGCATTCTGGTGGTTTGTCCAGAAGGGGTGATGGGAGGGAGATGGTGGGGAGCAAAAAGAAAAGGCTTTCGTAGGTGAAAGCTCCAGTTTATACAGATGTGCTGGAGTTCAGGAAAAATCCTCTTATACTGACATTAGGACCCCAGTTTGCCAACCACAATTAAAACAGTATGGAAACAGGGACACAACTGCGTACTAAGGCTTTCTATACCTGTTCCTCACATACTGAAAAGTCCCAGGAGGAGCTGTGAAACACAAACAAGCCAGTAAGTGCTCCTAGAAGTGTCACCGGCCGTTCTGCTCCTACAGTCTTCCCTGAAAACCTTCCTTCACGGCAAGGAGGGTGAGTTGGATGCAATGCAATTGAAGAAAAATCCTTTGGTTTTAACTAGGAAATAACTGGATTTAAAGAGCAAGGGGCAGAATTACAGCTTGCCTAGCACAAAGCAGCACTTGCCTTATAAACAAGACAGGGAAGGGCAGCGCTGAGCCACAACTGCCAACATCGCAACCTTGCCAAGAGGGGTCCCTTGGCCACCACCAGCGCTTGCCCCTCACCCTGGCTGGAGCAGCCTGATGCCTCTGCTTCCTCCTGGTGGGGTGAAACCTCACGGCCCTCTGCAACTGCCTGAATGGGAATTGCAACAAGGCAGGTGCTGGTCTTCATACAAGTAGTAGTTACTGTTACGGAAAGTGGAATATTTTGGTTTAAGCTAAAGTAGAGCGAAGTTTCATCTAAGTAACTGTATTTTTTTTTAAAGTAAGACAGAATGTCCCTCAGAAAGTGTGTTTACTTTATAGCACTTTTTTTTCCAATAGCGTTTTTCCAGACACTGTTCAGAGAGAAATGACAACATCTCATGTTAAGTATGGTCTATGCTGAACAGACGTGTCTCCTATGATCATCTCTGTTTGCAGTCTTTCCCTGTCTAAAATGCAAGTTCAGACAGAGCTAGCTCCAAATCTTCAATCAGCAAGAGATTTGGCTGTTGTGAAGTTCATAACAGTATCAAAATTGGTCCTTGTAAGGTAACAGAGTATGCATAAGATTTCTGGGAAAATTTATACACATCATGAAATCCCAGAATGGTCTGTGTTGGAAGGCACCTTAAAGTCCATCCAGTTACAACCCCCCTGCCACGGGCAGGGACACCTGAACAGGCTGCTCGAGGACCTATCTAACGTGGCCTTGGACGCTTCCAGGGAGGGGGCATCCACAGCTTCCCTGGGCAACCTGTGCCAGTGCCTCACCAACCTCATCGTGAAGAATTTCTTCCTATCTCTAATCTCAATCTTCGCCCTTCCAATTTAACGCCACATGCACCTAAGCGGGATACACATTCTGTCCCCAGCTCTCCTCTCGTTACGCACAATTGATGGAAATCATTCCCTCACGCGCATAGCGCTGAAATAAAGGACGCTGCTTTCTAAAACTCTAAACGCCAGCCTCGGAGAATACATTTCCCAGCGTTTTCGTTTTCCCCGCTCCCGCTGCCCCTCGCTGCAGTCCCGGTACCCGCGCTGCATCCCCCCACAGGCGGGGCCGCCTCACCTGAGAAGAGCGGCATGGCGGAGGGGTGGGCGGCGCCGTGTCCCAGGAGGACGACGAAGAAGAAGAAGAGGAGGAGGCGCAAGAGATGAAGGAGAAGCAGGCGCTGGCGTTAGCAGGGCCAGGCCGGGCCGGGCGGGTGGTGGCTGAGCGGCGCCGCTGCCGCCCTCGGGGTCTCATTCAAACCGCGGCCCCCCGGGATGACGCTGCAAGCGGGGGCCTCGCGCCGGAAGGGGCGGGGCCGAGTAGGGCGGGGCCGGGCTGCGCGCGCGCGCGCTCGGAAAAGGCGAGGCGGGGCGGGGCGAGGTGAGGGCGCAGCCGGAGCATGCGGTGGACACCCAGTGAGTCAAGGTCCAGGTCCCAGGACGGTCCAAGGCTCGGTCCACGTCCATGTGCGGTCCCCAAGACAGTCACAGAATCACAGAGTGCCCTGAGTTGGAAGGGACCCACAAGGATCATCGAGTCCAAATCCTGTCCCTGCACAGGACAACCCAAGCACACCGTGTGTCTCAGGGCGTTGTCCAAATGCTTCTCGAATGTTGTCATGCTTGGCGCCTTGGCTGCTTCCCTGGGGAGCTGTTCCAGTGCTCCACCACTCTCTTGAGTGAAGAGTCTTTTCCTAATATCCAGCCTAAACTTCCCTTCGCGCATCTTAGTGCCATTCCCTCAGGTCCTGAATCTCTCCTGGTGTAACTTGAGGTTATTTCCTCTCAGCCTATCACATTTTACTTGGGGAAAGAGACCAGAACCCACCTTGATACAACCTCCCTTCAGGCAGAAAGGTTATGAGGGGTGAGGTCTTGCCCCACCCTAACACTGGCACTCCCCACCTGTGGCACCAAGACCCAAGGGATTTAACCAGGTAAAAGATATCAAAAGCAGGAGGCACGGAGACATGAGTCTCAACTGCTTTTTCAAAAGACTGCGACTAAAGAAACTAAAGCAGGATTTAAACATATAAAAAGGAAGAGATTGCCAGGAAGAAATATTTGTCCCTTCCTGAGATACTTCCTACCTACCCGCTCTAGAAACCCAACAGTACTATCATCACCAGCTCCTCTGGCTGTAATAGCTTCTGCCACCAATTCTGCCACCCTTTGGTTGTCTGCGTTTGCGCTTCTGGCCCTGCTTTTGCTATAGAAGTGATACCCAAAACAAGAAGGATCTTTCCTTGGTAAACGTGCTGCTCACCAAATGTGATTTTCAGTTGTAAGCAGTTGAAGAAGCATATACAGGATGGCCACAAGAATAATCCAGGCCTTGAAAGTAAGCATTAAGATGGAAGGTTTACAAATTTCCGTCTTTTCAGTCAGCCACAGAGGAGAACAAAAATTTAATTTATTGTCCAGTGGAGGCTGCTAGATGTGAAAAAGGAAGTTTGGGGGGCCAAGGATTCCGTGTCACAGAGAAGCTCCAGTGGGTGGTATAACAAGCTAAGAGAGCTGGGATTGTTCGGTCTAGAGAAGAGGATGCTGTGGGGAGACCTTATAGCAGAATTCTAGTACCTGAAGGGGCTACAGAAAAGCTGGGGAAGGGTTTTCCAACAAAGCCTGTTGTGACAAGACAAGGAGCAATGGTTTTAAAGTAAGGGAAGGGAGATTAAACTGGATATAAGTAAGAAATTTTTTACAATGACGGTGGTGAAACAGGTTGCCCAGGGAGGTAGTGGAGGCCCCATCCCTGGAAGCATTCAAGGTCGGTTTGGATGAGGCTCTGAGGAACCTGATCATGTTAAAGGTGTCCTTGCTTCTCTGGGGGAGTGGACTAGATGACCTGTAAAGGTTCTTTCCAGCCCAAACCATTCTATGATTCTATCATTCTATGGTATATAAAAATTAAGTTGGAACTTAATTTGAATTAAGATGGAGTTTCCAATTAGTAAGGTGACTCAAACATCGTTAAGGTTTACCAGCAAGGGAGATAAATCTTCTGTTACTTTGACTTGCTCAAAGGAGCTTTCAAGAAAAGCTTTAATCCAGTTCTAGGGTGAGATCCTGCAGACCGTATATTGAGAGAGAGCAGATCCTAGCTGTCTGCCTGTGAGTCTGGGTGCAGGATATCTCCAGTCTAGCCCTTTGTTCTTAATACCAGCAGTGACCTGTACAGACGCCATTTGACCGTGCCTGCTAAATGAAAGCTGAATTCTCTGCTGTCTGAAGCTGCACAGAATACATTTCTCACCCTCTCTCATCAGGTCTTGGGCAATCTCAGACTGTTCGTGTCCAGGACTTGGCAAAGGCACTAGAGGGTGCTGCGCTGAAAGAGAAGAATCAGGGATTATATCTACAGGAAGACTCTTACCGACCTCTGCAAGGTGAAGACCGCGGCCTCTTTCTTCTTTCCTCCCAGATATTGTAGGCCTCTTCCTGCGCTAACAGCTTTGTGCTGTTTTCCTTGAGGAGGTCAATAGATGTTGGTTTCCTTGAATCTCACATCAGCTGGCATACAGAGCATAGGGACAAAGAGTGCAATCTGATGTATAAACATATATAAACATGAAGTACAGATTACCTTGATGACATTCAAATTGTAAAAGATTGGTTGGCTATTAATAAATACATCTTTTTTTCTTAGTGAAGACAACCCCAAGGGAACCCTGGACTGAGTCGTGGGGACATGGGGACGCAGAGCTGCCCACCCCAGCTGTTTCTCTATGGCCTTTTGCTGGGCCACCTGAGCACGGTGGCTTCCCATCCTGAGCTGGCTGGCTGCAAGCCAGCTTGGATCCCAAAACTGGGATTGTTAGCACAGTACTAGCAGGATTCATTAGTGCTGGAAGGTGGGTCAGAGCAAGTCCAGATCTATTTACAAAAGGCATTTACTCTGTGACAGCTCCTGTGGTTCTGTTCTGAGGAGCACAAGTAGCAAGCGTACTCTCAGATGGTAGAAGCAGGGGCTGCGATAGAGCAGAAGGCGTGGGGACATAAGGCAAGCCCATTTGCAAGGGGTGCTTTAGGCACCTTCATGATATCTGCAATAGAACAAAGAATGTAGTCTTCATTTTAAATAATCAGAGTCTCAGGAATTAAAATCCTACATTTACATTTCTTGTTTCTTTAAAAAGAAATAGTGATTCTGTATATTGACATTTATTAACATACATTTTATTTTCTATGGAGAACATAATGTTCCTCGAAATCTTTCTGTGTATCTTCAGGCTTTAAACATTCTGATGAGCTTGCATTCACAGCACAGGTAGGATAAAAACACATTATTAACTCCTGTCTTACAGATAACTGCCATGCATGGTAAAATAATCCTGGTTTTAAGTGCTTTAGGTCTGATTTCCAGTGTCCTGATATGTCACAGTTCTTTATAAGTTTAAAGAAAATTTCTTTTTCATGTTAAAGGTAAGCATCCTGCTCCACTCCACTGCAAATCTTGACTGTCTCCAAATGAGCACACAGAAAACAAGGAACAGAAACAAGATACTTGAACTAAATTGGTGTGCATGATCTCCACAGGACTGCACAGGCTGAGTGATTCCCAGAGATCACTGTGGCTGCCCTATGTGGTAGCAGCTAGCAGCTTCTGGAGCTGACTTAGGGGCCAGGGGTACAGGCCAGGGATTCCCAGCATGAAAGCCACTACTACATTTGATCCCTATCTCACAGCAGCTAAAAACTGAGAAATGCAGTGTCAATAAGGCGTGATGACTGAGAACAGACAATATAGAACAGGTAATAGCAGGATAAAAAAGAACATAGCAATCCAGAAGACCTAATCGCCCTCTAGAACTACCTGGAAGGAGGTCATAGTGAGGTGGGTGTTGGTCTCTTCTCCCAAGTAACAAAGAATAGAACAAGAGGAAATGGCCTCAAGTTGCACCAGAGGAGATTTAGATTGGATATTAGAAACAAATTCTTAACTGGACGTGTGATGAAGCATTGGAACAGGCTGCCCAGGGAAGTGGTGGAGTCTCCTTCCCTGGAGGTGTTCAAAAAGGGTGTATCCGTGGCACTACAGGACATGGTTCAGTAGGCACAGTGGAACTGGGCTGATGATTGGACTGGATGCTTTTAGAGATCTTTCCTAACTTTAATGATTCTATGATTCTATGTTTAAGTAACATACACAGTATCCCCTCATTGAATCATGGAATCCTAGAATGGGCTGGGTTGGAAGGCACCTTAAAGATCATCCAGTTCCAATCCCCTGGCATGGGCAGGGACACCTCCCAGCAGACCAGGCTGCTCAAGGACCCATCCAGCCTGGCCCTGAACACCTCCAGAGACTGAGCATCCATGACTTCTCTGGGCAACCTGTGCCAGTGCCTCACCACCCTCATCGTGAAGAATTTCTCCCTAATGTCTAATCTAAATCTTCTCCCTTCCAATTTAAAGTCATTCCCCCTCATCCTATCACTTTTTGCCCTTGTAAAAAGTCCCTCTCCAGCTTTCCTGTAGCCTCTTCAGGTACTGGAAGGCTGTTGTAAGGTTTCTCCAGAGCCTTCTCTTCTCCAGGCTGAACAAGCCAAACTTCCTCAGCCTGTCCTCATAGCAGAAGTGTTCCAGCCCTCTAATCATCTTTGTAACCCTCCTATGGGCTCATTCCAACAGTCCCATGTCCTTTTTAAGTTGGGGATTCAGTGTTATTTGTTTGTTTTCTGTTTTCAGCAGTTTTCAACCTTTTTGCCTTCTGGTACGTACATCTGGATGAAGGAAAAAGGACAGAACTCTATTTGCATTTTTTATGTTGTCACTAGCAGATAAAAACATCCCAATAAAGTTCACCAGCTCAGAGGCAAGTACGGCACCTGATGCCCTTCTTCTCCCTACAGGATTCTTGACTTACTTCCAGCTACAGCCTCGATGGCTGCTGCTGAATCCCACTTGTGGGAGAAGCCCTATCCTTTCCTTGTTACCCAGGCTGTTTTGCTACAGTTAGCTACTCTTACCATTTTCTTTTCCTGTTTCCTTCAGCAGGAGAGGCTTGAAGAGGGAATGACTAAGAGCAGATTTTGGCATTTCACCAGCATTAATGAAGCTTCAACCTAATACAGTAATAGAGAATGGAAAAAAAGGTGGAGGCACATCTACAAAAGTCATCATGTGAGAATTTAGACTTCTTGATTTCCAAAACAGCGCATAAAACTACAGCTTTAGCGACCCAAATGAAGCCAGCCTGATTTCTGCCATCTCTTCACAGCTTACACATTCGCATCTCTTGATGACTGTCTGGCACTGTATTAGATGAGCATAGGCAAAATGTTCCTATAAGAAGAACTGTTAGTGACAGGGGTATGAGTTGAGCAAATTAAGGTGGCAAGAGCTGGAAAAAGTGGAGCTGTAGTCAACACAGCAGCACACTGATGATTTTCTGCTGGACAGAAAGCTGATGCTTGCTGAAAGCTTAGTAACAATTATTTTTGTCCATGAAATCATAGAATCATACAATGGCTTGGATGGAAAAGACCCTTGAGATCATCGAGTCCAACTGTACCTGTCCACTACCAAACCATATCCCTGAGCACCTCATCTACCTGTCTATTAAACACCTCCAGGGATAGTTACTCAACCATCTCCCTGGGCAGCTGTGCCAGTGCCTGACCACCCTTTCAGTGAAGAAGTTTTTCCTGATGTCTAATCTGAACCTCCCCTGGTGCAACTTGAGGCCATTTCCTCTCTTCCTATCACCTATCACTTGAGAGAACAGACCAACACCCACCTTGCTACAACGTCCTTTCAGGCAGCCGTAGACAGTTGATGAGGTCTCCCCTCAGCCTCCTCTTCTCTAGGCTAAACAACCCCAGTTCCCTCAGCCGCTCCTCACAGGACTTGTTCTCCAGCCCCTTCACCAGCCTCGTTGCCCTTCTCTGGACGCGCTCCAACACCTCAATGTCCTTCTTGTACTGAGGGGCCCAGACCTGAACACAGTACTCGAGGTGTGGCATCACCAGTGCTGAGTACAGGGGCACAATCACCTCCCTGGTCCTGCTGGCCACACTGTTTCTGATACAGGCCAAGATGCCATTGGTCCTCTTGGCCACCTGGGCATACTGCTGGCTCTTATTCAGCCGGTTGTCAATCAACACCCTCAGGTCCTTCTCTGCCAGGCAGCCCTCCAGCAAGTCTCGCCCAAGCCTGTAACGCTGCATGGGGTTGTTGTGTCCAGTTGCAGGACTCGGCACTTGGTCTTGTTGATCCTTATCCCGTTGGTCTCAGCCCACCTATCCAGCCTGTCCAGATCCCTCTGCAGAGCCTCCCTTCCTTCAAGATAGACACTGCCACCCAGCTTAGTGTCACCTGCCAATTTACTAAGGGTGCACTCAATCCCTTCATCCAGATCATTGATAAAGAAATGCCAGTTTGCACAGCTGAGATCACAGGCATTACTTTTCCTAACAGCAGAAACCTTTGGCAGAATTTGTTATGCAAAGCACAGCTGTTCCTGTAGTTAGGCACCTTGCTCACCATAAACAAGTGCCAAAATCAGTGTACCAGGACACACAAACTGTAATTTGCATGTCTAGACTCTATTATTATAGCATTTCAGTTGCAACTTATCCCAGATACACAAGCCAATGTAATTTTACACTTCATTATGTCTGCTGCTTCTTTCCCAGGCAAAATCAACATTTAAGAAGAACGGCAGAATTTCAGCATTGCTAAAATGCTATGGAAGTGAGAGCGTGTGCCAATCTATAGAGCAAGCCCATTTTTTCCACAATCCTTCACTCTTCCCACTAGTCATTAACAGCTCTTAACAGCTCTGCTATTTTTAAGATTCACAGAATATGGATCTACAAGATATGACTTTTTTTTATTAAGAAATTATTCAAGTGAAGAGTTCTTGAGCCTCTATAGTAGTCAACTACACATAGGGGAAAGCAGAAAAGCAATCCAAATCCTAATCTGGGTCTGGAGAATAGCCTGACCATAAGCCTTTCCTACTGCTCTGAATTTCCTATAATAATGTAAGTATTTAAGTAAGATACATTTAATCATCTTATTATTTTCCCTCTGGGTATCTGACAGGAGAGTAAATCAGGTCACAGTTATCCCTTGTATTGCTTTATTGCTTTGCAAGCTAATAGTTGACGTGACTGGTGATCTGGAAGGCGTCTTTCGTTTGCTCAATCCACAGCTTTGAAAATTGCTGACATTTCTGATACAGCAAGCTCAACACAGAGGAACTTTCTGAAATTACCACATCACCTCCGTCTATTTATCCACACTTCCCAGCTCTGTGACCTTCAAAGGACATAGAATTATTCACATGTAATTTATCCTTACTTACTCCATTGTTATACAGGCCTTGGCGAAACACCCAGGGAGATTTATGGACAGCTTAGTCGGGTGCACAGGCTGTTAATTATAAAAAAAACAAAACCAAAAGCCCCCACCAATAAAAAGCACCCCACAGCTTTTTATCTTTTTATCTTTTGAACAGGGTCTTCTCCCCCCAAATACGTGGGATTTCTGCAGGTCCAAACCTGTACCATGAAGGATGAAGCTATTGTAAGGCAAGCTCAGGATGGAGGTTAAATAACAAATGTAAATTAGGCTACTACAGCAGGCCAGGAGAATAAGGGAATGAGAAAAATACTCACTACGGTATGTATTTATTCATGTAGAATAGTAAAAAGATGTTCTGGATTCCCGTAGGCGTTGTGTTGCAAATGCACCGTGTACTGGAAGCTGCTGGAATGTCTGAATGCTTAGAAAGATGTACAAAACTGCCATCAGGAGAAAACACCATGCCAGTCGTTTTCAAAAGGGTCTTTCCATAAATTACTTTATTTCTCATTAAATGAGCACAGAGTCATTACCATATTAATAACAGATATGTTTATTATTACATATCCATCAGTGCGGCTTTCAATACCACTTGAAACATGCAAATCGTCCTAAGGACAAATCAGTTTTCCAGTGCTTCTTATTTAATACACAACTGCAAAGCCATTATAAATTACTGAGGAGGTATTTGGTTAAGAAATAAAATAAAATAAAACCATACTGCCCATACCATGAATGTATTCCTACTACAAAGCAAGAGCCTGACAGCATTTACTGAAATTCCTGAATTACCCAGAGCTTTTGTATTACATGCTTTGTTTGTTTGCATTGTCTATACATCTCTTGGCTGATGAGACTGAATCAGTCTTTCTTTGTAAGAGGAATTCTCATTCAGAGATTGTACTTAATTTAGAAAATGTCTCTAGCATCTACAATACTTCAACCAATTAAAATCAGCAAAACCCCACTGATACGCAATAGTTTTTTAGAGGTTTCCTTTGTTTAGTTTTAGATTTCTACATTTATTGATGTGGCAATAATACAATTCTCCCAAATTAAGGCACTAAAAGGACAATGTAAAACCCAGTAAAAGTGTTCAAAGAATAATTTACATTTCAAACAGTGCATATATTTCTTAAATGTTTGTTAACTTAATGTATGTTATCACTTAAAACTGTAAGGCAATACATTATACAGTTATAGGAACGATGTACCCCAATATGCTTCCAAACGTGGTGGTTCTTTTTACTGTTAGTTTCTAATGCCTCTAAAAGTAAAATAATTCAGTATGGCTTGGCAAAAATGCATAGATTAAAGGCAATTACTTGTTTTCCCTCCTTTACAAACAGTTGAATCAGTATTTTGTAAAGCATAATGCAAAATCTTTAACACTTTGATCCATTCCATAGTGGGTGGTTAGCATTAAGGCTATTAAGAACTCTGCAGTGAAGGCACTGAAGTTCAAGTGATAAGGCTTCATTTTTAAGCGAGTTCTGCAGTCTTCAAGAGCACAACTTTGAGTCTTGAAAGCAATTGCAGTCCTTCTCATTGAGAAACCTTCCTCCTCTACGCCGTTTCTTATGCTCATCTTGACATAAATATCCCCTTTGCAGGGTAAACAGTCCTTTTCTTTCACTGGTACGAAGAAAGTTGGCTGCTTTTCATTACGATTGACAGGCTTTTTTTTTTTTAATCCAAAAAGGCAGCACCTTTTTTTATACACCTAGCTAAGCTTTATTTGCTTTAACTTGCATTACATAGTAATAATTAATCTAATCTACCTTTAGGCAAACCCGCAATTAAACACCCTCAGCGTGCTTTTGTGCCAAAGCAAGGAGGAGACAGTAATAGCAATCTTAACCCTGAAGCCTGTGATAGTTACGTTGAAAGGAACAACAGCCCGTCTGCACTGCTCTGTGTGGTTAAAAAAAGCCCTGTTTCTCAGACCGCATCCCATGAGATTCCATTAAGCACTGTACACGTGGTTAACTGGAACAAAGAAGAAAACAGACAATTAATAACAAATACAAAAATTAGCTTCATAATTCCAGTGCATGTTTGTCAGGAGCCTCAGTGAAGAAAATATTTTACGTTAACAAAGCATTTTTTCAATTGCCATGGTACAACACTAAGATCTTACCTACACGATCTTCCACAAAGCGTTCTTAATTTGAAACAACACTAAGGAACACAGACATCAGACAGACTATAACATTACTGCAGCTTTACAGTAAGCCATTAAAAGTAAACAATCTTGGGTGTATTCATGGCAAATGCAAGGTGACCCTCCTTCACTCGCAGGATGAGAAAAGGCTCTACAGGGCTAAAAGCAGGCACGGGTGACTGCCAGAGCTCATCTGATGCACCCGAGTTTTGGTTGTTTGTGTTTGGGGTTTTTTTGTAAAATGCATTAACTTGCTCAGGTGCCCAAGTCCAAATGCATTAAAGCAAAACACCTCAACTGTGTTGATACAAGGCGTATGAATTAGCATACTATAAACAGTAAGTTTCAGATCCAGAAGCAGTACTGCAAATGCTAGCAAGTTCATAATGAAGTTCTGATTCATATTTACTAGGGATAAGTTATTCAAATGAAGAAAAGAACTTCAGATGAACTTATAAGTGAATTTCCTTTTAATGGGTCTGATACACTTCTCCATGAAGCCAATGAAGTGCAAAGAAAGGTGCACCAGACCCTAAATTAAATGTAATAAAACATCTTAAAATACATGTCTGCATCCATTCAACAGAATCATGAATGCCAGCTTACATGGTAGGACTCCATCACTGAGATCACGTTCTGCTCTGCTGTCCGACAAAAGAACAATTTCCAGATACTCAGATAGAAGTTAAACATGTAAATCCCGTAAAACTCATCACCGCTTCTCTTGCTCCCTTACCTGGGTAACGAGGCTGAGATAAGCACTACAGGGTAAAGCATCTTGAATTAAGCTGATCTAACAAATTGGTGCTTTCTGGACTCTCCCATGAACCACTGCAACTTCCTAACCCAACAGAAAAACACACGCTTTTCTTTTGTGGGGTTAGGGTTGGGGTTTCTTTATCATTAAACTTTTGGGGGTTTGGCTTTTCTTTAGTGAAAACATTCCTGGATTAATTCTCTGCTGGAAAATAGATCAGTTTTCCCTGGTAATCTGTGAAGCATGAGCTGACTCAAAATAAAGTGAAGGAATGTGTGACTCTCCTTGTGGTGCTGGTGAGATATTAGGCTCATTGTATCTCTAGGATCTTTAAAAAAAGAGCTTTAAAGATGGTATTTCTCATTTTTTAAGCTCCCATTCACTACTTGCATATTTCTGTGATTCTCTAACACTTTCACATGACAAATGCCAACAGGATTAGCAACAGGAATTGTCAGAGTCACTGATCTCCCCAAACAGACCCATTCCTTAAAGAGCTACTGTAAATATTCAAATATGTAAATCTGTTCATCTACAAGAGGTCAGCTGCAAACTTGTTCTTCATAGAATCATAGAATCATGGAATCATTAAGGTTGGAAAAGACCTCTAGGACCAGCAGGTCCAATTGTCCAACCAGCATTTCTGTTATGATAGAGTGAAAAAGAATCAATTAATTGATTTAAGAAAATGTATTTGTTCCACAAAAGACTATGGATGAAAGATTCTGTGCTTCTCCAATTGGCTCTAAAACACCTGGGAAAAAAGAAGACCTTTGACATGAAAAATGTAAGAAATCACATGGTTATGCTAAAATCTATAATAATCTATAACCTATTGAAAAGCTATCAGCTTGCCCATAGTGGGTTTTTAACCTTTCTCACCTTTTTTTTTTTTTAAATCCCAGTGTGCCTGCACATGCAAATTCCCCCTTCACACCCTGGCAGGAGGTAATCACAGTAACTGCAGCACAGTTCATTTGAAGACCCTCCCGCAAACTGGGAACAAACATTGCAAAAGAAATTTAAAAAAATAAAATCTGGTTATCACAGATACCATAGCACATCCCAAGGACAAGGGAAAGGAAAGCATACTGAGAATACAACTCCAACAGTCTCTTGCAAAAGATGTGAAATAAAGAAGTAGGCACTGTCTTCACAAACTGAACTCTACATAGATAAGGTTTGGCGGAAGAAGAATCTGTCAATAACTCAGTAACAGAGGATGATTTCTAAAATGCCAATTGGGACTACGATCTTCCGAGCATTGTTTTAGATCAGGGGTGTCAAACTCATGGTTCGCAGGCCAAATCCATCCCTCCACCTTGTTTTATCTGGCTCAGCACCTTGTTTCTACCTGGCGGCAGCACCGAGCTCCTTGTCCCTGCGCTCCTGCCAGCGCTGGTCACGTGTGCAGCGTGTGACGCGCATTACGCTGCAGAAGCAGGAGAACGGTGGGAGCCATGAGTTTGACACCCATTTTAGATTATTCCAATTAATACAGCTTAAAGATACATGTAAACGGTGTAGTCACATAATTCTTTCCAACCTCACTGGCTGGCTGGCTGGTTGGTTTTAGGGGAGTTGATTGTTTTGTGATTTTCCTACTGCCCCAGAATGCTACCTCATCTCAGTTAATTTGACATCTGTTTCAATAAGCAATGCTGACTAGCATTATTTCAGTGTCATATTTTAAAATGTCTTTTAAAACTGTGTTAATGAATTTTACATTATCAGTTCTGGAGGTTTTTTCCCAGAATTGATGGTGGGATGGCCATTCAGTTTCAAAATCATTCCACCTAATCCTTTCAAGTATCAACATGATATGCTTTTTCTTTCAGTCTTCAGTGGTCCAGGACTTACTTAAAAATCTTACTGATCTGTAACAGAGCTCTTTAACCAGTTCTAAGTACTTCTGCCATCTTTATCTGTCTTTTTAATAGGTCTGCCTTTAGTAATTTGTTTCTAGAATCCTGATTAGTGTTTGAATAAATGTATCATATAAAAAACGTATCATCATAAAAGCACTTCTCTCAACCACAAAACAGGGGTACATCTTCAACAGTCCTATTGCAAATAAAGATGATGTTAAGCAACAGCTGTTAGTGCTGCATGTTTTAAAATCAGCAGGTTATCAGCTGAGGGAACTGGGATCATTTAGCCTGGAGAAGAGGAGGCTGAGGGGAAACCTTATCATTGTCTACAATTGCCTGAAAGGAGGTTGTAGTGAGGTGAGTGTTGGTCTGTTCTCCTGAGTGACAGGTGATAGGCTGAGAGGAAATGGCCACAAGTTGCTCCAGGGGTGTTTCAGACTAGACATTAGAAAAGATTTTTTCACTGAAAGGGTTATCAGGCACTGGCACAGCTGCCCAGGAAGGTGTTTGAGTCCCCATCCGTGGAGGTGTTTAAAAAGACAGGTAGATGAGTTTCTCAGGGACATGGTTTAGTTAGTGGACAGGTATGTCTGGACTCTATGACCTCAGAGGTCTTTTCCAACCAGGCAATTCTGTGATTCTATATTCAGAAGTCTTAAAAGATCTGGCTAAAGCCTATGGAAGGATCTAATCTTTTTCAATAAATCTTGGAAAATTGAGGACTGAAGGAAAAATAAGTTTGGAAACACTGGGAAGCTTTATATAAGGCTTTTGGGAGATGGATGTTTTGTAGACAACACGAACAGTTTAACAAGATTCTGTTGTACAAGTACACAACACCTAAACACATCACAAACATGACTGAAACCCCTTGAAATTAGCAATTATCCATTTGCCTTTATTTGGCACAATACTGAGGCACCCTTTGTATCTTTCAGATTTTTTCTCTACTGTTCTTTGAAGGAGGAGGTTTCATGACATGCCCAATGTCTCCTCACATGCAAAAGTTTGCTTTTATGGCAGTTCATGCAAAGCACGTTTGCAGGACATTTATTTTGGTAGCATGGCCAGTGTAGGAGGACTCTTTCCCTACGGAGACACTCGTTTCCACTTCATGCTGCTGACCTGTTGGTTATTTTGGAGGAAAGGAACACGCATACTGTATGAGGAAGCTAATGCAGGTTAAAAATCACCTAGCATTAAAAAAGTGTATTTTAGATCTTGCCTTGGTTAATGCACAAGGTGAAAAACAGCTTACAAAACCAACTGAAGGGATGGGAGAACACAGGGAATAAGCAGGCTGGGAGAAAAAATGGATTTAATACTGAAGCTGCCTCACCCCAAAAGAAATGGTGTAACAACAGACTGAGTTATTACTCAGTTGTTACTCAGTTTCTTGTTTCACCCCCATCTGCAGGCAACCAGTAGCTTATGCAAGCTCCATGAGTCAATCCATGAATGACTATGCACATTGTCCTTACAGCCAAATGACATCGCTGATGGATCTGCTGAGCCTTGCCTCTAAACAGGAAAAAATGCAACCAGCTCCCTCACACACGTTAGCAGGCCAGGCACTGCCACCTCTACAGTGCCTTTCCAAATCCAAAGAACTGATAAATTTACCACAACAAACAGTGGGAGAGCTCTGTCAGTTCCTTCCTTCAGGATTTGAGCAAAGACTTAGATCAGCAGTTCAACAGTCGTAACTATGGAATTATTTCACAATTTCACATTAAATAAGACTTACACATGGAGATTTTTTCTCAGTTACAAATATCCACAGCTTTTGTAGTTTCTCACCTAGTTTTTCCAGAAGTATTTTTAACAACTTTTCGGAATGACTGATTTGCTGATGACCTTGTAGACATAGTTCTCGGAGAAGCACGGACAAAAGTAGATGGCGGTGTCTTAGGGATCTTCTTTACTAAATGAGTCACCCACTTCTTCTGTTCGTCTTGACAGGATGCCAATAACAACATATCTCTTGCTGAAGTTACGTCGTAACTCACTGTAAGTAAAAGGAGGAAGATGATTCAGTGAAAACTAGGACTTGTCACCAAAACAAGAACTATGATGTACCAGGTGTGCCACTGGAAAAAACAATGGCACCTACATACATACTTTTGTTGGAATTGTTCATATATTTTTGAAAGACAATAAACAGCAGGGGAAATTATGTCATAGTTTCTTTCAGTATTTGTTGCTCTGCGTTAAGATTCTTGATTCTAACATTAATATTCAAGAAATGAGAAAATTTACACTAATTGCAGCCTTAATAAGCTAGAAAGTTGTGTAGGTGCCTTATGGCTGAATTCGAGAGTACACAGCCCAGATACTCCATGGGATCACAGAGAGGAAACTTCTACTCCAATCTGTGAAATGGCTGAAGAACCACTCTTCAAGGTCTTAGCACAGCTTGGTGATGTGGCCACTGCATTGTCCCTAATGTGGGCCATGAATAATAGAGAAGATGATCCGGGAACCAAGGGGCTGCCCAGTACTTGGGTGCAAACCTCTACGGACCCTTGTGCTGTCATGGCCCTCAGCAGACCCACACCAGCTACACCACCAAAAGCCTCCCTGCAGCTGTCTATTATTTTAATAGCACCTTTTACATCTAAAATCATAGAACTGAAGAGTACAAAACATTTAAACTACAGTGCTTTGATAGTCTGGCAGGTCTGGCTAAATGCAGAGAACACAGAACACAAAAAGCCATGAGTGTACCTTTGCATGGTGCGATTAATTCCTCCTTTTTATCCAAGTGGTCTCTATGGCACTTCACGTGGCATCTTCGACATTCTAGAGCAGCAGGAGGTTTAAAGACATGCCAAAGAGGCTTGGCACAGGCCTCACAGTTGGCTGGGAAATGGTATAACGTTGGAATAAATTCATGGCCTTTGTGATTTAGAAAATTTGTCTTCTCTGCTGGTTGTACTTGTTCTACCTCCAAATCCTTCCTGCATTCCCCCTCATTAGCATAGAGAATCTGAAAAAGAAGACAGCTGTGTTACTGTTGAATACTATGTATTTTACACACTTTTCAAAGAAGCCACCAAACTTTTTCAAGATTGTTAAATAGAAATGAGAATGCACTTCTTTTTACCTGGAATATTTTAGGAATTTCTTCAGTTTCAGCTCTATATACATCTCCTTGAGTTACAGGTCGGACATGGAACAGCTTACTAGATAGAATAAACATAAATCAGAAAATGCTAAAACACTATTTATGTTTTTAACACAGTTATCACAGTGCTCTGAAGTTCTTAAAAATCCTGTTGATGCAAGCAATATGATATACTTCAAGGCTGCAATATGATTTGATAACCCATATAGATCTTCTTTAACTAAGTAAAACCAAAACATTTCATAGCATGGAAAGAGGGTTCTTCAAGATCCATCATGGCAAATTTACTTGTGAAAAAGGTTTTCAAATTCTTCCTCAGAACACTGGAAAGTCTAACTGATTATTGATAAAGAAGCTGATTGATAGCCCTGAATGGAAGCAGCCACATGAAGTATAGTACTACTCACTAATTTTTTTACTAAACCATGTTATGAGTTGATAAACAACTAATGTCATAACATCACAAAAGACAATCTGGGGCAGCAGCTGTTGAAACTGCTATTAAAACTCAAACATCATCTTATACTGGGTCAAGACTGTAAGTCCATCTATCCCAACATCCTGTTTTCAACAGTTGCTGTATGAAAAGAGAATAAGAAATAGCTCAAAGAGAAAAGAACTCTTTTCTTGGTTAAGAGCAATTGGCAGCTTAAGCACTTCCTGAGTCTGAGATTCCTTCCAGACCACTGTATTGTTGGTCACTGGTAGACCTAGTCATGAATTTTAAAACCTTTTTTCAATTACTGCTCTATAAGGTCCCATAATGTCGATCAGCTGTTCAAACATCACACTCAGTCATGTATTGGCAATGGGCTTCAGTGATATTTGACACAGTTTTCGTTGTGTATAACCAATGTAAAGGGATCACAATTCATTTATTTTGTTGCCCTAAATAGAACCATCTGGAAGTTAGAAATGCTTTGGGCTTGATCAACACTGATCCCTTCTCAGACAGCAAGAAAAAGGTATGAAGCAAAGGGATCAGACCTAAAATCAAACAGCCAGCTCCCTATGTATCTCACAACTATCATGCCCGGCTTTAGAAAGCAACTGGAAAAAACAGTCATTACACTGAATCATACAAAGAGAGAGCATAATATGTAGATTCCACTCTCTCTTATTTGCCATAATGAGATGAGGCTCTCTGTTTCTGTAAATTCAGACAACCAATGACAGTGCCATGCTACTGTGTATTTAGCTTTTTCTCTATCTTTTAGCAATTGTAGGACAAAGAAAAAGTAGCATCTTCTGTTAATAGCATCCCTGAAATAGAAAAACACGTTTTCCAACTAGCACTGAAACTTAAATACTATTGATGGAATTTTGATTCTAAGCTTCTAGATTTGTAATCAGTTATCTCACACACAATGTTCCTTTGCTAATTTGTATCCAAAACTAACAATAACTTTACTTACTCTATATCTAGTACCATGGATGGATTAGACTGGTCCTTGTCCTTTTCATCATTGTAGAACAGTATCTTTTTACTGCTCACCACAACATACTGGGGAAAGAAAGGGAAAAACCAAGTTAAAGTTGAATTTAAAAAAGCAACATTTATCCTACTGTACTCCCATATGCACATAAAAAGCCTGAATAAAATTTTTAAACTAGTACCAGGGGATATTTAAATAATCATGCAGACAGCTATACTACTGACACCTGTGGAACACTGCAAGCTGCAGGGACCGTGCGTTGTCACTGGAGCACCCTAAAATGCTTGCAATGACTCTGGAAGTCTATCTGTACACAAACTCACAACTTTCAGTTGCTGCTGAGGTATTAATATGACAACATTGTATCTTTGAGAAACTCTTGGAACGACTCGTAAAGCTGTAAGCAACTTGTCTTGTTCTGGAGACCTACAGGACCCACAGATACACCAAACTACTGGTAAGCTAAAAGAGATTCTTACAGTTCCAGCTAACTATTTCCTATGCTTTCCATTAAAGGACTGGTAAAATGAAGAGTGAAAATGCATCAGCAGAAGCAGAAGTCTCACATAAACTCCAAATCTAGGACTACAGGGAGACTGTTTGGGAAAGGTTTGCAGAAGAAAAGAAACGGACATTCTTTTGCTACGTGTCACTTTAAAGGTCAAACCACACATTTTTTGCCAGAATGGTAAAGATGTTAAAGAACAGAAACACCTGGTAATGCGTTCATTAGGTTTTTTTTCCCCAGTGTTTTAAAAGTTCTTGCTCAAAATCTGCATATTAATATATTACACCTATCTCATGCCACTGAAAAAAGTGGGATACTCCAAAATGCATGGGATTCTGGGAAATAAACAAGAGCTACTGGGAACACACTCCAAGTTCTAGAAGAAGTGGACTGCAGGCCCCATTTCCAAGACAAGTCCCAAATGCTGAGCATGCCTGCAGTGTCCACCGCTCTACCTGCTCCAAAACCTGAAGAACACAGACGCCCTTCCAGTGCTGCTCACAATCACACAGAATTATAAATATTTGTTCATATGAGAGGAAACACAAAGTAGGCTATTCAGAAAAAAAAAGGTTTGTAACCTACAGAGCAGTAAAGATCATAAACCTCTAACCTAAGCACCTCCCAGTGAGCTGAAGTCTGTAGAATTCACTGCCCGTTTTTCTTCACTGGGAGCTGTCAGTACAATGTCTTTGCTAAAACTGTCCATAAGTATAAACTCAATGACAGCGGTAGCAATCCCCTCCCCTGCAGTTTCAAATGCTTTTAGAAACAACAGATCAAAAGGTATGAGGAACTAAAGAGGTTTAAAAAGAGGCAGACAGACTGCTCTGTCTATATTGAGCTACTGATTCAGATATAACACGACCCAGAAGCAGGGGAAAGAAAAGTAAAGCAGAAGAGTAAATACATGAACAGTTCATCTTGAATTCCAGTAACTGGTACGCAACTGAATAGGCTTCTGCATGATGCAGACACTGACAATTCAAGTAAATGGTGTTTAATCCCCTACAGATGGAGGTTGAAGCTCCTCGTTTCACAGGACTAAGTCTGATGTTGAAACATGAACATGAAAGTTATCATAACAAATTTATAGAACATTTTAAAAATGTGTGGTGCAAGCTGCACACTGCAGCTGTACATCTCAATTACTGAAATGCACCTTAAAAAAGCCACAAAGGGTGCCTTTCCCCCTGACTAAAAGGGCTTTGAGCCCCTCAGTCAGGATATTTTAATAGAAAGCCTGATCAACTTGAATAGGTATCAAGTTGTAATGGTGTGAGCCTCTTGTGGTTTTTCCCCACAGAAGAAAACTCCTTTGATCTGCTTCAACAGAAGGCTAATGCTTTCTTTGTCTTTGAAGTACGCACCTCTGCCTTTCAGAGACAAGGGCATGGCCTTAACATGACTACTATAACAAATGCAAATTATGTCTGCAATGGAATTCAGTTATCACCACGTATACAAATCTCGCTGAAAGAACAATTTAACTTCACCAAAGAAAAGTTACGTTCAGCAGCCTCAATATCCTGTTGTGAACATAGAAACAAAAAAATTCTGACAATAGTTCTGTTCTACAGTGGGTTTTGAAGGATATTTTTATCAGCTCTACTTGGGATGAAATGAAGTTCCATAGAATACCATGGCTAACCCATTTTAGTGTTAGCTTGAGGTGTTGTCAACTGTTTTTTCTCAAATGAGTTTTCCACACTTACCCCTTTCTAACTTCAGCTAAATGACTTGGAGAGCATGGGGCAGGAACATCAGTGCTACTGACATTCAAGTCAGAAACATTATAACAACTCAGGCACCAATCCAACTGCACTGCTAATGCAATTTTGCTTTCCCCTTAAATCAAGTTAATCTGAGCATGCCTATATTTGAGGTTGCATTCCTCCCCGCAACCCCAAAATGGAAAGCATGGAAGAATTTGGTACAGAAACACCTGAGAAGGCTGACTGCAAGTCAGCTTGTTTCAGAAGCAGCACAGATCAGCCTACAGAATACACATGCAAGTCAAGTCAACGTGGCCCCTTACTGCTCTGAACCTCAGCTAGTTTGAAGAATCTTATCAGTATGACTCATTTTAAGACAGAGGTATCCACCCGTAGTCGAATTCCTTCAAAATACAAGAACTATTATTCAAACTAGGAAAGTATGAATGGAGTAACTGCCTAAAATATCTTGAGGGAACTAAGCATGCCTAAAGAAGCTGGGTAGTCTTTCACTAGAGAAGCTGCCTTTATCAGAAGGTTAAAATTTTAATCATCAAAGGATGAAAGAATAATCTGCATTTCTAGAAGACAACCAGAAAAGTCTCCTGGAGGTATTCTGACAGGAAATGATGCAGTATTTTAGATATTCCAGAGCAGAATAAAGCTATAGGACTTGTGCCTAGGCACAGTCACTTCCATTCATCGACACTGCCAAAAGTCTGACAGCAACCTGGAGAACCAATTCTAGAAGCAAGAGTCAAGCAGGCTTTGCTATCAAACAGAACAAGCTGTGGAACAGATTTACAAATAGGTGTGTTTCGTGAGATGCTGTCACCGTTTGACTCATACATAGCACCAAACAGACCCTTGTAGATTTCCTGCAGTTCTGCTAACAGGATCTGTTGTGTTTGCACAGCAAGGGTTTTGGTAGCAGGGCAGCTACAGAGGCAGCTTTTCCTGGAGGCTGCTGGAAGCCAGGACCAGCTGGCTCTGGGGCAGACCTGTCACTGGCCAAAGCCAAGCCATTGCCTTTGTGATAACATATTTAAGAAGGGGGAAAAAGTAGTGAGGGGGCAGCAACAGGGGAGAGAAAGAGCCTAACCCGCTACGCTTGCCTGCGGCCAGGCTGCCGGGGCTCCTTGGACTGCTCAGGTCACAACAGCAGAGAGAGGGAAATGAGACATGGGAGAAACAGCCCCGCAGACACTAGATGTGATAAACAACTATGCAGACATCAGATGCAGGGAAAATTGCATGGCAGAGAACACCAAGGTCAGTGGAAAAAGAGGCAGGGAGATGTTCAAAATTCCCTTGCAGTCAATGGAGGAGGCTACAGTTGAGCAGGCTGTTCCCCTGCAGCCCACGAGGAGTTCCGGTGGATGTCCACCTGCAGCCCATGGAGGACCTTATGCTGCAGCAGGTGGAGGCACCCAAAGGAGGCTGACATCCCGTGGAAATCCATGCTGGAGTAGGTTGTGGAGGACTGCAGCCTGTGGGAAGGACTCATATTGGAGAAATTTGTGGAGCACTGTCTCCCATGGGAGGGCCCTGAGCTGCAACAAGGGAAGAGGGTGAGGAGCCCTTCCCCATGAGAAGGAAGGAGTGACAGAGATAACGTGCTACGAACTGACTGAAACGTTCATTCCCCGTCCCTCCTATGCTGCTGGGGGGTGAACGTAGGGTAAAAATCAAGCCCAAGAGAAGGGAGGGGTAGGGGAAAGGTGTTCTTTTTGGGATTTGGTTTTGTTTGTCAGTATCCTGTTGTGATTTCATTGCTAATAAATCAGATAGATTGTTTTTTATTCCCCAAGTTGAGTCTGGTTTGCCCATGATGGTAACTGGTGAATGATCCCTCCCTGTCCTCATCTCGACCCATGAGTTTTGTCTTTGTTTCTTTCAATTCTCCTCCCAACGGGACTCACGGGGGAGGATTTGAGTGAATGGCTACATGGGTCTTTGTTATCCACTGTGGCTAGTGGTTGCATGGCTCTGGGTTACCAGCTGTGGGGCTCAAAACCACGATATAGGGAGACAAAGGGAAATGCAAAGAGACCAGAAACCAAATGAGAAGCATTTGAGGTATCTGTAGCAAACCCCAGTTCCTAACTGTGGTAAGCAAGCATTTTCAATAAACCACTTGATCATACAGCCTCTCATCTTAAGTTCTGGAAGAGCACTCTAAGAAGCCCCTAGTTGAAACAGGGTAGAGCTAAACATTTGCTCTCTGCAAGCTACAATAGCTGGTGGATTTAACTTACAGACACGTCACCAGGAAGGTCTGATACTGATGAAAAAATAGGCAGGTCTGGAACTCAAAACACTACGATTGTATAAAGAGGTGATATTAGCCAACTGGAAAATGGAGTACTCCAAAGGAGTTCAGCAGCTAAAATCCCAATGCAAACACTTCAGTGCTTCTTTGACAGGAATTAAATCCTTCTCCAATAATTTTTGTAGGAACCATTTCTAACACTTGTAGAATGGGAATGTAAATAGGAATATCTGAGAAGGTTCCTTCAGCAGGAATCGAGAAGTTATGTTGAAACTGTCATGAATAATTTCCAATAGTGTTCTTGGAATATAGGTAAGTAAGATGCAGGGAAACAGAACTATTTTACAAATTGCTTGCAAAATTTACAGAATTCCATGAGAGACCATGCTCACTTTTGCAATTTGTTATACTAAAAGGTCTTCAAAGACAAGAACTGGAAGGCCAGCAAACATAATCAGAAAATGGTTCTAAGCTTCTAGTCATCACAATTGGCACATCTGAGGTTTCAAAGAACCAGATCATAAACTGCAGAGGGAAAACAAATCTGCTTTGTTTAGAGTGGGAATTCCAGCACAAAGGTCCAGTTTCTGGGAATAAA
The DNA here is from genome assembly GCA_033558185.1 of Dromococcyx pavoninus. Lineage (NCBI taxonomy): Eukaryota > Metazoa > Chordata > Aves > Cuculiformes > Neomorphidae > Dromococcyx > Dromococcyx pavoninus. The sequence goes on along the minus strand of JAUMJL010000292.1, from coordinate 486,579 downwards.
CCAATTCTTTTCAAGAGAGACTGAATGTCCTTGGGAATCATGTGCAGCAAGTTAATAGTGTGATGCTGTCTTCCATGGCCTTTGGAACGTGTGGTATTCCCTACTCTCTGCTGTCAAGTTGCAGAAAGAGCTTGTTTTTCAGAAATAGGATAATAAAGACGCTTACTTAAAGCAAAAATGGGATTTTTAATGGATCCAAAATGCCCATTGTAAGGCATTTTGTAATCCAGTTGTTGCAAATTTTCAGATTTCATATGAACTTGAATTTTCTTACTGTTTTTTCTCTTCAATAAAATAATGTACACACACTAAATTACTCTAATTATTTTGTTTGTTTCTTAAATGTGAGCTGTAAAACCAATTCACCATATGCCTAAAAACCTTTCCAAAGGAGTTGAGGAGGAAAAAAATCCATTTGTACCTGTTTCTTCCAGCCATGCCGCTTTATATTTCCTTTGTTTGGTACTGAAAGCCAACCTTCAAGTCTTGACTCTGGTTTAAAAAAATGCATATTACACAATTTTATATATTTATAATATTAAAGTAGAAGAGCACAAAAGCAAACTATTACTAAAAAGGAAGATGTACTACATGCAGTAATAGGCAACTACCTATTCAGCAAAGCAGAATAGAAAGCACAGCTAAATAAAATGAAGATATAAGCATTTACTTCATGCTTCATGGCAAGCTAACACTTGATGATACAGTTACTGCAAAATAAAGTGAAGCTGTTTTCCTTGATGCCAACATCTAACACTGCAGTTTGCAAGGAGCCAGGCAGAAAAGACTTTGCTTTGAAAATGAGTTACAACTTAAAAGGAGGATGATTAAGAGATTTTTTGATATAAGCATAATTTAACATTCAGAGGGGCTATATGAAAATACTTAACAGGAAGATGCAGCACGTAAAACAAACCAGATCCACATTTTCCAAGGGAAACAAAAAAAAGGAGAGTGCACAAGAGCAAGCAAAGCTACACGGGTGTCCCATTACTCACAGAAGATAAGAATAGGAGATAAATAAATAAGGAATGCAGGGAGAATCAACTAGATATAAAGAATAAGAGACAAGCGTTTTATTCACATTTTCAGTTGACCATTTCCAAAGAGTAATGTAATAACTTATTTTCCTACCACAAAACTACTGAAATAATTTAACAATGATATAAAGAAGCATCGCAAGAAAATTACCATCCTGCCCAATGTGAATCATAGATACAAAAAAATCCCTCCAGCTATCTGATACTGGGTTTTGGTAGATATTTTTTAAATTATGAAGCCAGGTAATAGCAGTGAGAAGCTATTGCGATTCCATTAATCTGAAATGACACAGTAAAAAGTCTCATGATTTTGTGCATGTGAGAATGAAGTAATCAAAATTTCACTCCATAATTATAAATTTATTTCACAATTGAGGAAAATTTTGTATATTTTAAAAAATTATAAAAATGTGATTTGTGAAACAAGTGTCAGAGTACAGAAATACAGTCAATAGCTAATGTATGCATTATTTACTATAAACTTAACTGGTAGCACTAAAAACTTAAAAAACATTAAGTTAAAATTTGTTGAAACGTTCTCCACTAATATTTATGCTAAGAAGGAGCTACTGGTTCCTTTTATCCTTCAGGAATAACTCTCTGTGAGGTGTAGCCTAGAAAGCTCTGAAAACACATCCAGGCATAGAAAAGATACTGTCCATACACTTCGGTATGTACAATTAGAATGAGACTGACAGCCTGGACTCTATAAGGCATTAAAATTAGGCATAAAAAACCCCTCCCACATAAGCCTTGCAGCATACAATTAAAATATGGAATATTTTATATCCATTAAAAGATGGAATAATTTCCTAATATTTCCGTGCGCAGAATAACTTCAAAATACTGAGGGACAACTGGACCATTGAAATTCTAATTGGAAGAAAGGCATGTTAGCAGAACTCATTTCAGTAAGAAACTTCCTTGTAAAAATGAAGGAAATTTGCATTTCCCTGCCTCTCACACCTGCATAAGAATTGCAGGGTGTGGGGGTTGCCCCCCTAGACTTCTTCCCAGTTCTTCATATATAGTAACTTTGGAAGGGGCAACCTATTTCCTTAATATCTGCAGGTATCACAGATGAAGCTTACCCTATTTTGAATACTTTGATTAATTTTTACATCAACAGAAGATTGTCCCATTTTTAGAAATATCCTAAAACTCCAAACCTCCACGGCAAAAGAAAGGGATTAACTGCTAATAAATAACATAGTATGGACGACTCAAAAGGAATATAGTATGGAAGTATGCATCTGTGGAAATTGTGGCACAGGAAAATCTGGAAAGATCCAACCATGTTAAGTTTTAAGAGATGCACGAGGTACTATGGTGCTTATAAGTACAGTGTGAGCAGGAGATTTTCTAAGTTCACTTCTATTCACCTTCTGAAAGAAATTTCAAAGGAAGTGGAAAGTGGATGAGCTATTACAAATTAACCAGTTGACATTCTTTTCTGTCTACTACAAATCTATTTTAGTGAGCATATTCTGTTCTCCTGAGAGATGATTTCTGAGCTGTGAATAACATTTCTGAAAATAACAGTTTCTGAACGCACTCCTTTTCAACAAAACTTAACATTTGCCTGGAACCAAATGTACTCTTGAAAAAGGGTAGATGAGCCCTTTCATTCCAACCTCGCCACAAAGGTTTGTCTCAAGGAATATTTATAGTGCATTTTAATTTCCCGTGACAGAGTTAGCTAGCACAACTGCAAATGTTCAACTGGCCATTTCACAAATATTTGGTCCAGAAGGATAATATTTACGAGAGTTCTGATTAAGTAATTAATAAAATATGGACTATCTAGGCTATGAAAAAGAATCTTATGTTCCCGTCTTTAAAAATAGGTTCAACACTATTGCCTGACAGCTTCCCTGTATTTTGGAGAGAATCCCAGAATTGATACTTCATATTTCCAATCCAGAAAATCCAAGACAGGCCTCAAAAATATCTGATGGCTAGCTGGGCCTGATTTAAATATGAAGAAAGAATTCCATGAAGGCTCCAGATCATATAGTTATCTCTGAATACATATTAAAATGTGGATTTGCATTCTAAACATCTTCATGATTAGCATTCACACTGTCTGGACTCATTGTGATTCAGTATGATAAATGATTTCTAAGAGTAAGTCTTCAATAAAATCAACACAAAACAACCATGATTCTACTAACTGATGAGAGTTTGTTGTTTTGGAGCTAAGTAAACAGGTGCCTTCATGAGCAGTAGAGCATCTCTTTCCAATGTTCAAGAATTTCTACTCTTCAGACTCTTCCATAGTAACCAAAAATCTGGAGATACTACCTTGGTAATTCTTTCCAGTTTACCCTTCCCATGTGGTTCTTTCTTTTTCAGATTGTCTTACTATAATTTCATGTGGATCTCACCAAGGACTGTTGACTGGATCTTGCTCTGAGCTTTATTTAGGTGATGGCTACTTGCAAAGTATTTCAGAAAGTCGTATATGTGTCCCATATTAAATAAAAATGTTGGCTCCCACATTTATCATTCCATCCTATCTTTGTGTGAAACACGATTTATAACATATGCTGTAAAATATAAAGTACTGCACTTAAACCTCAATTGCTTAAATTATCTTGCCAATCAACTGAAAAGAATGAATTTGTTACACATTAAGTGTTATTGCTCTCTATAACAATGGGAAAAAGCCCTTGAATTCCTGATTATGTTTTGTCTTGACAAAGAATTCTGATTACATTTAGGTATTAAGAATTCCTAAGTCCGGCCAGGAGAATGAGGCATTTGAAAGGCATTGTTCAAAAAGCAAATATTTCAAGCTATTTCAACGCAAGAAGACATCAACTGAGACAGGAGCTGATATCTGAATCAATAATCAGAGTAAGAGTTAAAAAAAATGCCTAGAACTGAATAAAGGAAAAACCTCCTCCAAGTCACAATCTTTCCCATTTGGTGAACCAAAAAGCCTGAGAAAAGCCTGAATTGTCTAAACAAGCCAATCCCTAATTTGTGAGCATCATAAATTCCCTTGGGAGCTACCAGAGCTTGAGAGGGTATTTAGATCTACAACAGAGAAAAAACACCTCCAAGTAAGATGCAGCTGTAAGATGTGCTACCATGTGATTTCTCTGTGGTCTACCTCCGAATGCAGAAAATTTTTCCTTACATTTTTCTGAGCATTAAGAATTCATTTTGGTATTACCTTGAGTTTATTCAAAGAGTGCAAAGCCCAACATTTTTCAAGATGCTTTTCCTCTAAGTTATGAATTCTACTCTTGTAGCCTCTCTGGTGGCCAGCAGCATAAGCTCCCTGATTAGACAAGACACTGCCCCACAGCCTGTTGTCTCTGCCATGCAGGACGACAGCAGAAAACACCTGAGAGCCAGGAGTCTCTCTGGAATTCTGTCAGCATTGCTATTACACTGTTTCATTCAAAGTTTTTTCTCAATTAGACCAGAGACTGCCCATCACCAGAATTGATATCATGGAATCATTCTTTTATACGTTTATTTTATTTCATGTCCCTGGTGATGTTTTTACTGTGACAGGAAACTGAATAAATCATACTATAATTGCTTATCTAGTAATTGTACCATTTATTTGCCCTACACACTTTTAAGGAATGACTTTGCCTTAAAAACAGACACATCAACTAGAGAATCCTCTTGACTGCTTATTAGATGCACCTTTTAAGGTATTATTCAAGGTGCTCTGAAGGAATGTCTACTTTTAGGCTATACAAGTGATGGGAATTTAAGCAGAGAATTGAAGACAAACTTCATATAACTAAACTGTAGCAAATGAACTGCTGGACTATGCTGTCTTCTGCTTTGAAAACTACCTACACTGTTCCTTATTTAGATCCTTATCAACTCAGAGCCTCACTCAAATGAAAAAGAAAAAAAGCAGCGTGCAGGGACATGATCTAAATCTAGAGAAGTCCTAATTAAATGTAGTGGAGGTCCTACCTGAATGACACAGTAACACCAGCAGCACAACTGCAGTAAAACTTAGAGGGATGTGTAGAGAAAAGGGCAAAAAGAAGACAAGAGATATGAAAGGCCAGTAAAAAAGGAAAAGAAAGGTCACGAGTATAGAAGACAAAAACGAAGACCACAATTCAGTAATTGTGATGTTCTAATTAACAATGCGAAAGTTACAGCTGACTTGAAAAGATCTTGCAGAGACTGTAATTTCTGTCCCAAAACTTAAGTGGCAAGGTCATACAGACAGAAGCCTGACTACACACATCTCCAAAGACAGAACTGAAAATAACATACCTTAATGGGGCAGAAAAAAGACAGAGCTTACTCCTACAGTCTTTCTAGATCTAAAAAACAACACGGCCATACTGACATACTATCGGCCTTAAGAAGAAAACAGAGAAGGTGCCTGTGCACAGATGAAGGCATTGGGTGTTGTCCGTGTAAAACACAACAGCCATTATGCTGAAAATGGCTGGCAAGGAAAGTGAGGAAGTTCCAAGCTACCCTTTTATGTAGAATAGATTGGCCAGCTCTCCACAGGGACAACAGGAAACCCCGAGCACTGGGCTGGTTTTTTTGAGGGATGTTGCTGTTTCTTAAATTGAGGGACTTACAGGCATGGTGTCCCATTACCCCATCATCCTCCTAAGCCCTGGGCAAGCAGGAACACAGGGAACCAACAGTCCTTGCCACCACATAGACCTGTCCCTGTGGAGAAAGGGCTGTATAAAGGAGTCCCACAGAAAGCTGTTGGCGGAGAGTTGTTCTAAACCTCTGATTTCTTTTTTAACCCCCAGTAAAATAGAATCCACCAACAATTCGTATGTAAGAGAAAAACACCTGAGGAGTACTGACAGTTTAGAAATACCAGTCTGAGTTCCTAGTAGGTGACAGCTAAGAAAAAAAATGTTTCTTCATCAATCTGACGGCTCCAAGAATTTCCAATACTGAGTTTTGATGGAAGTTTGGCCCAGGAGGTGTTTTCAAAAGAAATGAAACATTTAATTTTTGAGATAGCAATTGCCTGAGGGTTTTACCAATCAAACCTCAGAGTGCAAAAGCCTTCTTGGACAGAATGGAAGTTGTAAAGAAAAGACTGTACCATTATCTGAAGGAAAATCTATTCTAGAATACACTTCATTTAATTACTAACTAAAACCAAAAATCTAAAAATATATTAGGGCAAGACAGGACACAAAAATAGACACAGAAAGGAATAGCTACATAAAAACATATACTAACTCTCTCTCATAACCTACCTGAATCTTCAGTCACTCTAAGACACCTGGAAAAACTCTAGAATGTGGCAATCTGAGCAGCATGAAATGCATTAACAGGAAAAGAGACACCTAAAATTATTCTATTTACTTTTACCTGATTACTCATCCACTGAGGTCTTAAAATACCTACAACAGTATTCTATTTTCGTTTGTTTGAAGATATTTCTCTACAATTAAAATCAGACTGTACATTTGGGAGACAAGCACCTAAGACAAGAGTTTATTGAGAATTTAATCATGAATTATAAAAATTACTTAACTATACAAAAAAATAAACCTAGCTCCAACATACGGAAATTATTAAGCACAGCTTATTACCATGTAACGTTTTTGTCTTGGATGTAGAGATACAGAAGCGGATCACATGAGAGTACTAACTCATTACCCTTTTCAAACATTAGGGAGGAGGGAATCACTAACCAGTGTAACAGTGGGTCTTGAACTACAGTGTCTGGAACTGACACTACCTGGAAAGGGCTAACTACATTGTATTATTTGTTCTTATTCTAATCTGCTCAACCAGAGTACTATACAACCATAAATGTATTATGGAAATTCCTACAATTATTTTTCACATCAGCAATTATTGTCACCTGTCACAAAGGTGCTACATAATAAGATCAAGGCAATTTTGCATTCCAGATATAAAGTACAATAATTACATTGTGAAGTGCAGGCCCTGTATTCTATTAACTGGACACTGCATATTGTATTCACTATATTCAAGTAGCAGCAGATGTAAAAATACTCTTTCCATAGAAGTGGATAAAAATTATGCTAATAACAAGCCATACAGTGGGAGGAGTGATGTGAGAAGAAATTAAGACTTAAATACAAGCAGCTCAGCTACGATGAAATAAATACAAACAAAAAAAAGGAAGTGGAGATGTGATATAGAAAGAGACAGCCACAAGATTTTAAAAGGTAATAACTTGTTTGAAACAATACTTCCCAAAACTACGTGTATGCACAAAATCAAGTAGTTCAAATACGCTTTCCTCTTACCTGAAAGATTTCCGTCTGTTTCATCTGGCTGGAGACTAGCAACACTGGTAGAATCCATCCCTTGCTGCAGGTCCAAAATTTTCCTTCGTAGCTGTTCTATATCACTTTCTTTACTATCCAGCTGCATCTGGAGCTCATTCCTGTATGTAGATTCTTCTGCTAGTTGCTGTATTTATATATACATGAATAGTAATTGTGAAACCAATAATATGGCAGCAAAGTATTCTGGAAACAGAACTCATTACTGGTTTTTTTAATATCTCTAAATACTTTTGATAGCATTAGCATAAATTATTATAGTGAAAGAGTCAGTTCAGCCTCCAAAAAAAGTTAAATATCAAAGATTCAGGAATTAATTCAAGTACAAAAGTCTGATTAATCTATTAAATTACCATTTGTTTCAAAAAGGAGACCACCAACTAATGAAATAAACTGCATAAATAGTATCTTATACAGTATTTATTTTTTTAGTCTGCATAATATACCAGTTACATACACCGTTAAGAATTTAGAAAGGGGAAAAGAATGAGAACAAGCACAGCTACACACTTATCCGGTTCTCTGCTTTACTAAAATTCTGTGGCCTAGAACATCTGAAACAGGGCTTCTTATTTTTTCAAGTAGACAAGGAGCTACATATTTTTCCTGTGCAGACAATTCCACAACATGATAAAAAATTAGGATTATTTTACCGCTTGCATTTCATTGAGCTCCTTTTGGTATTTCACTACCATCTGATTGAATTTCTCTTTTTCTTGATTAAGCTCTAATTGGAGCTTTCTGTTTTCCTTCTCTTTCTTCCTCAAATCTTGCATGTTAGCTTTCTTCCTGTCTATTTTAAAATCTTTCCGATTCATTATCTCAGCCAGTTTGTTGACAGCCTGTTAAGGAAAAGGAAAACCAGTAAGAAAAATTATATATGCAAGCACGTTTCATATAAAACTTCACCAACATAAATGACCCTTACTCAGGACAGAAGTAATACTGGAAAGCACAAAGCATCAAAACATATTTTCAACTGTAAAAATCAACAATGCATTTATATAACATGGTTAATACAAACTTTATCTTGAGGGAACTAAGAATTAGTTGCATAAAACAATGAACTGAAAATAAATCAGATATGCAAAATAATTATTATTATTAAATTGCATAAAAAGTTATACCTGTGTCTTTAGAGTTCTTTCATTGTTAATGCTCTTCTCATAATGCATTCTAATATTATTGATCTCCTCTTCTTTTTTTATTCTGTATTCTGTTAAAATAACATCCAACTTTGAGATATTTTAGGACAAGGTAAATATTTCTAAGCTTAATCATGCATCTTTTTTTTTTTCCTCTCCATTTTCCTGTTGTGTCACCTTATGTGCAAAATACACTTTGCAACGATAAAGGTTACTGGTTTAATGCTACTGTAATGACAGAAAATTACCAGAAGGACATACCAGAAAGGAACCAAGATGAAATACTAAAGCCAACATATGTATTTTTGCTCCCTGGTGATGACTAAGTTTGTTTTCCCACTTCCTTTGTGTCTGCACTACCAAACCATTACTGTAGTACCAAAAATAATTAAGTATCTACACAGAATACGACTGATATAAGTGGACTCACATTCAGTACAGATTCTCAAATCAGGCATAAAGAGAACATGGGGAAAAAGGTTTTCTTTAAACAAGGAATTACTCTGTTACATTCCTGTCCCCTGCCCCCCTCCCAGTTATTTATTTCTACCAATCTTTCTATTACACCTCCACTCCACTCACTTGCTCCCAAAGTTTCTAGAAGCATGCCTTTCACTAATAAGAATTTCTCCACCAAAATTACAAACAGCTAAAGAACAATTAACAAGCACTTAGAAGTAACAATCTCCATAAGTTAGAAAAAGCTGAAAACCGCTTGCTCATCCAATCCCTGCTATTGGGGAAATGCAGAATAAAGGCAAAATATTTTTGTATGGCTTCCTGTCGACGCAGTGTTTGCAACAACACTGGCAACACCTATAAGGCCTTTAGTCCCATAGTCACCAGATATTAAAGCATGCATTTCAATTTTATAATGCTTGCTCAAATGCAAATCCATGAGAGTAAACTGAAAAATAAAGTCACTTCCCATGTCGTCAGAATGCAGGTAAATGGAACACCAATCCACTGATAGGCGTGGGATCACAACTTCGATTCTGAATCTAAGTGAGATCTTAAGAAAGTTGTAATACTGATACTGCTTTATTGTAGATATGGGAGATAAACCCAAAAACGTTAATAAATCCATTGTGTGCAATATGAAATGAATAAAATACTTTTCCTTTCTAACTGTCACGCACACAACAGCATGGCCAGCAGAAGGGGTTAGACAGACAATATATGGATGAGCTACACCAGACAGGCATTCCTGATTATGCCTGCAAGAACTCAGTGCTAATTTGTTTCAAAAAGTGAGGAGGGACTGTGAGCAGAAGCTCACTTTTTGCTACTTGCTACAGTTGAGGTTTTAATAATTTTCATAAATAAAGTCAGTGCATAGAAATGGAAGCAATACAGCACAAAGAGCGGCACTTGACATGGAAGATACATGTTCAAGATTAAACCAAGGACTTATATTATTTTTCATCAAGCCCAAAATAATACAGAAGATAAAAAGCCATGTCTTTTCCATATATGCTTCAAAATTAATAGTGCTTCATAATAGATAAATTAAAACCCAGAACATGACATACCTTCCTCCTGTTTCTTAATTTTTTCACTGATCTCTGAATTTTCCTTTGTTATTAAATCAACATCTTTGGTTAATGTGTTATTAGTTTCTTCCAGCTAAATGAAAACAAACACATTTTAAAATAAAGAATTTGCCATAAATTATAAAAATATTCATAACGCTATGATTTTAAATATACTTAGATCTGTAACACATTCCTCAGATTCTATACAAAAAAAATCTGCTTACCTTTCAAATTTGATTTTTTTTTAAAATGGCACTACTAAGATGTCTTGATTTACCAGAAGGATCAAAATACACCTGTCACAGATAGAATTCTTTTTTTTTCTTATTAAATTACCTTTTCAGAACTGACAACACTGCAGTATGCAATTAAAAACTCAACTTATGCAAAATTAGACTGTCAGTTACTGAATGTGGCGATTTTCAATAATTTGTGGTACTTTGGAAGAAGGAGTACCTAGAGGCCTGATCTCCTGAATCCAGAGACAAAACAACATAATACAACTCTAGTACTCAGGGCTAGAGCAGATTAATGACATCTGCTACTAAATAATTGTATAATAATAGCAACTTACCCTTCTTATGATGCTGTCTTTATCAGTCATTTCTTGCCTGTGTCTTGATGCTGCTTTTTTGCTTTCCTGACTCAATTCAAAATACTGTTCTTCAAGGAGTGCTCGTGCCAACCGTTCCGACTCAGCTTTAGTTTCAGCTAAATCTAACTGAGTAGTGAGCGTTTCTCTGTGAAAAGGATATTAAGATTTTGTTCTCCTATGCAAAACATTCCAAATTTTTAGGAAGACTAACAAACCCAAATTATATGCTTTCTTAGCTCACTGAAATGCATCATGGACACTGTGTATAACTTCCTCCCTTTAGACTGTTCTGCAATGCTGATGCACAACCAGAACAAGAGACCCAGACTTTAGAAGGGAGAAACTTTGCTTCATGCATAAGGCTACAGTCCCGTTCTTCAGAATAAATATATAGTAAACAAATGAATAATTTGGAAAAACAAGCTTAATCTTCTTATGGAACGCTTTTGAGTTCTGTCTTTCTGAAGGAATTAATCATTTTAGATCTGATTCGAAATCTTCAGAAGTGAGACCATACTATATGGAAAAACATGTCTATTTGAGAAACACAACGGACATACTTTTCATTTTGCAGTTCCTGCATTTTTCTCTGAGTTTCCTTATTCTTTTCATCGATTTCCTCTTTCAGTTCCTTAACCTGAGTTTTGTAAAGTGTCTGTAAAAGAAAGCACAAAAACCCCAATTATTATTCAAATTCCTTAGTGAAATTCTTCACCAGTTGGTTTGAATCTGTCAAACCCCAACACACACCAGTACTGTCTTCAACAGAATTTCCTCCTTCCTGCCTGACCCAGACGTTCCTTTCCAGTTTCCCTTGTGTAACAAACTCACATGACCAGCTTAGTTTTCAATTTTCTAATATGGTTTCCTACATAATTGTATAAACACACCTGCTGACAAAAGGGAAGGAAGGCACTAGGAAAGAGCAGAGCAGGTCTCTTAGTAACAACATGACAAAACTGCGTCCTCTTGCAGCACCACTGTCTCAAAATGTTAGCCAAATAACCCTAATACTGCCCTACACTTGCACCTGTTGTATTCTCTTAGTATCCATGCATCTTTTCTCTTACACTAAATTTTTTCGTATACAGATTCTGAAAGTTAAAATTAAATCTTCTACAGTAAAGTACTTTTGCCAGCTATTCAGACTGAATTATGGATGTCTCATTTAAACTAAATGCTAGTGGAAAAAAGGAGAAAACTGAGAATAAAACACAATCCTCTGATCTTACTAGCAGTACATTATGGAGAAATGCACTCAAATCCCTAACACATAATGAAATTATAATCATATGCAGTTTAGTAAACACAAAATTTTTTATTGCCTCTCCAAGAAAGAACCAGATTTAAAAAGTACTTCCCAAAGCAAAATGAAACTGTCCGTAATCACAAATGTATTTGAAGTTCAGGTGTTACAGAGCCCCTCATGCTATTGTTTCTTTTCACAGAAATGGCATAAATCAACCTAAATCTATGAAATACAAATTTTGGCTACCTGGAGTACCAACTGAGGCTTTTCAGGGACTCAGGTGCAGAGAAGGTATCTTTTTAGAAAGACAAGGAACACATGGAAAATGCTACGGGTTCTATAGTTCCCAATTTGTTTACGGTACAGTAATAGTTTGGAATATATTCCAGTAAGTATCCAGATTTTGAACTCTCTACGAAGTCTGCAACTATGTCAGAAAAATATCTCTTCTCCAACATCAAGACAGACACTAACTCTGTTGAATAATTCAGATGAGTCACTCAATGTAATATATAAGATCTGACAAACAACTACTAAGCAGCGTATTAATGAGACTATTTAATGCTTTCTGATTTGTTGTTCATTGTTTGTATTTCAAGCAGGATTTTGTCAATTGCTGATTTATGCCACGTTATTTACATTTTTAAAAATTTAATACGTCAAACTATTCACTGTTCAATGATTTCACGTCAAAATGTAGCACTCAATTCTTTGCAAGCCTTACCGAAAAATACTGCTCAGCTTCAAGCTGATCCTGAAGCTCACGCATTTGACCTTCATTTCCTCTGTACTTTCTTTGAAGGAATGAAAAAGAAAAACATGTAAAAACTCAGCTACTGACAAATGACAGAGTATTTCTAACTAGAACAGCATCCTATGAAAATCTTACAGTTGCAAACATTATTTCCAACAGTCTGCTGTATCCTAAAATTCTTCATTCTGCCCTGATGATCGTTTCAGTATGTAATTTAGAAGATAAGCACTCTAAATGAAGAAATGTTAAGTCAGCTGAAGGAATTTTTGATAGAAGGCTATTTAATGAAAAAAGGTTGTCAGTCAACTTTAAAAAACCTTAAGAAAAACAATCAGGTACTTAAAGGGACAGGAAGAAGATACTGCCTCTCACGCAATGAAACCAGAATTCCCACATGATTTAACAAGCAGCATCACAGTCAATCCATAAAGAAGTCACTCAGATAAAAGTGCCATATATGCCTTGACATAGAACGATGAGCCAAGAATTGTTCTGCATCATAAGCTCGTAACAAAAATATTCCAACACTGAAGGCTACACACAGAAATGATAACACACGGCTAAAAATGTTCTTTTACTTTAGGAAAAAATGGCTACGCACCAGAGAACCTTCCTCGCTGACAGGAACAGGCAGAACAGTACATGTATAATTAAGCAATTTTTTCCATTTTACTTCAGATTTTTACTTACTTAGCAAGTTGAGCCAAATCGAATTCCAGTAATCTTTTTGCTTCCAACAATGTATTGATCTCCTGTTTCAGCTGCTTCTCGGAACCCTTCAAGTTATCTGCTTCGAAAGCTTGAGCCTTTAATTCATTCTGTGCCATTATCCGCTTATTTGTCTCTTGTTCTAGTTGCAATGTTATGTTCCTTACCTAAATGAGAAATGTTTCACTTTAGGAGCGTTTGCTGAATGACCAATTGCATGTGGTTGAAAGTGTGTCATGTATGGATTATTTTACATCAAGTACCATTGCCAAGATGCTGCAGGTTGTACAAGGTGTAAAAATATTCCCAACCTCCAAAGACTTCAGTGCGATAATCCTACAGAAAGCTGCTGCCCTTACAGACATACTGCTGTGATGCTGCATGATGATAAAGCTTCCTTGTACTTAGCTTATTTCAAAGTACCAAATGCATTTTATCTTATCTTAAAGGCAATAGTGGAAGAAACCTAAAATGCCTGCTGAAAGGTCCTCTCTGTGGATTTCACATGTTAAAAACTTATCACCCCAGGCTACCAGCTACATAAAAAATAATTCACAAAGTCATGACTGCTAGGAGAGGGGTTATGACCTGTAAAGAAAAAGTAAAGATGAAGCTATTATCCTTAGTACCTAGATTTCATGCTCAATATTCCAACTGCATTTCCTTGAACAAACGCTTTTCTAGAGAATGCAAACTCAGAACTGCAAAACAATCAAGACCATATAGTCAAATTCACAAGCAAATTTTTCCTTTAAAAAAGAGAAACACGTAAAAATTACATTATATTAAATTAAGGACTCAAATATTTATGTAAGGCATCCAAGAGCTAAGAAACAAGTGGAAATTACCTAACAACATTTAGAACTGCCTTCAGTTCTACCAAGAAATGTATTATGCAAGAAGCTCAGTGTAAGTGAATTTAATTTTCTATTTCTCAATGCAACTAGAAGTTCTTATTTATATAGAACATTTTGAGTGATGAGTATTTTACTTACTTCATCTTCCAGTCTTTCTTTTTGCTCAAGAAGGTGTTCCAGTTTCTGCTGAGATTGCTTCAGGTCAAAGTCCAGCATGGAACACTGTTTTTCAGCTTGAACTATTCGATTTTCTGCCTTTTCTCTTGCTGCCCTTTCTTCCTTTATTTTTTTTTCCATTTCTAAACAACATCAAGGGAAAAAAGTAAAAAAATGAGTATGCAGCATCTGCAAGGATGCTTTTGTAAAGACATTCTTAAATATCCTAATATTTTTCAGACTCTCTTGTTCAGCTTCCTAAGTTCTTCTGCTGCTAGATGGACTGATTACTTACTGAGTAAAACATTCCTGGCAAACACTAAAAAAGAAATATAATTCCAATTTGCATTAAAAGCAATGGAATATTATCATGACAACTGGAAAATAAATAGTGAAATAAATAAAAAAAATGCAGATTCTTAAAGTAATCATTATCAAATAAAGGCAAAGTTTCAGTTTCATAACCGATAGTAGAGAGAAAGAAATGAAATGCTACTATTTGTGTTAGCTCTCTAAAAAGTTACAAACTACACATGCAGGTACCAATGACCTTCACAAAGAAAACTTGATGTATTCAATTAAGATATCAAGACACATCTTTGATTCATTGGTAAGTATCTATAAAAGAAACTTTGACACTTCAGACTAGCCTAATACAACAACATTTTTAATCCAGTTACACAGGAATGAACGCTCCAAGACATCTGTCCTGATAATGCATTCTTTCAATTCTTTTTAGCAGAATTTCAAAATTCAATAGTACTTTAGAAGCCAAGAAAGGTTTTGAATTCCAAATACAATAAGATATTAAAAACATTAAGGAACAATGTAATTTTTATATTACCAGTACCATGTTAAAGAGTATAATTTCAAAAGCGTAGTTTTAATTATGCACGTTTTAAAATTTTGATACGCATTTTCTTTTCACAAGGGACTAAACACTTGTATAACAGTGCTATATTATAAGTCAGTGTGATTTAAGACATCATAGTCAAAATACTTTTCACTATGTATTTACTAGAAACTTGCAAGAAACACTTACCACACATTGCTACTGATCGTGCCTCCTCTATTGACTGATGTTTGTCAGTTAAGCGAGCTTTAGTCACTTTGTGTTCATTTACTTCCTGTTCTAACCGGTCTTGTAATGATTTGAGTTTGTAGTTTAAATCTATCTCTAAATTATTCTTCTCCTAAAGATAAGAAGAGAAAGTTACCAGACTTCTATAACTGAGGGAATCACATTTCCTTTCTTCCTTTTTTTAGTGTTAACTTTTTGTTATGAAGAAATTATCAGTGTTATTTTCCATGCCTAATAAAGAAGGGTAACAGAGAAAACCTGTACTCAGTGCTCTAGAGGAAACTTCATTAACTTTTTTCAGGAGTCTATGAATTCATACGATAATGGAAATTCTCAGTTTGACTAATTAGTAGTCACCTAAATTTGAAACACACAACTAATCCACCAACAATACTAAAGCACAGAGGAATCTGTATTATTGTTACCTGGATGCAATTCTGTTATTTCATTGTTGAGATTGCCAGTCATTAACAGTACAAGCACTGAAGATGAGATTTGAGAGACAGGGACTTGTCTTTAGATCACTGCTTCACATAATACCAACTGAGAACAGTAACTGCTTGCACCTGCCCTCATAGGGGGGCCATACCTCTGGTATATCTGGATAGGCCAAGCAGTACAGCAAGTCTTTACTTCACAAAACACAGAGGTAACTATGTAGCCTATCCGGGAGATGGGTGCAGGATTTCCTTTTACCCTTACTTACTTGTTTCTTCATCTAGGGGCAGGGATCGGAGATATTAGGGGAACACGCTGCTACCATTCTTTAGGAAGGAAGGAAAAAAATTTAAATAGTTCAGTTCCAAAGTTGATCAAAAGGTCAGCCACTGATCCAAACAAATTAAAACCCGTAAAAGCAGAAATTTAAATTTCAGGTTTTTCCAAAGTTCAATTCATGGGTTAATGGAGGCAAATCCCAGCAGCGAAAGGCAGAACAAAAATTACTAGCTACTGTCAGAAGAGCTGGATCATTGAATTACTGATACTGAATGACAAACATTAATTTTAAGCCCATAGCTACAACTAAGAACTATCTGAGGACTTGTGAGGCTTACCATCCTGATGAGATTGTAAATTAGCACTATTTAGGTAAACATTTTAACAGAAGACTGATTTAGAGCAAGAACACAGGACTTGAAAGTATCAATAAAAATTATTTGAAAATATAGTCAAAAGCTGACAAAGAACATTAGCCTCGCCATAATTCTACCGTACCTTTTCTGAATGATTAAGCATATCTTGTACTTGTTTCCTTTCTGCTTCCACTCTTTCAAGATTGTTTTTAATGTTTTTTACTTCTTCTTGTAGAGTTGTAATTCGAACTGCCGTAAGAAATTAAATAGAATTCAATATTAGTTACTCAACTTAGATCAACAGGCTTTTTAACTTCTATTGATTTCTGGGCCCCTAAAATATTTAAACCTTCAAATTTTTCAGATATGCAAAGGCTGTGCATTGTAAAGGTAAGTGATCTTTTCAGACACTCATGCAGGCCATTGGTAACAATTCACAAATAGCAATCACATTTGCAAAACTTGGAACTTGCTTTCTATCACTCCCGATACCTAATACACAAAATTTCTTCCATTAATCAAAGTTCTGCTGTGCTATGCAACAAGCACCTTTGCTGATGTTAACTCCACTAATAAGTAGACAAGGCACATTACACACAAAATAAGTCTCAAATGGATCTACAATATGTATTCACCTAACTGCAACTGAAGTGCTCTGCCATGGACAGAGGACCTTTATTCCCCATCCCCCACAGCATCTACAAGAAGATCCTGTCTGGCATCTGAATTTTATACTAAAGACTAAGTAGAGTCACAGAATGGTTTGACTTGGAAGGGACTTTTAAAGATCATGTAGCTTCAACCTCCCTGCCATGGGCAGGGACAGCTTCCACTAGATCTGGTTTCTCAAAACCCCATCCAGCCTGACCTTGAACACTTCCAGGGAGGGGGGCATCCACAATTGCTCTGGGCAATTTGTGCCAGTGCCTCATCACCCTCACAGGAAAAAATTTTTTACTAATATCTAATCTAAATCTCCTCTCTTTCAGTTTAAAACTGTTGCCCCTTCTCCTGTCACTACAGGCTCTGGTAAAAAGTCTCTCTTCATATTTCTTATAAGCCCCTTCAAGCAGCAAAAAGCCACAATGAGGTGTACCCACAGCTGTAGTAGTAGAAGGCAGCAGCAGCATGTGCGTGTATATATATATATGCACACACAAAAGTAGTACTGTGTATACCTAAGCCAAAGCAGTAGCACACATTTCTAGACTGAAGAATTTGGTTAGTTAAAATAAAATAAATAATTAAAAATATTTTTAATTACTTTATATTACACTTAATACCTTAAACACAATATACCTATCAATTCAAATACAACTCTCTCCAGTATGGTCCACTTCACTTAATTTTTAATTATAAAGAGGCATCCGGACAATATGTAAGAAACTATGAGATTGACAAGAAAAAGTCTTGCTAAATCTTAACGTGTTTCTCATTCATTTCAAATGTGCTTTTAAAAGCAGCTGTATGAGGTTCTGAATTACATTAAGTTATCTGGGTATATATCAGCAAAGCACCTTAACCTCACACCCTTTTCCTGCAGGCTGTGGAGTTGGATGTGGTCAAAAACATATTTTAAAGTGCACAGAACAGTCCTCTCATGCCATTTTTAACTTCCTGTTTGCAATTAACAATTCAGTCATTTAAGAGTAAGTTAACAATCATTGAACTGAAATTGATTTACTGTATTTGAAGCATAGTAAACAGGCAACTTGATTCTTGATAGTTTTTTCTTCATGTTAGAAAAGTTTACCTCAAAAAAACCCAAATCCCAAACCACCCAAGAGTCCTCAACAAAGATTGTGCCTCATGGAAGTGGTTTTCACTGCTGAAGACAAATGGTTTCAAATGGCAAGTTAAGTGACAGGATCCATTAGCATAGGCACAATCATGAAGTAACGTATCTGAACAGTTTCCAGTATAAAGATTCAGAAGTATAAATGGTAAAATGTTCCAAGCATCCTTAAAAAATGGATTACACACCTACATCCCTTAATACACTCTTCATCTTGCTTAAGAAGTAATGCAGAAGCATCATAAAAGAAAACATACAATTTAATATCAAAACAGCTTTCTCCACAAATGAAAGAAGAGAAAGTGTTGGCTATGTCAGCTTGGCTACTGCACCAAGGCATTAAGACAGTGTGTGCCTTCTCTAGCATTGCATCAGCTTTTCAGTTCACTTGGGCTCAGACTTACAGCCAGGGCAGCCCAGAAGACTTATAATCACTCTTTGATTTTCATAGTCTCCCCCAAGAGCCACTCAGATATGACTAGGAAGCAAGACCAAATCTTTAGAAATTGTTCTACTAAGTCACACTCAGTTTTCAGGTTGGCTTTCCTCCATTTTATGTAACTGTATTTTATTTAATGTTAACACAACATTTTTGGTAAAGTATAAATACAGAAGAATTACCCTGTAGTTCTCCAATCATTTCAGATCCATGACTTCTGTCCCTTCGTTCTGA
Organism: Dromococcyx pavoninus; assembly: GCA_033558185.1. Taxonomy (NCBI): domain Eukaryota; kingdom Metazoa; phylum Chordata; class Aves; order Cuculiformes; family Neomorphidae; genus Dromococcyx; species Dromococcyx pavoninus. The sequence goes on along the minus strand of JAUMJL010000292.1, from coordinate 467,628 downwards.
CTCCAAAGCTGCTTGCAGTTGGTAATAATCTTTCTCCACCTGAAGCTTTGTGCTTTCTAGAACTCTGCACCTTTCCTGCAGTTCTTGGTTCAGAGATTCTACCTGATTTAATGACTTGCTCATTTCTGTGTTACCCTTTCTTAGTCTTGCTGCTGTATCTGATTCCGTCCTCAGTAAATCATTTGCTTCTTCAAGCTGTTAAAATAAAACAGACAAGAGTTTTTAACCACTTTTGTTATATCACAATGCTCAATATTGCTCCTCTAATCTAAGAAATAATGAAGACAATGAAGAGAAGCAACATACTTGTTTTTGTAACTGTGTTATCTTCTCATTTGTAATTTGTGAATGCTGGCTGATTTTTTTCAAGTCTTCCATCTGATCTTTTAGTGTGGACACTAAAGAGAAATGACACCATTAATACATCACATTAAAAATTCCTTAGTTTTTTATTTTAATTTTACAGAAACATGTTCAAATAAATCCTTGGCATTAAATAGGTCTTTTGTTGACTTCTTGCCTTTTATGCACATTTTTAGGTCAAATTCTGTCCTTGCAGAACAACAACATACGCTGTAGAGAACAGGAATTTGAAAACTAGACAAAAATATTGTGTTCTCATTAAAACTCAAATAAAAATAAACTGAAAATCTGTGTTCGTTATTTGGAAAGCTCCCTTTAAAGCTGCATAGGACTTAAGATGCTAAGGTAGTAAATTATTCCCCACAACACATAGAACACCTCATTAGTGTCAACGCCTGGACAACATTGCATACCTTCATTTTCTGCATTCCGTCTTTTTTCATTTTCTTGTTCAATTTTTCTTTGACACTCATTTATCTTATGTTGCAATACCATCTTTTCCTTCTCAATCTGAGACACTGTTGATTCCAAGTTCTTTCTTTGATTTCCCTAAAATTCAAAGCATTCATAATTTATATTTACATTTTAAGGACTGATTCCTAAACCAGCACCTCTGCAACTAAATAATCAGGGAAACTTATGCACCGTTTCTAACGAATGAGGCTCTGGCTTCCATTAAAAGGTTTTCAGAAAAGATGGCTTTTTAAACTTCTACATGACACATTTACAAAATTACTACAACAGCTATTGTTAGCATCCTTGTATGTAAATAAATATTAAAATTATTATTATTACAAGGACTCAAACGAAAAATCATCTGTACCTTAATTTTGAGAGTAACTGATTTTTATAAACTCCAGAAAAATTACAATGAGTCAGACTAAGCAAAACATTTAGCAGAGGAAATAGAATTCAGCATGACTTGCAGAAAGAAAAAGGCTTTGAAAATGTAAACAAATAAAAATATATCTCCCAAAGCTATGTATTGAAATGAGATGATTCCGTCTCAAGTTTAAACTCAGCGCAACTTTTTCATCACAGAATAAACATACCAAATCATTAAAGTACTATCCACATTCTTTACCCAACTAAGAAGACTTCAGTGAGGAACAAAATTACCTCTTCATCCAATTCTTTCATTATCTTGTCTAGCTTTATGTTTGAAGATCTAAAAAGAAAACAATCTCTTAAGTAATGTTTGAGAAGGATACATTATACATAGTGTTTTTCTAGTAAAATAATTTGGGACCTTACTAAAGTGAACAATTATATTTTGGCTAATGTTATTTTGTAATAAATATTTTGAAATTGAAGAAAACAATCAATTATTGGAAATAATTTGTAAAATACATTAATATTTAATAATCAACCTTGCTGCAGATTCTATCCACAAAATTTTAGGTGCCAGATTTTCTTCCTCAATTTGCAAATGCTAAAAAAGTGTATGTACACAACAGGCTATTATTAAAATCAGACTACCCTGGTGAATTGCTAAAACTTCCTCTAGTTGTGAACTTTCCAATTATCTAAAATCGTTCCTTAATTCAACAATAGACAGCTCCCTACCATGGATAAAGGTATTTGAATAATAATATTTAAAAAACGTGGTACTACAGAGAGAGTGAGGTTAAGTGCACAGTAAAACCTCAGTTAACTGGCAATAACACTGACACATCCACTGCACTTTTGTAGCTAGCTATGAGATAACAGAAGGGACCCAGACAATTTTTCCCGGCAGGCACAATAAGTTACAGCAATATATCCCATCTACTAACTTCACAGCAAACCACACGACATATCAGAGGACACACTGCTGTGCTCTGACATCTTCAGTAGCACTGCAGGAAGACAGTTTCCAAATATCTTTCAAGTAAAGTACATCCTGCTTGTGGAAAGCAATAAGAACGTGTGAACAGTGAAGATGTGTTTAAGTAAGTGACAGTGGAGTGTCACACAGTCTAAATTCCCATTGGGACATTTGGGCTACCAGTTCCCACGTAAGTGGTTTGTACAGACACACACTTGGGTCTTAATTCACAAACCTAAATTCTTCCTATATCCTATACCTAGTGTTGCCTCTTGACTTAATTTAAGCCTTCAGGAAAAGACTTCAAAAGGAGAAGCTAACTTAAGAGGCATTTACTTTGCATGAATCTGAATGAAAAATTCTGCTTATCAGAAAAGAAGAATCCCACATGTTTGTTTGTAAGTGCAGCTGCAAGAAATGGTCTAATTCTCACATAACTACTTCTTCAACATGGTAGATACAGGACCTTAGAAAGAAAGTACTTGTTCTTACCTATCAGTCACGTGAAAATAGGAATGTGATTTTCCAAAAAATGCCATGTATTTAGAGACCAGTCAGTTAATTTAATAATCCAATACATGTCATATATGCAGTATTTTATGTTTTTAAAAAAACCAGCGAAATCATTGTGTACCTCAGACCAAGGCAACATCTGAATTCAGAGTATTGGGTAATCTCAAACATTCAACTGTTCAGAAAGAATATGTGCTACATGGGTATCAATGAAAACAAAACATTTTCTTCATACTATATTCAAGAAAAATATTCAAATATTGTCTTAGAATTACTTAAACTTGTGCCTGGCACTCCCTTGGAAGTACCATTCTTTCTGTTATTCTGCTAACACCTAAAGTAGTAATAAAAAACTGAAGTGCAAGATGTATTTAAATTACGTAAACAAAGTTCAAAGTCTCACCTGCACTTTTGCTCCATTTCATCTTTCAACTGCATTTCATTATGTAGTTGTTCTTCCAACTCATAGATCATCTTCTGCATATTTTCCATCTTTAAATATATATTTGTACAAGAAAGAACATGCATTAAGTTTTAAAACATCAACAAAATATTTCAGAATATTGCATTGCTTGTGTTATATCACAGCTTATTCACTTCTATCTAAACACTAGATTTTTACCTTATTAAAATGTGATTCCCCCCATACCTAAAACAGTTAAGAACTGAAACAACAAAATAACAAGAAACAACTTTCATATTACTCAGTTTTATCATCTGAATGCACATAAAATTTTAAGGTTCTGAGTAGTTCCATCAAAATTCACCAGGCTAAGCTAAGTCAAATCTTCTTTGTTTTAAGTATCTTCAGAATCAGACTAAAGATATTACTGCAATAATTAGTCTCAAAATTTCTTCTTCTAGCACGAACTACCATATGCATTTTGCAATGCATCTTTAGGCTCACAATGAGTTCAAGAAGCAGAACCAGGCCTGTCAGTTATTAGCTATGGGGGGAAACGTTCTTAACATCTATTTAGTCATAGATATTTTTTACAGCTAGCACTGTACTAAAGTTTGAAAATAGTAACAGGCTTCAGATATTATTATAGAACATTACAATATAGCATGTACTGTTTGCCAGCAAGATAAATTCAGAGATCCATTCTTTTCAAGTTGTCTCAAAATATCTACCTTCTACTGGATCTCTGGGCACAATAATCCCACTCAATCAACAAAAACTTCAACGAATAACAAGATGGTGTCAATTTAAGAAAGCTCCTTAAGTCAACCTCACACTGATTCACCCTTTTAAACCTGTTCACAGCTCTCGTCCAGATTTTAGCCTTATTTAGCTTTCCCACATTTCTCCCAACTCTTTTGGCACTGCACAGAGAATTACAGTCCTAATCTAGCCTCTTTTCAAAGTAACATATTCAAGCTGTTCTGCCACTTTGCTTTCTTGTTCCTTGTTTTAACTTCAGAAACTCTGAGAACTGCCTGACTCCTTTTGCACAATCATCCCAGAAAAAGGAGCAACAGAACAGTTCCTCCCATGCCTGCTCTTCCTTTTTTCCTTTTCCCCACAAAACATGCTTAGAGAAACTAGTACCGCTCACTAAGATCATGAAGAGGGGACATTTATGCTTGTCTCCATTCTTTCTTGACAGCAACAGTAAGTATTTTCAACAAGGACTGTCCTCTGTGCAGTCCTGAACAGATTTCAGTTTGGAGACGTACTGTAGCATGCTTTATCCATATTAGATAAGAAAGTTATAGGTGTTTGTCTACTTCCAGGCAGGTGCTCTTCCAACTTCCTACTTTCAATGTGCTCTCCTTCCACTGTAGCAGGAATAAAGCATGGGGCACTCAGGTGCTCTCAAGAACTGACAATCCTTTCTCACTGCCTCCTTTTTCTTTCTTTATTTTCTTCACATTCTTAAGCTGCTCGGAAGTTTTCAGAGGAAGAACACATACATGGTGACTCGGGACTAAGCAGAAACAATGTATTTTACATATTCACCACTCTATTCATATATTTACCACTGCCTATCACAAAGCTTTGAGAGAGCAAGGAAATACTGGAAGAAACAGACTTCTCAGCACTTACAGAACAGCTCTGGAAAACCAATTACTGGTGTGACGTACAACATAACACCATGTAGATGAGACAGTGGCTGTAATCAAAAACCAGAGAGATGGCCTCTAAATCTAAACTTTGAGGAAAAAGGAAGGAGGACCAGTACACAACACATTTATCTTCTTGGTATGAACCACTGAGAAAAAAAGCAACAAGCGAGACTATTTAAAGGTTAGCTCTCACTTTAGTATAAAAGAGACCACAGCTAATGCACAAAAATAAAGGATAAAGAAGTTTCAACATAATTGCCCTTCCATTTCACGGTTACTCATTTTACAGCCCTTCCAGACAGGCTGCATAGAGGAACCAAATGGGACAGATGAGGAACAGGTCCAAAAATACATCAGGCAACTGAGGTATTTCTGTACTGACTCCTACTAGTTTGGACCTCTATTGACTCCTCTTGCTTCTTTCTGTCTCTGGATGCTTTTCTAGTGCTGTACTCCAACGGGCCTAAACTTGCTGAGCAGTCTAATAACATTAGTATGAAACAACAGGCTTCCAGAGAAGTTTTGCACAATCTGATATCAATGATACCTTAAGAAAATCCTGAGTTACAATTAAGTCAGTATAAAAGCATTCTTTTATGTTTTAGTTTCTTCTTAGTTTCCATCTTGAGTAGGAGGTAGGGGAGGAAATTAATATGGAAAAGCCTGCATAGAGCAAAGAAGCCAAGAAAAATCCCTCTAGAACCGCCATACTTTTTTTTTAAAATCACCACAACATAGTGTGTCTGGTTCTGCAACTTCAACAATGAAGTATATTAAAGACCCAGTGCAAAAGAATCTGTTAATCTGCTCTTTCTTAATATCTAAACTGTTTACAAGTGATTATAGTAGTGCTAAACCAAAATAAATAATCAGATCTTCAAAGAGGTTTGAAATTCAGTTAAAAGGCATTAAATTCCATTTTTCTCCAACTTGCCTAATTCTTTAAAGTTTTACACACTTGCAAATTTCTTGGAAATTTCTGGCACTCAGTCCCTCCCAGAAGACACTCAGTACCAGGCCAAAATGCAGACAGACCAGGTAACATCTTGTGTTATATTTCCAGAACTAATTCGCTAACCATGTATCAACATTACCGTTTTCATTGCAGCATGTAATGAAAGAAAAACAGCTGAGAAAGAACTGTGGAGTGAAAATACCTGTAGTAAAGATTTGACATTTATTTAAACCTCACTATATCACTCATATAATTCCAGAGCTTCACTCCTGTTAAAACCAGGAGATTTTCAAATACACCTGACAACACAGACAGGACACTTGAGGGATCTTTAACCATATCCAGGTGTCTGTGTCCCACTAATTATGTCAATTCAGTTCAGTAATTCTCTTCAAAGTCAACCAAAGTCTAGAACAGAGCTTTAAGTATCTTCCAATATTTGAAAGTCCGGCTCTGGTTTTAATTTTACAATATCAACAGCTACACACTTATGAGGAAAACAAGATTTATGGAACATACCAGTATACATAAAAAAACAAGGCACTTCAATGCTTAATAAATTCAACTAGCCTGATAAAGTACATAATCAGTTCCCCTGCCCTTTACAACTTTTCTCCAAGTAATATCACATATCATTAAAACTTCTATACTGCAAGTTTAAGATAAAAGGGAACATGCATCGATATATACTTCTCTTCTACTTTATATGAAAAACATAACAGAACAAAATACTAACAGAGTAAATCACAGTCAAAATATCAAGCTATTTTAAGGGAACAGCATGATTTACACCAGAATTTACACAGAATCCAAGCAGGCCTTATTTCCAATACCTCAGTGTACCTTCCTGGAAACCTGACTGCCAAGAAGTTTGGGAAGCAGTAACTGAAAGAATTCCTGAATGTGTCCTGCTAGGTGAAGATGCTCCATGCCCCAATTCCCAGTAGCTTATGGGACATCCTTGGGAAGGAGCAGAATACCTAAGCTTGGTAATTATCTGCCACCTCTCACTTAGTGTGCAGGAAGTCCAGCCCCAGTGCTAAACTGGCTTGTTGCTGGAAAAGCCCAGCTTCCAGTCACACTCACATCCAGACTCCATGTTTGCCACAAAGCCAGCATACACCTGGGACTGATAAAGCACTTTAAAAATACTGCACAAACTCTTTCACAAAAAGAGTAAGAAGTTTCAGATATTTTATCCCAATTCAGGAAAACCAATGTTACATGAAGAACTGAAATTCTGCTTTTCCAGTAACTTTAACAGGCAGGCCATACTAAACAGTTAAAATTTATTCATTGACTTCCTGTATTCCAAGCACTAAAATAATTTAGGACATTTAGAACTCAACCAGTTTATTCCCATATATACAACTAGAATCCAACAAAGCTGAAAATCAGTGGGACTTACCACACTTTTATCCACACTGGAGCCTGTTCTGTTATCATTGGAATTTTCTGCAGAGGCAGCTAAGTATCTGTAATGACATTTTACAAGTTTTATTTGAAGAGATGTTCAAAAACGAGGTTATATAAAAAAACAGAATACAATCATTCTAGAACACAACGCCCAGATTTTTTTCTCAAAAATGTGGATAAGCAAATAGTAACATCAGATTTTTTCATTTCTGTATTTATTATACTTAAAGATTTAAGTATGTTTAATTGAAGAACTCACATAATTTATTGTAGAGAGTTAAGAAGAAAAATGCAGTAGAAGACTTTTAGAAAAAAGAATTTCTGCCAAATACTAATAGAACCAGTTTAATTTTTATAATAACCATTAAAAAAATCTTTGCTTTCCATGGTTACAACATTACTATTGGCTTTCATCCCATAAATATTTACTCGGGCACTCATGCAGCAAGTAACAGTAATGAAATGAACTCTACAGAGATTGTGTAACTTCCAACAAAGTTACCAAGAGTTCCACACACAAAGTTTGCCCTGAAGCCAGTGTTCTTATTTTACGTGAGCATTTTCTAAAAATACTACAAATTTCTATTTCTCATGATTCTGAAAAGTCAGACAAATAAATAAGTTACTGTCTTCAGATTCCTCTAGTATTCGATGTGATATTCTTGGCCTGATAACTGATACAGAGACGTAAAGAGTCTCTAACTACATCAGATTATGTGAGGAAAAACTCTTCAACACGTGAACTGAGGAAGATGAACACATCCTCTTTTTTGTATGCATATTTTCACCTACAGAAAAACCTCTCCAAAAGATCAAGGAGGGGAATATCAGAGACATCTTCAAAGCCATGGTCAAATTAAACAGCAAGACTGCTTTCAGACACTCAGATCACAAAGAGGAAACGGAACAGTTTCCTACAGAAAGGGGCCTGCTGTCTTGAGTACAAAAAGCCACCATATTTTGCACTCCAGGGCTGTTGAGCAGTGAAAATGTGATATTTAAACAAGCACAGCACCAGCTCCATCAGAATCCAGAAGAGAACACACAAGACACATAAGGCTGCAAAGTGTTCTCAGCTGTTATTCCAGAATCTGTGTTACAGGTGAAGGTCAACAACAAACAACCATATTTCCTAGTTTACAACAATGAGATCACAGCTGTAGAAAGTACTCTGTAATAAGAATTGTACTACTTCCTTTAAAGACAGATGTCACATTATTTTCTTAGGCTTCCATTTCTTTAAACTCTACAGCACACATGAATAAGATGAAACTGAAGGAGAGGGGAAGAAATGTGCAACTTTTTTCTAAATATGCAATTTTTTAAATATTTGCACTATTGTCAATACAAAAAGGGAGTAAAAGTTAGGATTACAGGTTTAGCAAGTATGAATGGTTGCTTCAGACTTTCAAGACTATCACACCAGAAGAGCATTATGGGACAAAATTCAATCATAGGACAGCATTTTAGTTCTAGAAAGCCTACAAAGTATTTAGCAGTTGAGTTCTTCAATGACAGCAAAACACAGCCTCTTTAGTTCTTTAAATTCCTGATATTGTTCCCCAAGAGGGAAAAGGTAGAGCGAAAAAGTTCTGTTAATAATGAGCTTGCGTATGCTACTTTGCCTTCTTGATAATATATTCCAAAATCTTCCTGCAAGGCAAAAATTAAGACTTTTAAAAATTAGTCTAAAATTAGAAAAGCAGGTGAAATTCCTAAACTGCTGAATCCACAGAAACCGTATGCAAAGCTTATAAGTCCTTCTACACCTCACTATCTGGAAAGCAACAAAAAGTCCAACTCTTTGCACAGATGGAAAGAATTTCACCATAGGCTTGGAAAAGTGGTTCCTCTTCTATCCAAGGACAAAACCAGATTTATTTCCTTTAAGGCTTTCCTATCCAGAAATGCTACTAAAACTAGCAGTCTCTATCTGATGGTCTACTAGAAGTTTAAGCCCACTTTAAGCCTGACTGACACTCACCATAACTAAAAGCAGTTTTCAAATTAAGAAAAAGTTATCAAGATTTTTGAATGTAGATAACACTATCCATAGTATCTACAATAATAATGACTATTAAAAGTATGTACTAGTATAATTTCCATCTATATAATTTAAAGGCTTCTAAGCAACAGCATCACAATCTCACTCTGCAGTGTGTGAGTACTTCAGCAAAAAAATAAAAAGGAAAATCATGGTGCACGTAACAGGCAAATAGAAAATATTTTATTTTTAGTAAGCCAAGGTTGAACTTATCACAAGCTAAACCACTGATGCAAAGTATGGAATCTTCATATAAAGCTTAGGAACAGTATTAGCAGTAAAACAAAGTGGCATTCATATCCGCAATTCGTAACTCTACATCCATAATTCAGTGCTCTGCAGGCAGCTCTGCTTAGTAGCAGCAACAGTGGATTTTTTCTGTTTAGCTTCTGCAATACCACTGTATGACAGTATAGTGGTATAGTGCAGAATAAGACGTTCACAAATTTAGTGTGATATTTTAAAGTACTGATGGCTAGCAGTACTGGTTATCATTATTGAAGCATCAAAAAAGTACAATTTTTTTAGGATTCTGGATCATAAATAAGACTCCAAAAAGGCTTTTATCAAAATACTGGTTGGTAAGAGTCAGAAACAGTGTCAACAAAAGAATACACCATTAGCTTGCTTTCTGCATACATACCGACGGTTGCTGTAGTACGTAAATCCTACAAAAGGAAGCTGGTTGCCAACAAATGCTTTTGGTATAGGAAATGTTTCTTCCTCTCCTTTGTCTTCTTCCAGATCATCAAAATTACTGGTGTCAATATCACTACTTAGGTCAGGCACAACCGGTGCTACAGCTAGAAAAAAAGCACAACAGTATGATAATGATCACTGCATTACTCAAGTGACACAGTCAGTAATTTTTGGGAGGAATTTCTCTTTGGTGTCTAAGAAATCTCTATCCTTGGTACAAACTAAACAAAAATTCAAATTTCATTAAAAAGAAATACAGTGGTCCTTTGGCTAACGTAATACGTAAGTAAGACAGATCACTGTCTCCCAGAAAAGCATTATACTTACTGTCTCTCAGAGTTTCCCAAGCCCATTGATCATTTTTGAAAAAAAGGTGCCGTTTAATTTCTTCTACGCCATTTCGTCCTAGCCTCACTTCCCTGTTAAAGAGTGTTCTGGTTAAGCATGGAAGATTACATAAATTATCCTGAAGGAAAGACTCATTCTAAGGCACAATCAAACAACAAAGACAAAAAAAATTAACTTTCAAACTAAAATAAGAAATGGACATATCTCAAAGCTTTCATATGAAGATATCTATAGGAGTACAGAAGCTACATTTCAAAACACAGTCGGGTCTTAAGTCTGGTCCATAAGAAGTCCTGCTGCTACCATTTCCACCACCACCGACTGGCTAGGCAGCTGCCAAGCAGCAGCTAGGTTTCACTTTTTCTAGGAGTTCAAGCTGTTGTTTGAATCCCACGCAGCCCAGCAAATACAGCAGCCCCTCCTTCTTCAGAGCACTAGTTCTCAAAGGTTATGCTTATATTAATTAGTATGGGTACAACAGGAGGCTACTCACGAAGTGAAACATACCTAGCATCCACATTTCAGATGAGCTTGCCTTGGGCTGACTCTATCCTGAACCTGAATGCCCACTAAGAGCTGGGAATGCATTTGGGGCACTCCTGGAATGCACCTTTTGCTTTACCTTCATTCAAAGGAATCTTTTTTGCATACCCCTCAATACTGTGCAACACAGACTAACAGTAGCTGTTACTATAGAGTAACATTTCATATTCAAAATAAATTTATAAGGCAGATAAACCTGCAGTAGTAGCACTTCCCTTCCCCAGTACACAAGCTACCACCACAAAGAGTAGCAGCAACCATTGCTGACTCCTCTCCCAAACACTCACTTTTGTTGAGCAATTTAGAAATCCACACTATATATATCTATCCATATACAAGTTCCTTCAACATGAGAAGAATTCTCTTAATGAAAGCTTACTTTCATTTTGAGTAAACTTTAAATCTTACCTATCTGTTAAAAAGGCACAAATAAGGTTTTTCGCCTCTTTAGAAATCTCATTGTCATCAGGAAAAGTAAGGGAGTTCTTATGGTTCATAATCTTACTGTACGTTCCAACCAAAGAATCTGCATAAAAAGGTGTATCACCTGAAAAAGCAGCAATGCAAAAATTTAAAAGCAGATCAAAAGTATCACAGATTTGATTTATAACATTTGAACTACATACGCAACAATGTAAGCAACTAAGTGAACAAGAGGCGAGGACAAATGTTTGAGAACTGTGCCAGAATATTTCTAAAACATATTCTGTAAATACCATGATCAGTAAACCACATCTTATGGCAGAAGAATAATAAATTAAACAGTTAAAAACAACAGTGCAGTTAAGTAGTGCAATCAATTCCAACTATCCTACAACTCACCTACAAGCATCTCATACAGAAAGACTCCAACTGACCACCAGTCGCATTCTCGTCCGTAATAACCGTCGCCACCCTGGGACTTCAGTACTTCAGGAGAGATATAGTCTGGTGTTCCCACAGCTGTATCGCATCGTACCATACCTTCCTATATTGAGGAGGAAAACAGCCAGGCCCAAATATAAGATCCAAAATCACAAGCCATTTCCAAGAGTTTATACAGCCTAAGCAACACCAACAGATCAACATTAGCTTTCACTGTTGAACAAATGTTCTTTTCTGAATGGGCATTTTAACTTCCTTAAATTCTAAGCTACTCAATCCAGAACAAAGCACCAGTTTTGTCAAACATAGTGAAAGTTACTTTAAAAACCTCAGTTAACATCGAAGAAGTCATCGGAATTATATGTAGGTCCTGTAAACACTGCACAGGCTCTCCTGCTCATGCCAGTATATGTCATATACAGACAGGATGTCCCGTAAACAGGGAGAGTTCCTCTGTTAGCATAAATGGGCCAACATCATGAATTTTGATGACAGGATCAGCTAAAGTGCAAGTTTTTCAACTCTGACCCAACATACTTAATGCCAGGAAGTCTAAATGTGGACAGGGCCTTGAAATTTTAAGTAGATAAACTTCAGAACAGGTAACAGGTGAGAAGAATGTTTGATGTTCCTCATGTCCCTGAGAAAGGGCTTGCAGAACAGATCACACTGGACCTGGCATCTAGAATGCTGAAGCTGTAACCACACCATCCCTTTCCAAAGCCATTCAGCCACTTCTGAAATAATCCTAAGCCATTCCTAGAAATGGATCAGTAGAAAAACCTGCACAGCTAAGTAAACACAATATAAATCCAGTGTTGTGTATGCAGCACATCTAGAACGCACCTAAATTAAGCTCTTGGGCTGAGCAGTTTCCTTCCCACAGAATAACCTTTCTCTTTCAAAAAACTAGAGGAACCGCAGACTAGGCTCAAGACTACTCAGCCAGCTTCGTTTAAAACAGCATAAAACATAAAATGTCATTAAAGCAAGTTTACTTCTGCAATGCTAATACACAGCAAAGATTTGCTAATATTTTTTTAATTTTCTTTTTTTTGGCACTTTCAGCTTGAACACTAGAATAATGCTTCTCTGCACTTCAAAACTCCTCACTGTTAGCCAAGGATAAATCTGTATTAAAGCCAAATCTCGTGTGATCTATTCTGTTGAAGTGGACTGTTTGTGACTTGAGGCAACTCCTTGAATCTGTACGTATAACCTGCACCTGCTTTTCATTGCTGCCTTTTATTTATGGCAAAGCAGCTAAATACAGTGATTTACTGAAAGTTCCTGGAATGTTGAGAACACAATGTACATATTGCACAGACTCTGTTAAGCACCACATACTTCAGATGATTTTCCTCATAGATGTCTGGGCTGACACAAACCAATCAGGGTTTTGTGTAGGGAACAACAGTGCTTCACAGAATGTGAAATACTTTTGGAATATATATATATTTTTAGTGGTCTCGGGATATATTTTTAAAAAATAAATAATTCCATGACATTCTTTGACTTGTTTCCTTCAGACTCACCTTCTTGTTATGCCAGCATATGTCTAATAAGTACAATTGGGACTCAGGGACTAGTACATCAGTTTTGATTCTTTCATTACTCATTCACTATGTAGAAGTAATCTCACTTCTTCACATAACTTTTGATAACCAAAGACTTAAGGAAATAATCCAGAGGATCTAGAGACAATCAAGGTCTGACTACAGAAAGTTTCTTTAGCAAACAGTATAGAAGTTGATACAGTCCCCACTTCAAGAACCAGTCCCCACTTCAAGAACCATTTCTGCATTCTACATTGCCATTGAACAGGATGCATAAAGAACAGTAATGGGAATGGAGTGTAACTTCTGATTCTTCTCATTTAGCTAAAAAGTTTTCAGTATATTTTCTTTTCACTTTTAAGCATGTTTTCCTTTCACAAACAGAAATTAAAAACATATGTTTACCTTATTCATCTTCATACAAGTACCAAAATCTGCTAGTTTTAAATGACCAGCTTTATCTAGCAGCATATTATCAGGCTTCACATCTCTGAAAAGAGAAAAATATATTTGTTTAAAAGTAAATAAATCAATTCAACTTAGGAAAACAACAAAAGTCAACTATTCTTCAGATGCAACACTGCAAAGAAAAACTCCAATATGAAAGCACTTCCATTTTTTCTGCTTTCTCCATGTATTATATCCAACACAGACTACTGAAATACAACATTTTAAAAAATTATAATGGCTGTGGCAATACAGTCTTAAGTCACCCAATTTAACAAATCTGGACATTATTTTTGAACCTCAAGTTCCCAAAACACATTCACTGGTTGAAGGACCTCTCTGCTAAGATCCGGCTACAGAAAAAAATCCATTCTGGTTCTGAGTTAGCGATCTTAAACAAACCTTGAAAACATAATTACTTCACTGTAGCACTTCTATTTTAAGGGAACAAATGGACGTCATTTTCAGAATTACATTAATGTGAACGAATATTTTTCTGTGGCTCAAAGGGAGTATTGCCTTATGCTCTTTTCCAAAGTACTTCTGTTACAAAAAAGAAGTTTTCATTAAATAACTGGTAAAGTTTAGCACATCTAATATTATTAAATATACTGATGCAAATTAATATTATAGTTGGAAACGACTATCAAGAAAGGGGAACATGAATTTCTGAAGGAAGTACATTTCTAGGACCTCTAAGGAAAAATCTGGCCATAACTGTGAAATGAAGTGCAGTGGAAATGTATCAGTACACTCACAGAATAATTTTGGTTGGGAAGGGTTTGTGTAACATCTCTGGTTCAACTGCTTGATCACCATACAGCTAACAAAGTCAGATTAAACTTCAAAGTTATAGTAGGTTCCTCAGGGTCAAATCCAGACAAGTTTTGAATTTTTTTCAAGGATAGTGATTCCACAAGCACTCTACGATTCTCTCTTCTGCTATTTGACCACCCTCACAGTGAAAAAAATATTTCTTAATAAGTAGCTATATATTCCCTTGCTGCAACCTGTGCCATAAATTGCCTTTCATCTCTTCAGTGTGCAGCTTCAAGCCTGACTCCACCTCTTCTATGAAGTCCCACTGGGCAGCTGATTACTGATGCTTTCTGTCTCACTTGAGCACTGCTGAGGTTGTGAATGAAAATATAGTGCTGACCCCAGTATCAGCTCTCTGAGGAATCACAGGTGGCTGACTGGTGGCTGGACACTGTACTACAAGCATGACCCTTTGTTCTACCTATTCAAACCGTATCTTTCCAATATGGTTACATGAAAATCCTTGCTTTAAGTCCAGAGAAATGACACATGCTCTCTCCTCTCATCAGTGGAGCCCATCATCTCATCAAAGTCACCAAGTGGGTTTGCTAGGGTACTCTTTACCCTTGGTAAATCCACACAGATGGTTCCTAGTCACCTTCCCATCCATGTGCTTGGAAATTGTTTCCTGAGAATTTACTCCATAAGATTCCCAAAGACTGCCTTTAGGCTGATCAGCTTGCAGTTCCCCTGATCCTCCCCTCCTTGCCCTTCTTGGGGCAAGATGGGTGTGTCATTTCCTTCTTTTCAATCATAGGGAATCTCCCATCCTTTCAAAGGTGACAGAGCACAGGACCATAAGGACACTGGCCAGCCACCTCACGACCCACCTAGCACTTCAGATGTGTATTTCCAGTTAGCATAACTGGATCTCAGATTGATCTTCCTCTGCCACAGTAATGCTTCTCTCTCCCAAGCTCCACTACTACACACAGACCCTTGAGAGGCCTGAAAGCAGACCTTATCAACAAAAGCTGAGACAAAGGCATCAGCCTCAGTCTTTTCCTTGCCCTTTTTCACAAGGTCCCTGATACATTAAGTAGTGGGCCCACATTTTCATCAGTTTCCTTTCATTCCTCAGATTAGAATAGACCAACTCCAGTAGAAAACAAATTCCGAAATATCTGCTGGTCTCAAAATAGGAAGAAAACTCTATGCTGGCAACCTCTAATGTCTGCATTTTAGAGTTTGCAATACACATGTACAAATAATTTATCCATTAGATGCAGCATAGTTTCATAATTTATAATGCTCTAGATACTACTTGAGCAATGCACTGGTAGTTTGTTTTTCTTTATTTTCTTTGCATTTGCTATTTTGCAGAAGCTTACATGTTAACACTGATCTTCTGGCTAAATCACAAATTAAGAATTTATACACTGTATCTTCCTCAAACTCTTCCTGTTATTTTCTGTTGAAAAAATTATTCTTCTGCTCCTAATTAGCAAACAACAGATAAAAGTTCAAGTATCTAAAAGAAAACTTCTCAACCTATCCAAGAAGTAACTAAATTTCATTTTAGGGCAAGTACATAATATGAAATTAAGCCAAGTCCCCTTGCTCTGCACCTCAATGTTCCATCTTGCACCTTTCAAGAAAACACATGGCTTGGATATTTTCCTCACATTGTTCACAGATTCTTGTTTAATGGGTCACTGATGCCAGCTGAGGTTTCAAATGCAAAGCAGAGAGTTAATAATTCCTAAAAGTGGATATTACTGCTATCAAATTCCCAAAACAGATTTTTCTCATCAAAAGAAAAGAACCATTTTGGGGCCAACATGTTCATACTATGTTAGTTCTGGTATCTCTTGATAAAGTGGGACAATTTTATTACTCCCCAAACTAACGAACATCAGCCTGCTGAAAACCTTTACTTTGAGTGTAACCTCAGACTCATAGTTTCAACGGGAAGAACCTTTGAAGTTGTAAGATGGAATAATTATGAAATAATAAAGAAGTAGTATCATCAATTTTAAAACTGCCTACACAATTACTGAAGTCATTCTAGCAGCACCAGGAATAAAACAACACTATGTAACAACACTTTCTTTTTTTCACCTGTGTATAAAACCCATTGAGTGAATTGCATCTAATGCAAGTACAACTTCAGCAGTATAAAATCTTGCCCATTTCTCCGGAACATCATAGTTGCTCATTAAATTCACAAGGTCCCCCCCAGGCATGTATTCCATCACCATGTAAAGGTAACGGTCGTCTTGGAATGCGTAAAATAACTGTAAAAAGAAAATAAACAAAACCAAAGTCACTGAATGTTCCAGTTTCTTTAATCTTTTGCTTATTGAAAATCACAGGAATTTATGTGCAAACTGATTTAAGAAGTAACAAAATTGCTACAACTACTGCAAAACCTCCATCCCTCTATATTACAATGGAAGGAGTAGAGTCCTGGTTATAAATTAAGATTACTGAATGTGGTGCAAGAAATTTTAAGATACTTTCAAAGAATACTCATTGTATAAGAGGAAAAAATGCATCCTTATTCTCCAGGATGATAGTTTACAAGTATATAAACATGAAACTACTGTATTGCAAACATCTGCTTAATTCTCTTTGTGCTATGACTAAATATTTATTATTCTATTGTCAGTGTACTTATTGTTTAGAAAGTGAGCCTAAATTTTAAACAATTAAGTAAAAATATTTCCCTTTCAGTTGTCAATGCTCCGTTCAACATAAGCAGTGCAAGTAGATTTAAGTTTCCTAAATTAAAACTTACTGAAAATCATAAAAGTACTATTCTGGACAGTCATTCCTAGAAAGATAGTAACACAGTTATCTATTGGATGTAGGTAAATCTTGAATGATTTTGTGTAACACTAACCTAAATGAAGAATTTACATGCTTAAGGGTAAGAACAGTTTAAATGAATACGTTAACGTGTGCACACACAACGAGTGATGATTGCTTCAGGCACACTCCTTTGCATAAATTTCAAAGGCAGCAATGGTCCCCCAAATAATTATCAGTGATAACACTGAAATGAGGAAAAAATAACCAGAGCAGGCACAATTTGCAATCGAATATACACACAGAAATCACAATATACAGAAGTTGTGTCTTAAGCATATCTTTCTGGTATGCTGGATACCTCAAAGAATTACTACAGAGCAGGCTCACCAGTATATATATGGCAGAGTTCCAATAATAAATAGAATACCTTATCCTGTAAATGTTATGACAAAATACAGTTTTGAAGCAAGTGCAGTTTCTGCTATCCTAATGCGTTAAGAATGTACTTCCCTAACAGATCTAAACAACCAAAAAGGTACTTTGAAAAGTTAAAAATGAAAACACATAATTCCAAGTCATGCAGTGCTGTACCAAAACTATTCTCTATTGACAAAATTTTAAAAAGAATATCATCATACCTGAACAACCCAGGGACTGTTAGCAAAAGCCATAATATCCCTTTCTTCCCAGAAAAACGCAGAATCTGACCGTTTTATCATCTCAAATTTGCTCAAAAGCTTCATAGCATACACTCTCCTTGAGGATTTATGCCTTACCTATGAAGACAAATGTGACATACAGAACACATTAGTTTGCAACAATAACATATGAGGGATACCACTGAATATATCACTTTTCCTGCTTTACTATTTAACAAGTTTTGTAAGACTCTTCATATTTATGAAGAATTATACACTGTGAGTCTACAGAATAATTACACTCCATTATCTGACAATACATGCACTGCTCTTAAAATACTTGCCAAAACTACTCAACATAGAAGTCCACAGGCATAACAGTTGTTTTGTCATCTGTAGGCATGTGTCTTTAGAAGGACAAATGCTGGCATTTGTTAAATACTAGAAAGTTAAAACTATAAGCATTTTTCAGAGTTCATTAGCAAAAATGTATACTTGCTACCATATTCCCAGTTTCTCCCACCAGTTCTCAATTCAACAAAGCAGGATGAACAAATCTGGTTATCATCTATCGCAAACAACACACAACATCTCTCATCTGTGAAAACCACGTCCACAAAAATCTGGTGTAGCTCCCGAACTGGCAGAAATTCTAGTCCCGAAGATTAGTGTCCATGTATACTGTAGCAAAGACATTTTCTTGACTATGAGGAATACAAATTCCATCTTATTTTAATAGAGAAGCATGACTACAACGCAAAACAAGTACCTGTGCACTTCAAGAGTACTAAAACATGAGATTTTCAAAAACATTTCCAGGGGACAAGAAAAAATAAGATTTTACTGAGCTATAAGATTGCATCTTCTAAACACTGTATTCAGAAACAGACGCATGAGCAAATACTACAGAATACATTCAGGTGTACAAATAGAAACATAACTTACCAACTGAACCTCCCCAAATGCTCCTCTACCAATCACCTTCACCACCTCATAATCTTCAGCTTTCATGCGCAGATCTCTTATTTTATTTACTGTGTCTTTATCTAAATAAAAGAAAATTCACGTTTCATATATAATCAATTTAATTAAACACATTCATCTCATTTCATTTTCTCATAGTTATTAGAATATGTGCTGCTTAAACAGGGGACCTCCTTTTGAACCGACTTTCCTTTTGGAAACCTCTCTGCAGAATGCATAACCTCATTCTCTATATCACAGTAACCAAAACCTGACATAAACATAATGCAATGACTCTATACAATCCAAATACCAGAGATCTTAATTTAGGAATTTCTTTTAAAATAAATGCCTGCAAAAAAACACTATGCAAAAATCTCTTATCAAGCATCCTCTTGCTTTTAAGCTTATCAGTATAAAAAGATTCTTTCTGTATAAATATGTAACACATCTGAGAAAATGCAAAGTACACATACAAGACACTTAAACTATTTAAAAAAACAGGCTTTCACTTTTCTGTACTTTTATTATTGCTAATACTCAAAAAAGTAGATTTTTATTTAAAACATGCAGTGGGAATCATTGCCACTATTTATATAAACCTGTCAATCTATAAACTACAGTAATTTACAAACTCCCAGTGGGTAGATATTCTAATTCCAAATTTGGTCAAAGATTAAAACAGTCTATTTTAATCCCCATGGGTCAACACAGGCAGGAGATTACATGGAAAAGCTTCGTACTTCAGTATTTCTAAAAGTAAGGAACATCTACTGAAACAGATATGCTTCTAATAAAGTAAATTACACAATGATGTTTTATTTTCAAAAATAATAATCTAGGCCTAAAAATCAAGTTTAGAAAGAAATAAGGACGGGGAAGAGAAAGGAGGAGAAATGTAATTTTTTTAATTTATATTTTAAGAAACGATTAGGCAAACAACAGAAAGTTACCATTAGATTTCTACCCACATTGGCCATTATCTAAAACAAAAGTAGCATATGTGCAATTAAAGCATATGTGCAGCAAGATTTTATTACCGCAACAGGAACAAATATAGCTTTCTTTGATTAAATACTCTGTGGCATTACTGTCTAATGTAAAGCCACCCCTTTACAATGCAGCACACCATTAGCTGATTTAAAAAACTTATATTAAAATTGTAAATTCTGACAATTTATTTCACACAAGGATCAAAATATTCAGTAATTTTAAGAAATAATGCATTGCCTTATTTGTCCTGGTGAAAACTGATGGATAGGGGAGCATGAGAAAGTGGACAGAGGAGCACGAAACTAACATGCAGCAATTCTCAGGACAGCAATTTTCTAGTTGTTGTTAACTTACTGCCTAGTCATCTCACAACAGGAGCTCCATGGCCTCTGAATGAAAAATCTTGATATTGGTGCGAAAAACAAAAGCTACACACAATGTGAATGCTTTAAATGGTTTTCAATAACAAGCCCCAGCTATGGCCAAAACAGAATCAAGGAAAATATATCTGAAGAGCAATTTAAGCTGAAGATTTTTAAATTTTCTACATCGGGCTTGTGAGCAGTTGCAAATTCCAATTTGCTGCTTGAGAGGCATCCTAACACTCAATTATCTTCAGACAATACATTACAGTAAGAAAAGTGTTGGAAATTTGACGTCTGTATGCCAAGATCTGTTAAACACGGTTTATCAGGCTGCAACATATTTAAATAGGCAGTTCTTTATCTCCCACTAGCAGTGGAGGACCCAGCCAGCTTACACCGTATGAAAAGTTGGGGCTGCTCCCATGGCAAATGACCACATTCTCCACCTTTTCCTGATGTTTGCTTATAAGCTTAGATGCCGTCTTGAAATAAATTGAGTCCCTGCTGCAAAGTAGGGCTCTCAACCTTCTTCAATATTGATTTCTTTATTCTTTTAATTCTATATGGTAAAAAATTAATGAGGTTCTACATCTGCAAAAATAACCCTCACAATCTTACGCAGTCAAAGCAGATTTTGGAGGCTCCACAAATACACAATATAAACCAAAGAAAAGTACGAGGGAATAAGGACTGGCTCATGGGGAAATGAGTCTATAAAAATAAAAAAAGCAAACTCCTGCACTCTAGAAACTCATTTCAAAATTATGGAATAATGGTGGTATTTTAAAGAGCTTTCTGTTAGAACTAAAATAGACATGAAAATGTTCCTTTTTTTTTTTTTTAAATCAGAGATTCAAGTTAAACTAGACTTCACAGTTCCCTCTAAGGCCACAACTTGCACATTCACAGTTTGTTTTCAGATTTCAGCAAACGTAGCAATATTTGTATTCTAAGGGCAATCTGAAGTAAAATAATATGGTCTGTTCTCCATCTTTGTATTACTTCAGATCACTTCTTATGCAGTATATAATTTACACCTATGAGATAACCAGCATCCGACCGTACACACAGGTTTTCTTTTCCTTCACCCAGCCCCAAATGCAAAGGTGAAACTCTTCGAGACTCACTAGCCATTTCACTATTCATAAAAATTACGCTCCAGTTATCTGTTGCAATGAGTATTTCCTTTGCCTAATACAACTTCTAAGTTCTCCAAGAGTTTCACCACACCTTCTCTGTAAATAACCAAGTATACAAAATGTACATGTAACAGTGTACAATATCAAATATAGTTTGAACTGTGAAAAGTTAAACAGAACATTTGAACTTAGGTCCTTCAGTAACGAGCTTACATGCAAGTGAGCCAACAATGAGATCTAGTGGACTCATACAGTCCCACAAAAGAGGAATAATATAAAGTAAAACCCATGAATTCACTGTAATTGCTTACAGTTGCATCAACTGAATAATTTGAAAATACCTTGAAAACAGAAACAAAAACATACATTTCAATGAAGAAAATACAAAAATTATTTTCGTCAAATTACTTTTTGTTTCCTAAAAAAGCCATTAATTAGAACATTTAATTGAGATGCTTAAGCCTGTAAAAATCTAATAATTAATTAATTTCCAGGCTTGCCAATCCAGTCCACACGCAGAAGCAAATATCAAACCAGCAAACACCGCTGCCAGGATTTCCAGAATTTGTCAGCTTAGCAGCCTGTAGGAAAGACATAACTCTTAAATGTCTTTTTGGATTGGTGTTTGTATGTTTCTTTTTAATTATGAAGATCATGGAACTATGTTTTCTATTTAAAAAAAATCAGCTTTTTAATTTAAAATGCTATTACAGAGTAGAATGTGCAGGAAATCACAAAAAATACAGAGTAAACAGAGATGAACTCTGCAGACACATCAGCTGCGCAAGTAAACACAGCAGCTACACAGTATAAGAATTTCCTGGGATAACGAAAAGAGACCTTTTATACTATAAATCTACAAAACACATCCTCATCTGTCATTGAACAAATTATTATTATGATTTCTTGACACTATATACATGTTATGTCCTTTTACTGTAATTGCTTCTGGTGTATTAGTAGATGAAATTACAAAGCAAGTTATGGGAATCCAAAGGGCTGCCAAGAGCAAAGATAACAGGCCTTTCTCTTAAAAGGCTTTGGGCCACTGAAAACAATGCCATTTACATTTGCAACCAACTGGACATTCAATTGCTGGGGACTAGATTTGTAAAGGCAGCTGTCAGTCCTCACTAAGAAATAAATAATCAGACAACTTGCAGTAAAACTTAATGCACTCTAAATCTCCAGCTGCCTTTCAAAAAGCTAGAACCATTTTTATTTTCATTTTTGCTGCTATGTATAGTCTTTTGTTATTTAATAACTGAAACATTAAATACTTACACCTGTTTAAGAAGTTATCAATGTTTTTGTTTTTTCTTAAGGCAGGAAAATCCAAGTCATATACCAAAGCATCTAATCCATCCTGGGGACAAAAAAAAAAAGAGGCAAAAGTAAGTATCTGGAAAATAATTACACATGCTGCTAACTGAAGAGATGAGATAAACACAGTTGTCCCTACCAATTTTCCATACAAATGAAATACTTCATTTATTTAATGACCAAGTTAGCAGTCATTACATCTGTTACTCAACCACTTCCAGCGGACTCTTCAAAACTTAATTTCTATCCATCCCAAAACAAATACACTTCCATGAATTATTATATTCAGTAGCTCCACATTTACATGAAAAAAACATTTTTCCCAATATTAAAACAAGTAACAGTTCTAATTAAGTTCATCAATATTAAAAAGTCACACAGAAGGCATCTGAACATTAAGAGACAACTGGAAAATGGGACAACAATAGTAATTTAATTCTGTAAGTCAACCCCTGCTTTTTATTCAGTGAATTCAGAGGGAACTTTCATGAGCAAGATATTGGCTTTATGCATTCTAACTTAACTCTAGGAATGAACAGCTACAAGCCCATCTGCCTTTACTACCATGGAATACATCCCTGCAAGCAAAAACAAATCAAAACTAAAACCATCAAAAAAACCCCAGAAAAATAATAAAAAAATAAGAACAATAGAGAAGATGGTAGTTTTAAAATCTCGCTAAGTGCCATAAACTTCCTGACTTAAAGTTTAAGTCTAAATTTTACAACAGGTATACATGACTCTTGCAGTGGATTGCATCTGCTCAGAGAAAAAAATTAAGGTATTTTGTTTGAAAACGATAGATATGGTACCAAATGAAAAATGATCGAGTATTCTAGGGAATTGTACCACAAAGACTCAATGAATGTTAGGGAGCCTCTTTAGCCAACAGGCAATATTTAAGTGACTACTGCAAACATAGAGAGGGAGGTCATAAAATACAACTTGATGGATAGTAACAAAGGATGCCAGGGAAGTACTCCTATTTACTTGTCCAATTCCTACCAATGTGTCTGTGCTATCTGTTACTGACCTGTTAGGAATGAGATATTAGGCTAGACAGTTCTTTGATCTGATTGGTTCAGATCTGATTAGGCCTAATTTGACTGTTTTCAGTTTTTATAAAATTACACAATGCTGGACTGAATGCTGATCCATGAGTCTTTGAGACTACATCCATCAGGTAACTATGCCTGAAGAAAAGCTAGAGTTCAAGGTTTTTTGAAAGATTATTTTCTAAGAATATATATTAGAGAACACACTTGATCTAGATTAAAAAATTAGTCTTTGATCCCTCACTTCAAATTCAAACCTATTTTTTCCTCTTCAGACTATAGGAGATTCAAAGCTACAAAAAAAAATCAAACACTACCAAGATCAAAATTACCTACAGGCTTGCAGTCCTCACTTTTGAAATATGTGAGACAGAAAATATTTACTTTGGATCTAATGAGAAGAAGCAGTACAATCACACTAGAATTTGGAAAAAAAAAGGGAGGTAAAGAAGTAATAATCAAGAGTTACTTTAAAGGACTGATGTTCTTAAATTTGTGAATTTCATAAAAACACT
The DNA here is from genome assembly GCA_033558185.1 of Dromococcyx pavoninus. Lineage (NCBI taxonomy): Eukaryota > Metazoa > Chordata > Aves > Cuculiformes > Neomorphidae > Dromococcyx > Dromococcyx pavoninus. Next base: position 443,439 of record JAUMJL010000292.1, on the reverse strand, counting down.
CCTGCTTTAAGTCACCTCTCCATACAGCCGCTTAGTTCGAACTAAGAAATGTTACCATGAAAACTGTAAGAACCAAAAAAAGTATCACAATATTTTCACAACACCTTAGATAAAGTCAGGTTTTGGATCTTGAGTGTATTGAAGGATCTTCACTTTAGACTTAAGCTGATGACAAAAAAGGAAAGCAAGTGGCAATGAAAAAACATTTAATGCGTCAGTAATACAAATAAGAGAGTATGGGGCCAACAACTTGGGCTCACGACATATGTAGAACTAAAACTATGCAGGTAAGTGCAACTTGAGAGAAACACTTTGCAACCTACTAAAAGACACCTATTCCAAAAATACTATCAAATATCCAGGAAATCCACTAATGAATTTCAATTCCTTGGTAAATTCAACAGAGAAAGCATGACAACTGCTCGTACAGCAGGATGTGTGGCAGGATGTGCCAGGTGTGCTGGCAGCTGCATGCCTTGAGCCCCATGCTTTGAGAAGCAGCAGGCAAAGAACATCTACCAGGCTGCTAGGTCACATCCAAGGATTTGTAACTGCAAACGAGTGACAGTGATGAACTGCCAAAGTTTAGGGTCCACTCTGCCCTGAAGCCTTCAGATCTGTTGAGTCAATCAATTTGTTCCGGGTCACCACTAACACAGAAAACTTTTCCACACATCAAGCAGACACATAACAAAATCCCAAAGTCCTGGTCTGCTCTGGGGCAGAGCAATTACCTGCTTCATTTCAGGGTTTGTTTGAAAACCCAAAATTCAATTCTTCTCTTTAGAGAAGGGGAGATTTTAAACACTGAATACAACAACATAGGACAAATTGGAATATTTATGATTTTCTAATATCAATCTTACTTTCGTATCATACTTTTTCTTTCAAAAGAAAACAACCAAAAAAAGCAAGTAGTACAGAAAGTGTTCGTTTCATTGATCTGTCAGACATGTTGGGTATTTTGTTGTGTTTCTTTTTTAAAGCTCTAAAATAAAGACAAAAAATACTACACACATTCACTTCTTACAGGCAACAGCAAATTTCAATACTGTTTAATTCAGAACTCATCATGGAAAAAAATGCCTTTCAGATCTTAGAGATGAACTCTTTCAAGTAAAACACTTAACAAAAACAAACTTTGAAATACAGATTCTAGCTATTGGTCTCACTTTCAATTCGAATCACACTTCAAAATCATGCAAACAACATGTAAGGAAGCTGCATGCTAAGAGTTCCTTATTTAAAAGGCTCTTCAAAACTCAGTACCCAGAGAAGAAACTACCCTGGTTCAAAACATTCATTTGAAAAAAGTAGGGGTTGGGTGGTGTGTCAATAATATTTAAGAGACTTCTAATCTTTAACTCTCAAAATCATTAATTTCTTCAGATGAAGTATGTTTCTGAAGAAAAAATAGCATGCTATTATTTTAATGATAGATTGCAAATACAAGACTAAGCTTAACGTAATTTTGGAGAATTGTGAATAATAGAAATAAAATATTTGGGATAACTAGTATAGACTATAAACCACAGAGCCTTTTTATTTCACTTACATTAGCTAAACCAGAAGAACTTGGGAACACTACAAGATGTCCTAGTACAACAGCAAACACAGAAGCATGGCTATTTTAAATGGCATCACTGGTGAACAAACACAGAGGAAGAGCACACAAGCTCAAGAGTGAGGCAATGTCAGTGGAAAGTGGCACAGGTCACAGAGACAGAAATACACTACAGAGTTTTAGCAATCATGGGGAGGAGAAAAAGGGCAAAGGCCGAATGAAAGGAGACACAATCATCGTTGACAGTTGCAGAGATAACTCATCTCTCAGCTTTCTTGTTTCCATTTTGCTCGATTTTTCAGTACGCCATCTTTTTTCCTAACACAGAAAGGAAGGAACATCTTTCCTTCAAGACCTGTAGTAGACACACTCTCCTCCTCCTAAAGAAAAGGAACACTAAGACATCATTATAGTAGGCAGCCATAGACATAATAGTTTAATACACTTTATTAAAATAAGAAAGCCCCATTTTTATATCCCGGAGATTCCTGGAGTGTGTGGCAGATATGACAATTTTCTGACACAGATGGTGAATGAGTCAACAAGAGAAGGCAACCCACTGGGTCTCTTGTTCATGAACAGAGAAGGAATTGTGGATGCTGTGATGGCTGGAGATCATCTTGGGCATAGCGGTCATGAAATGATAGTTTTTGATTCTTGGGAAAAGTGAGGAGAGTGGCCAGCAGAACTGCCACCTTGGACTTCTGGATAGCATACTTTGGCCTATTTAGGAGACTCATTGACAGAGTCTTGGGAGGCAGCTCTGAAGGGCAAAGGAGTCCAGGAAAGCTAGACGTTCTTCAAGTAGAAAATCTTAAAGGTGAAGGAGCAGGCTGTCTCCATGTGCCAGAAGATGAGGCAGCAGGGAAGAAGAGTGGCCTGGCTGAACAGAGAGCTTTGGTGGGACCTCAATTAAAAAAAAAAGTTTATGACCTTTGGAAGAAGTGGCAGGCAACTGAAGAGGACTACAAAGATGCTGAGGTTACGCAGGGAGAAAATTAGAAGGCTAACTACAACTTAATCTGGCTGCTGCCATAAAAGACAATTAAAAAAGTTTCTACAAATATGTTAGCAGCAAAACGAAGGCTAAGGACAATCTCCATCTTTTATTGAATGTGGAGGGAAACATGGGGACAAACATGGGAAGAAAAGGCTGAGGTAACCAACGCCTTCTTTGCCTCAGTTTTTAACAGTAAAACCAGTTGTCCTCTGGGTACCCAGCCCCCTGAGCTGGAAGACAGGGAGCGGAATGAAGCCCCCATAACCCAAGGGGAAATGGTTAGTGACCTGCTATACCACCAACCTACATACAAGTCTATGGGGCTGGATGAGATCCACTCAAGGGTACCGAGAAAGCTGGTGGAAGTGCTCACCAAGCCACTACCCATCATTTATCCGCAGTCCTGGCTAATGGGGGAGGCATCGATCGACTGGAAGTTAGCAAACAGGACACCCATCTAAGAGAAGGGCAAGAAGGAGGATCTGGGGAAACTACAGCTCTATCAGTGTGACATCTTGAGTGCCATCATGTGGCACATACAGGACAACCAGGTGATCAGGCCCAGTCAGCATGGGTTTAGGGGAGGCAGGTCCTGTTTGACCAATCTGATCTCCTATGACCAGGTGACCCACTCAGTGGATAAGGAAAAGGCCATGGATGTTGTCTACCTAGACTTCAGTAAAGCCATTGACACCATTTTCCACAGCATTCTCACAGAGAATCTGGCTGCGCATGGCTTGGATGTGCGTACTCTTTGCTGGGTAAAAAAAGTGGCTGGATGGCCAAGCCTGGAGAGTTGTAGTGAAACGAGTTAAATCCAGTTGGCAGCCGGTCACAAGTGGTGTTCCCCAGGGCTCAGTTTTGTGGCCAGCTGTTTCATATCTATCAATGATATGGATGAGGGGATCGCGTGCTCCCTCTCTGTAGGCCTGCAGATGACAGTAAGTTGTCTGGCATTGTTGATCTGCTTGAGGTAAGGATCAGTGGGCTCAGGCCAACGGGCAGGGTACATCAAGGCCAAGTATTGGGTCCTGCACTTGGCACAAAACAACCCCCTGCAACTACACAGACTTGGACAAGGTGGTGGTCGATAGCTGGCCAAACTATGAGCCAGCAGTGTGAAGGCAAATGGCATCCTGCCTTTTATCAGAAATGGTGTGGCCAGCAGGATCAGGGAAGTAATTGTTCCCCTCTACTCTGTATTGGCGAGGCTGCCCCTCAAGCAGTGTTCAGTTTTGAGCCCCTCACTACAAAAAGGACATTGAGTTGCTGGAGCATGTCCAGAGAAGGGCAATGAGGCTGGTGAAGGGGGTGGAGCACAAGTGTTATGAGAGATGGCTGAGGAAACTGCAGTTTTTCAGCCTAGAGAAAAGGAGGCTGAGGGAAGACCTTATTGCTCTCTAAACTACCTGAAAGAAGGTTGTACGAGGTGGGTGTTTGTCTCTTTTCCCAAGTAACAGTGACAGGACGAGAGGAAATGGCCTCAAGTTGCATCAGAGGAAGTTTAGACTGGATATCAGGAAATACTACTTCACCGAAAGGGTTGTCAAGTTTTGGAACAGGGAACTTGTTGATTCACTATCCTGGAGGTATAGAAAGACATGTAGATGTGGTGCTCAGTGACATGGTTCAGCGGTGGACTTGGCAGTGTTAGGTTTATGGTTGGACTTGATGATCATAAAGGTCTTTTCCAAACTAAACAATTCTATTATTGGTTTTTTCCCACCACTTGGATGGGTTCCATACATTTTGAATCTGTAACTTCTTTAAATACAGCACATTCTGTACTTATTAGAGACACGTATTGTAGCTTAGAGGTATTTTCAGCTAACGTTAAGTTCTACTCTATTCTGTCACCACTGAGCAATTTTCCTGTTTGGCTTTGAGGTCTACACAGAGATTTTCCTTTCATATTAATAGTTAAATTAGATCACTAAAATGAATTTGGTTATAAATGCAAATGTATAACATCCACTTACACCTTACATGGTAACATTTAATTCGGAGGTGATTAAAAAAGAACAAGGGAAAAATTCTTCCTTTCTAATGTCCTTTCCTCAAACAGTTTCATGGTGTGACATAGTCTTTCCTACATCACATTCATTTAACGAAATCATCAATAGTTTCACAATCTATTTAAAATACCTCATTTTATCCTGAAATTAAAGAGGCATGCTTGGGAGCAATTACAATGGGCAGTGAGTTCTTTCATATGAAACCAAAATTTCCACATGATTTATTTGTTTGGTTTCATTCATTCCTACACCACATTTAGAAGTTTTAAAAGAACAGATATATGCAGTGAAATCAAAGGTCAATCTGGGCTCATCTACTGCCTCCAAAGATGACGATAAGGATATCTAGGAAAGAGGATAGGAACAAGTCCGGCACATGGCAGCACTTCTTTGCTGTATTTGTGAGCCAGAAATGGCACTGTCATATTTAACAGCTCTAGCCAGAATTTTCTTCAGTGATTTTGTCTAAACATCTTCTGTATCCGTTTTAACCTCTTGCATTTACAGCATCCACTGCTGACTGCCCATGTTCTTCATTAAATCTTAAGTTATTAACTGAAATATCTGCTTAATTTTTATAGTCACTGTGTACTAAATTATTTCACAAAAGTAGGTACTATAAAACAAAGTCAGTTCAACAATCAACAAAAGTACAAGAAGATGAGAGTTTTCTCTCCCATGCACTCACTCAACATTTGTTGATACTGAATTTCACCTACCACTTGTAACCACTCAGGCACCAATGAATATTAATTTCTTCTGTGATTTGCCATAGCTTTAAATTTTACTCTTTTATGATAATTAATTAATCGTTATTCACCATTTTGGATCCCTAATTACTCTGAAATAGCAAAGACTCCATTATTGATCTCTCTGTTTTGAATAAACCAATCACCATCTCTCACTTCATTCATTCATTCATTCACAAAACAAGTCTAGCCCAAAGCAGCTTAGTTGTGATAAAAAGCTTAACTGAAGAGCTTCATTAAAAGCTTTTTTTTATCTTCATACTCAGAAATTACTTCAAAGAACTCCACTAGATTTACAAATCATGACTTTCTTCCAAAGCACGAGTTAGCTCTTCCCTATTGTAATACCTGCGGGGTCATTTTTTCTCCTACAGGGCTAAGGGCTCCTGCATTATACAAAAGATTTATTTCTCTAATAGAAAAAAACAATTTTAAAAGCTATATATTTACCATCTTCCTTACTAAGCACCAATGTAGATAAATACTAAGGTTATACACCCACTTAGATGCCTCAATGAGACACAATCAGGTACAAAAAAGATGGATAAATATCAAGCAATCTCAGTATCTCAGGAATCTCACTGTTTGTGACATTTTGTCTAAAAAACTTTTCTAGTATCACTTTAGCTTGAGAGAGATCCTTCAGTATGAACACTGTAAAGCTTCTTTATGAACAAATGTACAGAAAAATTTCTGAAATAGCCTCTTCTTTTATTTTCCCTTCAGTTTTTCAAAAAATACACAATAGTATTATAACTTTTGTTATTATAACAAACACATTAACTACATAATCCATTAGCACTGGATTTTTCACGCTGTTATGCTAACTTCTTTTCATTAAACTCCTCTAAAATGTACTGGTTTTCTTCAGTTCGACTTAAGCAGTCCCATATTAATTGGATTTTTTCCCATACTTTGGTCTATACTAATTTCTAAACTTTTGATGCATCAAAATGTCAGTCCTACCATGATTATATTGGACTGCCTCACTCTGTAACTGCATTCCTTAATATCAAAGCTCGCTACAATTACACAATGCTGTTTTTATTCAGATGTATGTGTTAATATTAATGCAACTTTATAGCAGAATTTACTGCTATGATATGTCAAAACACACTCCCATTAAGCAACTTCAATTCAGCAAAATATATTAGCTCAGGATTCATAAGTGATACAAAGTAAAAAACTACAGTACATGGTCTACATTGTCAGGGTATAATTATAGCATCTTTATATTTTGAATTTTTTACTTCATACATCTCTTGTTATGACATAGTATCATCTACTGGAAGCAAATGATAAAAAAATATATTAAAATCAATTGAAACTTTGTTATGGAGACACTTGTTTATTTTACTATTTATCTAGCTCCCAAAGAACTAAAAAAAAAACCTGAACGGGTATTACTAGCATACAAAATTTGCATTCCCTGGACCGAGTGGCAGTTATCCAAGTTTAAAGTCTTTGCTACTTTTCCTTTTTCGGAGAGACCAAAGTAAGTATTAAGATCTACAACTCTACCTATCCATAATTTAGCTCCTTGTATTGTAGCCATTTTACTAATTATTTCTAAATGCTAGAGCTTCCCTCCACAGTTTAAATCAATGAAACTGATTGCTCTTGATTTTAATCATTATGCTCTGTCATACATAAGTGACCTCTGCGGTGAACTATCAATGCTGAGAGCCTGTTTAAGTGCTGTAAGTGAGAAGCTGTTTTTTATCTCCTATTTTCAAACACACATGAGAAGTAACACCTCAAATCAATCACAAAAAAAATAAACTAGGAGTTCCTTTGAATTGTTTGAATTATCAGATATTTGAATCATCAGAGGGACTTGGACAGGCTGGAAAACTGGCAGGAAAGAATCTCATGAAGTTACACATAAGGAAATGCCAAAACTCGCACCTGGGGAGGAACAGCCCAGGCACCAGTACACTTAGGGTGGCGGGGTTCTGACCAACTGGAAAGCAGCTCTGCCAAGAAGGACCTAGGGTCTTGGAACTGACCGTGAGCCAGCAATGTGCCCTCACAAGCAAAGGCAGCCAACAGCATCTTGGGCTGTGTTGGGCAGAGTACTGCCAACAGGTTGAGGAAAGTGATCCTTCTCCTCTACTCAGCACTGGTAAGGCCACACCTGCAGAGCTGTGTCCAGTTCTGGGCTCCCCAGCACACGACGGACATGGGCACCCTGGAACACGTTCAGAAAAGGGACACAAAGATGATTACGAGACTGGAGTACCTGTCATACTATGAGGCTGAGGGAGCTGTGATTGTTCAGGCTGGGGAAGAGAAGGCTGGAGGGGAGAATCTCAGCCATGTGTATAAACCAGGAGGGAATGAAGAAAATGGAGCCAGACACTTCTCAATGGTATCTACTGGCAGGATAAGAGGCAATGGGCACAAATTAAAAACAAGATATTCCATCTGAACAAAGAAAGCACTTTTTTTTTTTTTTTCACTGTGCGGTTGGTCAAATACAGGTTGTCCAGAGAGGTTGCAGAGTCTCCATCTGTGGAGATACTTAAAACCTAACTGGTCATGGTCCTGGGCAACCTGCTCTAGGTGGCCCTGTTTGAGCAAAGGTGGTGGACTAGATGATCTCAACAGGACCCTTCCAATCTAAACAATTCCATTTTGTCCACATCACCAAGCTATGATTTTGATTTGCATAGAGATAGCTTCTGCAATAAATCATCCTATCAAAAATATCCTTTAATTCCCTACCAGCGGGGCAAGTGATAAACAAGAAAACCTCATTACAAGACTTAGCTTTTCATGATTCACATTTTATAGCCCTCCAAGTAAGTCCACAGCAGCCTTTACACCTTTGTGATAAGAACAAACTTTTTCTGATGCTACTGACTGAGCCAAGAAAAAACTGTGGACCCATCTTTGATACTTACTGTTTTGGGGAATATCCTAATGCCACTTCATTGGTAAGGAAAAACACACACAAGACTTTCCCCTGGTCCCCAACACTAGGATTATTTTTTTTTATAATTAAATTAGCAAACGTAAGTTTACCTGAGAAAGAAGTACTAAAGAGATCTATACAACTCAGTAGTTTCAGGCGAGAACACTGTTTGAAAGTCAACTTTCAGGTCAATGCCAGTAGTGCTACATTTATCTATCTCAAACCAAGTACACAAAAGATCCCTCTATCTAGTTATAAGTTAATTGCATTCATTTATTTTGCTGCCAGAGAACACAAAACTGCAATTCAGTACTTTGTCTCTAAAGCAGAGAAGTCAATGTAGACAGAGTTAAGACACTTCACTTAAGAATTTTCATTACATTGTTAGACTAGGAAAAGTATACAAACTGACACATAAGCCTGAGTTCAATGCACTTGATTCATCGCCCATTCTTGCTGCCAGCATGATACAATTCCACAGAGCTTGTTACTTCATAATATCTTACGATACTCATAAAGAGCTTTAGCAAATTTAGGTTAATTACATAGCCTTTCACAAACAAAATGATTTTAACTCAGTAAAGGACTAAGAGTTTAACTCAGTAAAGATTTAAAATCTCAATAAGGAGATCTTGAAACCTCAAGGCAAATTATTGAAAGCAGTATGGACTATTGCTTTCATTTCAGCCTTTCTAAAGAGCTATTCCATGTGTAGTTGCAAACTTCACCCTTATCGCATTCTGTGTAGTTACATATACAAGTATAGGTACTTGCATTCTTTCCAAATATCAGCTGTCCAACATTTTTACTAACCAGATTCCTAGAGCAGGCACTTACTACATTAAATTATTAATTAATATTGGTATTTCAATATATATTGATACACACACACACACATATATATCAAAACACACATTGTCACTAATACCAGAGCCCACAGACCTCTCAATATTGTTAATGTCCATATTAGTACTGAAGGAAGCCTCGGGTGCAAGTCTACAGACAGGTATCTATACAAGTAGTAATGGGTTTTCACAGGCAAGTAGTTTTCCCGGGTGGTGTTGTTTTCCCACTGCAGCAATGAATCTTACCACCCAAAACACCTCCTAAACTAAACCAACATAAAAGGCAGTGCAAATTTGTGAAATCAACTCATACACAGTAAGCATGCAAGAATACTGTCAGTATCCAATACACACATAGTTCAGTGAATCTACAAGTCTCAGGCTTCCCCCAAAACTGAGAGCAAGTCATAGCTCCTAATTAGATACCCTGGATAAATCTTTTCCAAAAGACGCCTGTTCAAGGCACTGTTTTATGCCTAAAATTACGGACAGTTCACATTATAAAGAGTAAAGCAGTTCTATAGCTATCTGAAGGGTTGCATCAATTCTTGTAATTTTCATGTGCAGAAAATAAAAAATACATGGTTTACTTTAGGTTTAAATGATTTATCAAGTCATATTTGTCCTACACTAGGACTAAATAAAGGTTAAGTACAGCTTCTTAAAACCACCCTTTACAATAAAAGTGCATTAAACGTGTTGAATGCAAGTACACTTAAAGCATGTGTATGTAAATAGCATTAAAAGAAGAGGGAGTACTAGTAGTTAAAGAACTGACTGATATTTATCACACGGAAGCAGCATTCCACAGTGATTGCAGCACTTGGTGTTAGGAAGTGCCTCACAGGTCTCCAGCTACTGTAACAACTGCAACTGGAGATGAGCAGCAAACCTGACATGCAGCAGAGTAACCCTACCCACAAAAATATCTCATGGAGGGAAATGTGACCTCACATCCTTTTGAGTTCTCAAACTCATCACATTCACCAAAAACACAAGTCAAGCCCTGTTCCTCCAAAATGTCAAGTAACTACTTGAGAAAATTTAAAACAAGGCAAATCTCACTTGTAAATTACATCAGTGAAAGTCCTTTGAGGTTCCCCCATCTCTCTTACTTACCCTGGGATGACAGATTCTTTCACAGGCAGCAGATATGGATCTATCGCTTCTGGTTCAGAAGTCCTAATGTCTTTATCTTAAGGACGCACACTTAAAACTACTCACTTAGACCAATAGGAGTCAACAGACTAAGGAACACTCCTTAGGAAGCAAAACTAAGGTGGATACCAATTAACACTATGGATGTAAATACTTCTCTTCCATAAAATGGTATAGAAGACAGACAGATTAGAGACATGAAAGACAAACTGATCCAGTTACAGCTCAAAAGTTTCAGGCTTCTTTGGGCAGGAGCCTGCAAGGCATCAGTCAAAGCCTTCAATGAAAGGAAAGCAACTGCACAAATCCATTAATAAATAGTGGTATTTAGCAAAGAAAAAAGAATCCCCTCTACATCTGTTGCGTGGGAAATTGCTGTCTGCCTCTCAGATTTTTTTCCAGGCAGGTATCTATGAAGCCAGACTTCAGGAAGTCAGCTTTAGTCAGTTGGACAAGATGCGAATTAGCAAAATACCAACCAACATGGTCATAAGAAAACTTAACACATTATTGCAAACAGCATAAACAGAAGTGCATTAGTTCTTGAAAAGCTGTTTAATATGCAAAGGAAGTTTAGATCTCTGAGCTTAACACAGTATGGTAAAAGTAGAGTAAGTTCTTCCATCAATAGCTTAAGTCGCTGCTTTTAGCTGCCCCACTACATCTTTGTCTGAGAATTGTTACCTCTGCTATCAAAGAAAAACTACAAACAAACAAAAAAAACATTACCAGCAAAGTTTGCAATATAATAAGTCAGTGGAAAGGTAACTAATTTTTCTATAAAGCAATGATACCTCATCAGCAATACAGTACCTGCTGTCACCTGACCTGGATTATGTTTGCAGCAAACAAAACTATGTGTTAGCTGAAGATATAAATAATCAGTTATAAAACAGTAAAAAGAGAAGTTCTGTCTTTAGCCTTGACAACTCAATTTCTGAGATGATATTAGTTCAATAACTATGCTTTAGAAAAGACTCCCCAAAAAGAAAAATGTCTATTTTTAGTAATGCCACAGTGACTGGAGACAGAGGCTAGACAAACTGAGAGAAAGAAAAAAACAGTACTTATTTTTTTTAACAGATGGCAGACAATTAATTGAATAACTTTCCAAGAAAGAGTGAGAACATCATAACCTCTCCAGAAGCCTGGAAACATTGCACAAAATCTCCTCTAACCCCCACCAAAAGGAAAATTCTTCCCTAAAACTCTACTGCAAGTCAAAACAATTTTTCAATTAGAGGTGAGCAGCCATGACAGAAGTCCAAAAACGAAGACTATGAAAGAATTATACTAAAAAAACCTTTGTAGAAACTGAAACAGTAATTTGTAAAGCTATATGTCTTCCTTTAGTGTCACATGCAATCCAGTCCGAAAAGAAATTGGGAAGTTGCGCAGAACCCAAGCAGATTATCAGTTCTTAGAAGCTTCCCAGATTGTGCAATCTCCTGTCAGAGCCCTAGCTACATTTCTGCAATAAACATTCCATCACAAGCAATCACACGTCAAACAGATATTTGAAATATTCCACTAAACAAGAACTTAAAACTAATAAGAATTTGTGCATCATTATGCAGTTTTATAATGCAAAGCCTAGCAAAGCCCATGGACAACTTTTTTATATATTGGCTAAATGAAAAACTTCACTTTCAATAAAACATAAGATTTACGCATACATAAAACCTATGTTTTCCTATCTTTATTCTTTTTTCCATGAAGTATATAGCCACAAGAATGATTTTAAAATAATGCGTTTTTTAAAAAGGCAATAAAGATTCCATGGGAATTATTTTATATATAGTCATACTTATTTCTACCGCCAAGTACTAAGATTCTTTAGAACTGACAAGATTTTGTAATAACAGGAACAAGACAGCAAGTTTTTAATATTTTTCACTGCTAATACAGAACAAAGCACTTCTGCTAACAAATTGCTTCCAGATTTCAGTCCAATGCATTAAATTTATAAATGGACTTACAACAACACGCTTTTACCCATTATCTTTGATCAACTTTAAAAAAAGGTATGATAGACGTGCTCTTTTTCGAAATCCACCTGAAGACAAAATGATAACATGTACAGACAATGACATTGGTAACACCATTTTTATTAATACTGGATGTTTAAGCATATTTTCAAGCCACTAATGGTGACTACCTTCAGGTTAAAAAATACTTCAACAGTATTTAAAACATATCTTCTAAGTTCTCCTTTTACCCTTTTCAACACCACAGTCCAGTCATAACTACAATCTTGAATACCTTAGACTGCATGTGAAAAAAGAGAGGTGTAACTACAGAATCAAAAACTTATACGAAAACATGCTTCCATGTTCAAATCTTGAAACAACAGAATAGAATCAGAGCTGACCATGGAAACTTACAGTGGCTTTTTCTAATTGCAAGTTTCTCACATGATAAGCAATAAGAATTTTATCATACGCAGGTAGCACTGCAACAATACAAGTCAGTTTACCTGGGATTTTCAAGTACAGTATTGCAAGACTAGAGGAAGAGATAAAGTATGATAAATTCATGAGTAGAATCCAACACTTTTAATTTCAAAAGGGCCCAGAGATCATGTGATTTATAAGGTTTGCAAGTTTGGGTAGGGGCATGCAAATAAGTTTTTTTATGTTCCTGTCAAGCTTTGAGACTGAAGCTTGAGGAAAACTAAAGCCATTAACTTCATACAACAAGAAACAAAACTATGTCCCAACATTTCCAATACAGTTGGTTAAGTATGAGACACAGACATCAGAAAATCATGAAACAGTGGTATTCAACTTTCAGAACACTGGATATTTCACCAAGCTTATGTACTGCTATCGTATGGATGAAAAATACTAAAATGCTGAGGAACAGATGAAAAACAACTCTTACAGCAACTTTTCCAGCTACACTGAGTAAGTCAACTCTTCCCTAATATGATTCTTCCTACATAACACTTCAGAACCCAGGAAAAACATCCCCCCATCCTCTACCCAAAGACGATGCAGTAGACTGACATATGTCTTCCAAAGGCATGATTTTCTTTTGGATTTAGAAGAGGGGAGAAAACAAATCTTAGCCCAAGAGAAAAGAGCGCCAGGGCTGTCTGGACCATTGCCACTACGATGGAAACTTGTCAGAGTCTCTCCTGCCTGTCCTTACAAGGGAGCAAGGCTGAGCTTGGGCTGATTAACTTAATCTCTACAGGAGACGAGGACGAGCAAGATTTTTGTCACGCCATAAAAGCCTGCCAGAAAACAAATCAGAGCACACTGACATTACATCCTCTGTTCCTCCATCACGCAGACCATTTGGAGTAGCTGTCACTTTCTCGTTAAGCAGAGAGCAAAACTGAGGAAAACATGTTTTCTAAAAAATAACATATAAGCTAATGAAAGGCTGTTTGACTCACATCCAACTTCTACATAATGATTTTTCCTAGCATTTGTTTTAGGAAAGCATTTGTTTTATGAAAACATTCTTCCAGCACCTAGTTTAAAAGAAAAAAAAACCACTGCTTTCTTGGAAATGTACATGAACTAAGGGACTAGTGATACCGAGGGGGTATATATATATATATGTATATATGTTTATATAAAACCAGTACAGGATCAGTCGGGTCAGGTAGCATCTACTGCTTCCCATTCAGACTCTATGTTTGTAAACACCTGATAAAGCAAGTTCCCCATTTCTAAATACTACAAAAAAAACAAGTGATATTCCAGAACATAATTAAAGAGTAGCAGAATCATCTCAAGAATTCAGAGTTAGACTTTCGTCAGACATCCTGCACATCATCTTCCAGAATCCCCTGCTGGACCACACAGCCAGTTTCTGTAGAACTCCATAAATATATGCATGTAAACAGCCATTTTCGAAACAGATGCTTGTTACCAACCATGGCCGTTTTATAACTGAACAAACTTATCTAGCCTCAGAGACTAAAGAGGAAATTAAGAAAACAACTACAGCTTTTGTGGTATTCAAACAAAATGCACTGCCACTGAAGTAAACTCAGTAACTAGATTCTGAATTACACATAAGCAATTTGATTTAGAAAAGGAAAAAAACAACCATTTGGCATTAGAAAAGATCTAACAGCAGAGGAGTGTGTGTGTATATGTTCTGTATACATACATGTACACATCCCAAACAACCAACCCTTAAAAATTATAAAAAAAACCCTGACCTTCCATTTCCATTTTGATTTACATTTTAAAACTCATTTCCTTAGCAGAAGAAATAAGAAGGACCAAAAACTGCAACAGGCACATGCACTCTTTGCACGTGAAAACTTACAAGCAGTTTATGATGCAAAGTTCTGTACTTAAAATCTTCAGAGAAGACAAGAAATGCGGTATTTCATCTAATAGTATCATATAAAACACACTCAAAAAAACCTTTACTTGCTTTAGTCAAGATACTACATTGTATAACTCAAAGTGAACAGGTTTTTTCTTGTGATGGTGGTGAGGCACTGGCACAGGTTGCCCAGAGAAGCTGTGGATACCCCCTCCCTGGAAGTGTTCAAGGCCAGGTAGGATGGGGCCTTGAGCAGCCTCGTCTGGTGGGAAATGTTAAGTTCTTTTTGCCTCTTTTTTTATCGCTGTAGATCAACTTTAGGATCATATCACATTCAAATGTTTAGAGCTTTCTTTCTTTCTTGCTTCTTCCAATTTGGATTTAAGGAACAATCACAGAATGGTCTGGGTTGGAAGGGACCTTAAAGCCTATCCAGTTCCCATTCCCTCTTTCAGCTTAAAGCTGTCCTATCACTGCTCTCCCTGATAGAGTCTGTCCACAGCTTTCCTGTAGCCCCCTTTAAGTACTAGAAAGCTGTTACAAGGTCTCCCCAGAGCGTTATCTTCTCCAGGCTAAACAAGACCAACTCTCACAGCCTATCCTCATATGGGAGGTGCTCAAGCCCTCTGATCATCTTCGTGGCCCTCCTCTTGACTCGCTCTAATAGATTCACATCCTTCCTATGCTAAGGACTCCAGAACTGAACTCAGTACTCCAGGTGGCATCTCATGAGAATAGAGAAGAGGTGGAGAATGACCCCTCTTAACCTGCTGGTCACACCTCTTTTGACGCAGCTCAGGATACACTTGGCTTTCTGGGCTGGAAGCGCACATTGCTGGATCATGTTGAGCTTCTCATCCACCACAAGCCCCAGTTCTTTCTCTTCAAGGCTACTCTCAATTCATTCTCCAAATTTTAAATTCAGATACAATTGAAAATTAAAGTTCCAATTTAGGATGAAGAATATTTAAGAAAACATCTAACTAGTTTAGCTTTTTGTTCATTTAGAAACTGATCTGTTATGTATGCATTCTGTGGTTGAGTGTATTCCATCTCTTCATACCACTAGACTTAAAGATTTTTCTCCTTAAGTCTGTTCCTTTTTTTTATTATTCTGCTCTCATGTTACAAGACAAATGACACAAATATTGTGCTACTCAGCACAGATCTCATATTCTGTACAGTGTCACCTCAGAAAATGTGGCCTTGATAGCTATAGCTGAGAAAGCAACTAGTACATATAGGACATGTAATTACTGTGTGCTCAACTAGCAGAACAGATTTGTTGCACTGATTCAAGAACTTCATTGATGGTTTGAAACCAAAGATAGAAAAATGGAAAACGAACCAGTGAAACACTGTACAGGAATATTCCCTAAAGCCTGAGAATCAAAGAATGACAGAACCGCCCAGATTGGAAAGGACCTCGAAAGGGCATCTGGTCCAACATTTCATGGGAAAAGGATGCCCAGTCCAATTGCATCTTGAAAACCTCTTAGGATGGGGACTCTACCACATCCCTGAGGAGGTTTTTCCAGTGATCGATTATTCTCACTGTAAAAAATTTTTCTTATATAGATACAAAACCCCTCCCAGTGCAACTTGTTCTGGTTGCCCCTTGTCTTCTCCATGTGTCTCCTAGTAAAAAAGAGAGCTTATATCCTTTTCGTAGCTGCCCTTTAGGTACTGGAATACTGTGACAAGGTCTTCTCAAGCCTTCTCTTCTCCAGGGAGATTCCTTCAGCCTTCTCTTGCAAGGCAGGTTCTCTAGCCCTTTTATTATCTTTATGACCTTCCTTTAGACTCTTCTCCAGTCCATCTGTGTCTTTCTTGAATTTTGGGAACTACAACTGGACATAGCACTCCAGGTGCACCCTGCCCAGTACTGACTGGAAAGACCACATCTCCATCTGCTAGTAATGCCCCTGCAGGTGCAGCCCAGGATCTGATTTGCCTTTATTGTTGCACTGGTGCTCTGTTGAGTAATGTCCAGCTTGTTGTCCACCAGGACATCCAGGTTCATTTCAGTAAAACCCCCAGCCACACAGATCTGAGCCTGTACTGGACTGTTTGGTTTTGTCATCCCACGCGCAAGACTTTGCACTTCTCTGTTAAGCTTTATACAGTTCTTGTTTGTCAACTGCTCCAACTCGTCCTGGTCTCTGTAGGATGGCTCTCCCTTCTCAAGTGTCCACCTCACCACCCAGTTTAGTGTCATCTGCAAACTCAGTGAGGGTGCTTTCAATCCCATCATTCAGATCACTTATGAAGACATAGAACAGTGTAAGGCCCAGTATCCATTCCTGGAAGACCTTACTTGTGACAGGCTGCCAGCCTGAGGAAAAACCACTGACCACCAAGTGATCTTCTGAGATACTTTTAATATAGTATATCTGACGTCTCAAAGTTAACTTGAATTCAACTATGTATTAGTAAACTTTATGCAGGTAATTCCTTGTGCCATTTTGGTGTCATCACACAGGACAGAAATATTCTCATCATAGTTCCTTCTAACAAAATCTCAAGTAAGAAACTGTGATTTCACAGTACTGAAAACAAAAACTCCTATCAATAATTCTGAAACTTAGAGTATTTCAACTGAACTTGCAGCATTTTTATTTTAAAGGAAGAAGTATGTCAGGACTTCATATTTTTCATAATATAAATATGTGTATGTATATATATAAAACTATCATGAAAGCACTGAACAGAAATCTCTTATTTCTAACCAACTCATTTAATGATCATCGAGTGATTAATGAAGCTTTCCACAGACAAGCCTTCTGGGTAACTTGTGAGGCACACCTTCACAAGTAATGTAAAAGGCAAGCAATAGTTGCACATGAACTCGTTAAGACAGAAAACACTATCTACTTATTATGTAGGCTAACAAGAGGAGAATTATTTCATAGAACCAATGAAGATTATTTATAACAGCTTTCCAACTATTCAGGTCAATGGAACATTTTAGTGATCTCTCCCCCTTTCCTCCAGTGATTGCAGTACTAGAAACTATGGGAAACAGAAACAGCCTCCTGTTATACTACTGCACGTTATCTGCCAAGCACTGAATGCTGTGACGTATAAGTTTAACTGCAGTTTAAAATGCATACATCTTTAACAGCTTCATATACTTGTATAACAGAGCTCAAACAGTCAAGCAGTACTGAACATTTCCTTAAAAAGCATCAAATTTCATAAAGCTCTTATTTCCAGTTTTCCCCTAGAAAATACAATAAATCTCTACCACACAGTCTATGCAAAGTCAAGTCAGACACAGATGAATATTATGAACATTAACATTTTCATACTACTAAAAAAGTTAAGGCATTGTCAAAATTTACTTACGAGATTGAAGAAAAGGAATTTTTAGGATCATGTACTAATACACAGAAAAACTAATTTTCTTTACTTAAACACAGTATCTTGCAGTCATAAATCTACATTCAGATAAATTAGTTTCCTCTATTTGTCTGCAGGAACATCTGTAACTAAAGAAAATACCACCAGCTCAAAATACCTGAGAATCTGAAAGCAATAGCTTATACTAAAACAGCACAGTTTAACACCGCATCTTCTTTGGTATGTTATAAACAGACTCACAACTTCCTTTTAACTTAGTTTAAAAAGTCGTATTATGGAGTTTTTTCTCAGTCACTGATATTTTCCACGTGTACCCTTGAAGCCTGATGTCTATTTTTCAAGTACACCATGGGACTACCAGCGAAATTTCCCTACCTCTTAATAAGAGTAGAAACAATAGCTTGCCACTATAGCATTAAAGCCACAAATACGGGGGCAGGGATAGCACTTCCTTATTCTAGATGCAGGAAATAGAAATTCAAAACACTCTTGCAAAAAGCCTGAAGAAACCAGGAAGCCCTGACTTGTCACCATTGCCCAAACAAACAATTCCAACCCCAAAATCAGCTTTAATTATAATCTTTCTAATTTCTCTGCCCGTTTTCCAAACCTCATAGTTGTATTTACATCTTACGGAGAGATAAGAGTTTCTTCTACAAAAAGAGCGTTTTACTTTGGTTCTTGCACCCTGCCAACACCCCATAAGTGAAATCTCGTCTTCTGCAGTTAGGAATATTCAGAAGTACAAAAGGATAACATAACAGTCTGATACTGCATTGATGGCCTCTATTTGTTGATATTTCCTTTACTAAGTAGTAAAAGAAAAGAGGATAATATGGCACATACACTTCAATTTCAACCACTTAAACAAGAGAGAGTATTTAAATGGAATGATTTACTTTCAGCAATCTCTAAGTCAAATGGATAAACAGGGCTTTTTTTAAAGAAACTATTAAGAAAGAAGTGATTTCTGGAAGGCAAACATCCACTGCACAAGTTTAAGAATTATCTTGATAGCCTATGAAGAGACAGGATTGGCATTACTGACAAAACTACTTCTTTCGCCATCTGCCCAATTAGTTGCTCTTCCTCTTTGTATCGGAACTTGATTACTTCTTTACTTCTTCCACAGTAGCAGTGAAACAGAAATTAACTGATTTAAACAGTGAAGAACATGACATCTTGATAACAGGCATTCCTCTTCTGTATTAAAAACCACCCTGATTCTTGTTTTGCAGAGCTGAAGAACAGGTATCATGCCCAGCTTAAGCATCAGCTCTTTGGCTAACATTGCTTCCACTTCCTTCTAGATGAAGAAAGAAGGCTTAACCAACAAACCAGCTCATTTCTACAGTTCTTAGATGGATAAGCTGCACTTCATTATACCTGAAAACCATTCGTTTATCATGATGCAATTCCAAAGCAAGCAAGACCTACAAGAGACTGTCTAATCTTAAGTATGAGTTTTAGCTCAAAGTTGCAAGTTACATGATTAAAAAAAAAAGACTTTTTTCCATTGTTATGAAAAAGGTTATGTTAATTCCAACTTCTGAGAAAATTAATATAATTATGTGAAAACACCAGATTACTTCTTAAAGTAAAACTCATAGCCATGTTCCATTTTTTTCACTTTTGCTAACCCATTAGTCCATAAGACTTTTTTTAAAAATTAAGTATAGAGACTTGACTGATAACTCCTCTTGCAGACGAAAATTTACCACTTCATCAAATTGTTTCTAAAATACACATTTGTTGGATACTGTTCCACAAAATGCCAGTAATGCTACATCCACTGGAGGGTAAGTTTGCTGATGCTGAAACATACAAGTTGGAAAACAAAAGATGCCCTGGTTTTGTGAAGTTAGTGAACCTCTCACAAGACAGCCTGATTTGAAGGAAAATCTCCAGCTGTATATTTACATTGAAACAGAAATTTAAAAAATAAATTTCTACCCCCAGGGCATCAGAAACTTGGGAAATAAAACTTCACATTGAAGTAGATTGAAGTGGCAGAAGAAACCTTTCTCTTCACAAGGGGAGAATAAATTATCTCAGCTTAATACTGACAGGATTCTTTCCATGCCTGCAATTGCAGCTCCTTTATAAGAGGAAATTAGTATAACAATATAGTGGTATAATAAGACTTCGTAACAAAGAAAGGCTCATTGGGAAATTCTTTGATTCCACCTTTATCACTGACAGCAGCACATAACGTCAAGACAAAGCCGTGAAGCACCAGTATGACCTCTATTTTCAGCTACAGTTTCGTGACATGCCTGGTATTTGTTCTGCGCAACCTGACATCTGTGAAAAGGCATGGTGCAAGTATAACCTGCACAACATTGTCCCACCTGCAGTCTCACTCCTCGCTAAAGGTTCTTCCCCACGTGCTCCTACTCTATCACCTCCTGGATGGAAAGGCTTCCTCCCCTCGAAAGTATCTTAACATAGAGTCACTCCACACTTGTAGTCAAAGGGGCTCATAGACCTTGGACTGTCATCCATACTCCAGATGGGTGTTTGTTGCACTGACACCTTGCACTTCAGCTTCTACCGCAGCCTCCCCTCCCTCTTCTTCCCCGACTGTTTCCCAGGGACAGGTTCCTGTTCCATCAATATCAAAATGTCTTCCACATTCCCATGTCAATTACAAAATCCTACCCAGCCTCCCTCACTGCTTGTCAGAAGCAAAATGAAGTACACACACAGATATAGAAAACACAATGCTACCAAGGTTCAGAATCATGAAAACTGAAGTGGCACTACGGGAGTGTAAATCAGAGCAAGGCATTACCTCCTTTTTCCCCTCCAACAGAAACATTCTACGTCTAATCTGTTCCAAATGCAGTCACAAATTAAATTTAATGAGTTTACCAACTGACAGCAACTTTCTCCTCAGAGACAAATCCTTATGCTTCAAATCTACAAATCTGCAATTTCCTCCATACAGAAAGTTCCTTCTGGTCTTTCAGAAGAAAATTATTTGAGCTACAAAAAGGTTTACTGACCAAAATTAGAAGGCCAAAACACTTAGAGAATTCCACAAATAAATGCTAAATGAGTACTGACAACTTCTGCTTAGTTTCAGTTCATTTTATTCTCTGCTATGAAGCATCAAACCAAGTAAATGTACTGCTGAGAAGTGAAAATTACAGGTAGCCCAGAGAGATTGCGGAGTCTGCCTCCTCTGAAATATCCAAAAGCCATCCTGAGCAAACTGCTCTAGGCAGCCTCGGAGAACATGGCGGGTTAGACAAGATGACTTCCAGAGGTCCCTTCCAGCCTCAACCATTCTGTGAAACGATGATCACTTGTACTCAACAAAATACTACTTCCATGGTGCACGTGATATTAAATATTAAGTCAGCAGACTCCCAAATCATCTTCCAAACTATCTCATTTAGAGAGAAGAAACAAATACAAATTTCCTTTAGAAACTTTTAACGAAATATGTACATAAAATAAATAACCTCTTTTTAACTCATCTCCATTTTCTTGTAATAGTAAGTGCAGTATCATCCATCAGTGGTCAGGATGAAATGAATGCCCTGACCATCCTTCACTCCCATTTTCACACTTGGAATAACCATTACGGCTATAATACAAGTCCTACTAACCGTCTTCTAAAAAAATATAACTTGTCCTGCCACAAAACAGGGGGAAATCTCCTTGCTGAATTCTCCAGATGTCAGGAGACACTTCTGGTCTCTTCTTCTTTGTAAAGAACATTCCAGATGACACATTTAATTTTGTGTAGTCAGAGCACTTTTTTGGCCATTATTTATTTGCTAAAAAAGAAGTACAGCCTCCATGGAAATAATCTTTTTCATAACAGTTAGTGACTACATAGGAAAACAGCTATCTTGTGATATTGAACAGCAATAGATTTTATCAAAAAGTATCAGTTTTCCTCTGAATATATTCCTTAGGATTTAATACATCTGAATACAATGTAGCACTATCTGAATACTATGCAGCTTTTAAAACAAAAAAAGATAAAGACATAACTACTCACTATTTACATAACAATTAGAATTCAAAGATTTCTTAGGTATATTTTCTAAATTATACTGAATATCATGACTTATGAGGATCTGTAAGAGAAAACAGGTGTTTCCAGATCAATAAATTCTGTAGCTCAGATACACACAAGCTAGAAACACATTTAGGAAGTTCCAACCTACAGTCCAAAATAAAGCCTTAGTTTATGTAGTATTTTCTACAGAGGTTTCCATGCATCCAGTCTTTGCACTATCTCAGACCACGCAACTGAAAAAAACAAGAAACTTTCACATATTTCTCAAACAGAAACATGAACGTATAGAAGAAATTTAAGATGGAAAGCTGAAATAAAGAGATGACCATCTGGATCCAAAATTAGGGTCTATTAATAAAGAGATCGTATGTCCCGTCCTTTTGACAGTTTGTACTGTATAACTATTGACAGGGAGTGGCAACCTTTCAGTAAGTTAAAGCCAATCCTATATAAGACTTTGAGTATCAGAATAGACTTTGACCTGTGCTCCGGTTAGAAGCTGGTACCGATCCTGTGCCGGTTCTCCCTTAGCAACATGGGTATCTTAAGAGAACCAAGCAACTGTGGCTTGTCTAGACAGTCTCTAGATTGCAGTAACGAAAGATGCACCATAGCACGTTATACTCAGATGATGTTGTATGGATATCCTTCGGTACTGAAAAGCCCAAGAAGAAACCTGACTAGAGATTATGCTACAGGAGATCCAACTATCTCAGCAGAGCAAAACATGACGGACACGAAGCACTCCAAGTCACTTTTCTTTCAGCTCTGGTTCAACCACTGTTAATCAGGGTGTTTATTTCAGCAGGCTACTGAGAAAGCTAAACAATGGTATTATTTACATTTTTTTTAAATGAGCTATAATTGGGTGTTGTCTTCATTAACACTTAGCTTACCGATATTGCCTCATCATCCTTCTAGCTTTATTGCTCCTTGAACAACTGGACAAATTAAGGTCAAGACAGAAAAGTTTTCAACCTTTCTCTAATTTTGTTCTCAAAGAAGGAAGTTCAGTTTTTCATTTGGAACTGCAATTTCTTGTTGACAAAGGAGTTTCAATAAACAGCATCAAGCAACATCCACAAAAAATATAAGTTTTGAATTACATGTTTCGGGATCTCTCAAATTCAAGATAAACATCCTGTATCAAGACAAGTATCTCCGTATTCCTTGGTAAGAGACCTATAAAAGCATTTTATTTTTATGTAGAACTAAAGTATGTCCTAGGGAATTCTGCTAACAGCAACTGTGAGGCTCCCAATATCATCTGCTCACAGAGCTTCTAAATATTTATTAAGTCCTCAATGAACAGCTCCTGAAGCTATCGCCCTCAAAGATTTACAGACCAACAGGTTGATTCTCAATTTGTCCAACAAACAAATTCCAGGTGTTTCCCACTTCCTTCCCACCAACAACAAAAATTAAACACTCCACAGTTGCCAGGGACAAGGGCATTGTTTACAAATATTTTTGCTTGATAAGAGCACTTAAAATCTCTTACAGAGTTTTGGTTGGGGTTTTTTTATTCCTCTTGTTGAAACGTTATCTTAACATCAGCTTTCTATTATCATTCTTGATTAAAACCTTTTATAGGAAAAATAAACAACTAAATTCTACAGCCTCTAGTTTTACAAGCAGAAGAATTGGCTAAGTGAACTAGTACTCCTTTATAAAACCTATCACACACTGTGAATCAAACAGTAATATTTTGACAGTCCCAACATCTCTACTGTTAACTTTCTAGAGCCTTACGTAATATTAGAAAAGTCTTCCAAGAGGTGCAACCTGAAATGAGAATCCACCAAGTCACTGCATTGCCAATGCCAATGCCAATGCCAATGCCAACGCCAACTTACAGTTACATTTTACCATTAGTTAACATACCATATATTTTTGGTAAGTTTCACATCAACCATATAGTTTGCAATTCTTAGTGATGAACAGGTACTATTAACCTGCAATCACGTTTTTGCATACAAAGCCTGGATACGGTAATCTGCAAGACAAAGAATTGTATTTCTAGGTCAATCAGAAGTCTTATTTTAGATCTAACCACAGAACCATTTGGGTTGGAAGGGACCTTCAAAGATTATCTAGTTGCAACCCCCACAGCCACAGGCAAAGGCATCTTTCATTGTTTAGTTTGCTCAAAACCCCATCCAACCTGACCTCGGACACTTCCAGGGATGGGGCTTCCACAGCTTCTCTGGGTAACCTGTTCCAGTGCCTCACCAACCTCACACTAAAAAACTTCCTCCTTTCGTCCAACCTAAATCTACCCTCTTTCAGTTTAAAACCATCACCCCCTGTCCTGTCACTACAGGCCCTGGTAAAAAGCCTCTGTCAAGAGAGAGAGACATTCACATATTGACTCCAAACATCCTTAAGTCCTTCTCTACAGGCCTACTCTCAATCCATTCAACACCCAATCTGTGCTGATACTGGCGACTGCCTCAACCCAAGTGCAGGGCCTTGCACTTGGATCTAAAGAATGGTAAAAGTAAGTCCAAAAAGATTTAGTCTATCATGACATTTCCCCTTACTTTGAACTACCTCCACACAACTTACAGCATTCTGAAGCTGACAGTCTTCAAATGTTCATACCCTGCTTTTTCTCTGCATGAGCTTCATTAGCAAATGAGCATCCTTCTCATACACCAAGTTTCTCTAGCATTTTATCACTCAAATTCTAACAGCATAATTACTGTGGCTCCAGCAACGACAATTTTCAACATTTTTGACAGATAAGAACCGCTGACATAAAGGTACCTGGAGTTATATTCTTTACTTTTTATTTATTTTATTTATTTACCAGATCCCTAACCACAATATCTTCAGAAGTGCTTTCCAACAAGTTAAGCAGAAGGGGAAAAAGCGTCCAGTAACAACACAGATTTAGGACTCAATCTGAAAGATGAGATCATGTCACCTTTTTCTATGCAAGACAGATTAACATTAATTCATCTGGCTAAACAAGAAATAGACCTACAACAAACAGGTGAATCGTGCACTGCACCTGTGTAATTTTGGTGCAACAAAAATGGAAACCTCTCGAGACTAGATAAACCAAGTTTGTTACATGTGGTGTTGACTGTTGTCAGTTCATTTGAAGCTAAATTGCTGAACAAGTGAGACATCTGACACCTTTGAAGATTAAGACCATCAAAAGTCTGAAGTTCTAAAAATCAACTACTCAAGTAATTTGCTAAGTTCTTGAATAATTGAGTTACTCAAGTATCTACATAAAATGCAAAAATACCCTTTGAGAGGTATCAGAGCAGAGAGAACACTGGAAAGTATTTTCATCAAAATTTAATAATTACTTTTTAATCAAAAGCACAGACAATTTCAGGTCATGATGTCCCCCATCTGTTCATCTGTTCCACACCTCTTTCCACACTCTCCAAAAACTGGAAACCCATAAAATCCAAGGATTTAATAACATACACAGAGGAATTAGAAATCTGTTTTTATTCCAAAATTCTAGTAGAAGTATGCTCACTGAATACTACTTTCCAGTACTTAATATCATTAATGAGACACTTAGCTCAAGTTAATAGCTAGCTACTTACATTGCCTTTGGCTCTACTTAGCACATCTACGGTATTTACCAGTATCTGATCACTGCATACCCTAGAGTGTGATGATCCAACTATCACAGCCTTCACAGTGTTATTGGATCTTTAAAGGACTGTAGAATTTCTAGAACCCAATATTATGAGAAAAAGCACTACATAGTGCTGTGGCACATTCTTTATGCAGAACTTAGGCTCTGGCCTCCTCATGGTTCACCAATAAAGATAGCCTATCTATAATTTCTCAGCCTAGTACTAAAGCAAAGGCATAAAAAAATTTACAGACAGTTGCAACTTAGTCCATTTTCTTAGTTTGATTTTATTACACTTGCATAAGAGAAAACAGGAAAAAATAAACATCTCTCCTGTACCTCAGCTTTATGAATTTCCTTCGTGCAGTGTGTAAATCAAAGTGATATAATCCTTAGTGTGTTTTTTCTGCCTGTTGTCAGCACTCTTCTCCCACATCTTCCTGAAACGGTAATGTCTTCCTTTGTATCAGCCCTCCCCCTCACCTTTTTTTCTTTTTTTTCTTAGTTTTCTCATACTGTTTCGCATAAATTTAGAATCATATAGAACCTAGCTTATGATGCTTACAAAAACCAAAATGGTCACAAAACTGATTTAAAGGTTATTCCATGCCTGCCTTTTAGTCTACAGTGGCTACAAACTGGTGGTGAAGAAAGCAAGAATAAAAGGAAAACAAAGTAAAGCTAAAGAGGATAAAACTATCCTAAGAGAAGCCAAAGGCATTGCTAAGACTTTTCTTCACACAGTCAAATGAAATGCGTTTCTTGAATCTAAAGAAACTACAGCATTTTAAGCCTACGTGCATAGAATATGAGATGCTGAATTTAAACTGTCTGTGCATCAGTTATTCATATATTGTCATTCAGATACAGGGTTAGTTAACACCTTTGCTCAGGAATGGTGGAAGCAACTATAAATAACATCAGTTAACAACCTAAAGAAGATTTTTAGATGTAAAGGTTTTACAAAAAAGGACTTTTTAAAATGTAATTTGACCATAAAAACATGACTTTGTTTTCTTGTTAAGTGTACCAGGCCTAAAGCCTGACTAGTGACCCCCTTTAACCAGGGGCTGCAGGGAAGGGAATGGGGCATTCATCTTGGAAGATATTTTAAGTACAGCTCAATTACACATACACCTAAGCATTTCTTCCTTAAAAACATATTCACATAGACTACAATGGATTTGATACATAAAGACCACCCTGGCCAAGAATTATGTTTGCAGTGTGAATCATCACAGTAAGAACTGGTATCAAATATTTAAACTCTTTAGAAAGCGTTAGGATACTTAAATTCTATAGAAAAGAATCATAGAATCATCTGGTTGGAAAAAACCTTTGAGATAATCAAGTCCAACCATACCTGTCCCCTTACTAAACCATGTCCCTAAGAAACTCATCTACTCACCTTCCAAATACCTCCGCAGATGGCAACTCAACCACCTTCCCTGGACACCCTGTTCCAAGAGCCCAGGACCCATCTCAGTATGAGAGATACGAAACAAAGTCCAGCCAGCAGATTGAGTGATAATACTGACCAAACATAAAAAGTTAACCTGCCAGCTGATTTCTTCAGAAGCAGTACTTTATTTTTTAATTGGTGCTAGTTTAAAAGGCATCTGTAACTAAGGCTAGCTAAAAATAAAAAAAACACCACAACATAATTCTGATGACCATACCCTAAGAAGCTGCCTTTAAAAGAATAAGCAAAGTTACGCCCCAAAATCTCAGAAAATTTCTAAAAAACTGTCACTTTAAATGGCATTTTTATGATCCAAAATACAAACGCACATTCTAAAACTGTACACAAGCACGACAGGTAGCATCCCAAGTTTATTCCCAAACTGACTACAGCTTAGCTCCAAATTGCAATTAAGATAACTGAAAAGGGACAAATCCTTAAACAGATTAAATGGTGAAAGAATACAGTTAAAGATACTATCAACTGCATATTTGATACCTGCAGCCTTCTTACTACCACTGTAGGAAGGTTCCCACAGTATGACCATCTTCAAAGTGCATAGCAAACAGAATCACGGTTAACATAAAAGTCTGGACTCCTATTGGATCTATCTACACTCCTGACATCTATCAATAGAAGCTAGGTGTAAAAATGTCAGATTTGACAGTAGTCTTGACAACTGACACAGTACATTCTAAGTATCAGAGTTCTTCTTACTAGCTGTGGTTCTAAGATGACAGATATGCAAACTACATTAAAAAAACACGTTAACTGAAAGATGCAATGCTATTTTCCCTTGTGACAGCAACATCTACAAGGCTCTGCTTTTATACAGGGATGTAGTTTTGACCTGTCAACGCTTCAGAAACTCACAAATCTAAACAGAGTGCACAACATGATGAAATTGTACAGATTCTCTCATTAGATTCTTTTCACCTCTCCATCGCTTTATGCTCAAGTGAACTTTCTTCTAAGAGCCATGCAGCAGAAGATGAAGAATGACTATTAAGAGCTACCTCCACCCCCATATCTCCCTTCCCCCACAAACCCAAATGTCAGAGTTCATACTAGGAATGAATTTGGTTTACTTGTGTTCCTCTCTGACAACAGAAAGTCAGAAAAAAATTACAATAAAGAACTTCAATCACTTGCTACAAAGAAAAGACACTCTCTACTTCAGCATAAAAGCACAAGTTGCAATTTGTCACTATTTAAGGGCATCTTTAGGCATATCTAAGCATTCAGTTACGTCCCAAACAAAATGGCTGGATTCAACATACACTTTGCTGGGGTGCTTTTTATAATCAGAACTAAAATACCAACCACTTCGTCAAGCAACTACCAAATTATGTTGGTTTTGTATCAGGAAGTGTTACAGTTTGCTTTCTTATGATGCAATTTTAACACTAACAGCACTGGAGAGATCCATCAAACCACCACATATGATCCAGTAGGGGAACAATATGCAAGCAGCCCTCTATCCCAGGCCTAGCACACCAAGTAGTCTAAAACGCATTTAAGCCCCTGCCACGATTTCTTCCCCACCTGCAAGGGCGAAGATTTAGATCAGACGTTAGGAAGAAATTCTTCACAATGATGGTGGTGAGGCACTCGCGCAGGTTGCCCAGGGAAGTTGTGGATGCCCCCTCCCTAGAAGTGTTCAAGGCCAGGCTGGATGAGGTTTTGAGTAACCTGATTTAGTGGAAGGTGTCCCTGCCCATAGCATGAGGGGCGGAACTGGATGGACTTTAAGGTCCCTTCCAACCCAAACCATTCTATGATTCTATTAATCTTAGAGCTGTGTTTTACACATCATTAATTAACGTTTCATAGAACAGAATCATAGAATCGCTTGTTTGGAAAAGACTCTTGAGATCATCGAGTCCAACCGTACCTGTCCACTACTAAATCATATCCCTGAGCACTTCATCCACCCATCTTTTAAACACCTCCAGGGACAGTGACTCAACCACCTCCCTGGGCAGCTGTGCCAAGGCCTGCAAACGTCTACACTTAACAGGCTGAAGTTAGTGCTGCAGTGTTTGACCACAACGTAAGAGGATCTCAATTAAAAAAAAAAAAACAAGTTTCTTAAGAGAGTATTGGTGTATCAGAGCTATTTACAGTCTTCTGTTCCCACACGGGGCTGGCACTCAGGAATTCCGCTTTTGTACAAAGCGTCCCCCGCCCCTTTGGACGGCCGAGGAAGGTGCATGGAGCTAGAGGCTTGAATGAGAAGCGTGGGCCAGAAGCGGGCGGGCGCCTGCTGAGCACGAGAGCTGCTCTCCCTCGCACAGGGAGCGTAAGCAACTGCCCAGCGCAGAGCCGAGCAGGGCTGGTGACTCAGCCGGGACAGCGAGATTCAGCCCCACAGGGTAAAGAATTCGAGGAGACGGCACCATCGGCGGCTCTCTACTTACCAGCAAACAGTCCACGTTCACTTCGGATTTGGGGTCCTTTAAAGTCACGTCGATTTTTTCAAACCGAGACTCAAAGCTTTCTCCTGTCGACATGTTTCCAGGAGATAAAAAGAAGTTTCCCTTATTCCAGAGCAAAGTACGGTTAAAAATAATAATAAAAAAAATCCCAAACAAACAGGATCAAGCGAGCACGAAAGAGAAACCACACAGCTTATAATAGGCTGGGGAGCGCTTCCTGAAAAATCCCTTCAATCACAGCAGGCTGAGGCTTCCCCGCCGAGGGGGAGAAATCCAAAGGGCAGTCCGGGGGTGGGGAACGGGGCTGCTGCTTCTTCTCCCCGCTCCTCCACTTTCCTGGCACTCTCCTGGGCTGCTCACAACTCCGCAGCAGCAGCTTTCCTCTCCCTCCCTCCTCTGCTTGGGCCACAGCGTCTCAGCAACCTCATTTTCCCAGCCTGGGAAGCCGCTCTGGGAGCCAGCGTAGCGGTTCTTCCTCCTCCTCTTCTTCTTCCTCGCCTCGCACGAGCTGGTGGATGCCAGGTTCCGAAGCAAAACGCAGCTTTATTATGGGAAACCAGAAGAGAAAAAGCAAAGAAGAAAGAAAAAGAAAAGCCTGCAGGCTCACCAACGAGGCAAAACACGAGAGAGAATAAAACTAAATCCCGTAGGAAACTCTCTCAGCCGCGGGGTTGGTGCTGCTTCCATGGGCAGAGGAAAACGGAGCTTTCTTTGCGGGAAACCAGAAGAAAAGAAGCAAAAAGCAACAGAAAAGCAAAAATAAAGTCTGCAGGTGCACCAGTGAGACAAAAAACGAGAGAGAAAAAAAACTAAGTATCATAGGAAACTCTCAGCGGCGCGGGGCTGGTGCTGCCTCCATGGGCAAAGGAAAATGCAGCTAGAAAGAATTAGAAATACCAAAGAAAGAACTAGAATTCGTAAAAAATAATTAAAAGTAAGGGCGAAAAAAGCCTGCAGGGACACCAACGAGACAAAAACGAGAGAGAAAAACGCAAATCCCGATGGAAGCTCTGTCTCAGCGAAGCGGGGCTGGTGCTGCTTCCATGGGCAGAGGAAAACGCAGCTAGAAAGAATCAGAAATAGCAAAAAAGAATTAGAAATGGAAAATAAAAGAAGCCTGCAGGCACAGCAATGAGGCAAAAACGAGATTAAAAAATCCAAATCCCGCAGGGAACTCAGTCTCAGCGCCGCGGGGCTGGTGTCGCTTCCATGGGCGGAGGGCGAGGGATCCCGGGGCGGGACGGTGGAAGAGGCTGCCTCGAGGGACCCCCGGCCGCTTCAGAGCCACAGCGACGGCCGCAGCATCCTCTTATTCCTCCCTCCTCCTCCTCGCTGCCTCTCGGCGTTGCCAACGCCGGCTCTGCTGCTTCCCCTTCCCCGTGCGCGGTACCCGCAGCCCGCACCGACCCGAGGCAGCGGCGGGAGGATGCGGGAAGGCGGCGGTTTCCAGAGGGGAGGGCAAAGCGCTACAGTCCAGCGGCGGAGGAACCTGCGGGAGGCACCGCCAACATGTCCGCCTTCCTGTTTGAACAGTCGGGGCAGACGGCTGGGACGGTGGCGCGAGAGAGGCGCATGCGCGGGGTTGGGGAAGAATGGAAAGGAGGCGGGAGGTGCGTGATGTGTGCGCGCGCGCCGCTGCTCCGCTCCCCTCCCGTCGCCCCGCGCCGCTCAAGTGGTCGCAGGGGGGCGCGCGAGAGACCTGGGCAGTAAAAAAGGGGGTGGGAGGAGCCCCCGCGAAGGGGGCGGTGCTTAACGACGGGAGGGCGAGAGGGGGCCGCGCGCGCCGAGCGGCCGCGGGGAAAGACAAGAGAGAAGGAGAGAGAGGGAGGGAAGGAGGGGTAGACGGGGCAGCTCGTTCGCAACCGGTCGTGGTTGCCTTGGCATCCACCGCTGCTCCTCTCCCGTCCCGCCGCGCCACTCCCACTCTAAGCGAGCGAGACGCGGGCAGTCAAAGGGGCGGGGAGGCAGTGGGGAAGGAGGGAGAGACGGAGGGAGGTGTCGCGCGCTCGCAAACGGCCGAGGCTCCCGGTGGGGAGGGGAGCGGGATGGGGCGGGTTTGACAGGCCCCTGGGTGGGGGCGCGGGCGCGGCAGCTGCTCCGCTCCGCTCCCTTTCCCTTCGCTTCTCCTCCGACACGCCGCCCCGCGCCACTCAACGGTCGCAAAGGGGCGCGCGCGAGCCTTGACCCCCCCCCACACACCCTCCCCCGGGGGAGGAAAAAAAAGGGGCGGGAGGGGGCGTGCGCCGAGCGGCCTCGGCGACGGGAAAGGAGGGTGAGCGAGAGGGCTGGAGCGCGTTCGCAAACGGCTCCGGTGAGGAGGTGCGGGGGGGCGGGGAGCAGCACGCGCCTCATGCCTGTGCTCTCTGCGGCTTCTCCCGCCCCCCCCTCCCCCCTCCCCGCCGTGTGCTCAGGAAGGAGGTGGCAGGGGAGGCATCGCCCGCCGTGCTTGTGCCCCCGTTCCCTGGAGGCGCCTCCTAGCTGCCCGCGCCTTCCTCTGTGGGAAACGGCACCGCCTCTCCTGTTTGGAAAGCGACAACTCTCCGCGGAGATCCCTGTCATAGAATCATGGAATGGTTTGGGTTGGAAGGAGTCTTGAAGCCCATCCCGTTCTAACCCCCCTGCCATGGACAGGAATGCCTCCCACCAGACCAGGCTGCTCAAGGCCCCATTCAGCCTGGCCTTGAACACTTCCAGGGATGGGGCATCCGCAGCTTCCCCAGGCAACCTGTGCCAGTGCCTCACTACCTCCATTGTGAAGAATTTCTTCCTAATGTCTAATCTAAATCTTCCCCCTTCCAATTTAAAGCCATTTCCCTCCTCCTATCACTTGTAAAGTGTCCCTCCCCAGCTTCCCTGTAGCCTCTTCAGGTACTGGAAGGCCACTATAAGGTCTCCCCGGAGCCACCTTTTCTCCAGGCTGAACAATCCGAACTCTCTCATCCTGTCCTCATAACAGAGGTGCTTCAGCTGTCTGATCCATCTTTGTAGCCCTCCTCTGGACCTGTTCCAACATTTCCATATCCTTATGTTGGGATCTCACAAGAGCAGAGTAGAGGGGAAGAATTGCCTTCCTCGTCCTGCTGGCCATGCTTCTTTTGATGCAGCCCAGGACACGGTTGGCCTTTTGGGAGCCGTTAGGCTTAGTGTTAGGGCTAGGGTTAAGGTTAGAGGTGATCCCATTGAGAGTTGTCCTAGACCCCTGCTGCTAGACAGCCAAGCGTTCCACAATGTGGTGCCTGCTCACTGCTGGGAGGGGAGAGGTGTTGGCAAGGGTCACCCAGCACAGGGTGCCCGGGGAGCCAGAAATGTCTCCACCCTTGGAGATCTTCAAAGACTGGCTGGCCCTGCTTGCAGAGAAGGGACTAGAGAAATTGTTTAGTAGTGGACAGATACGGTTAGATTGTCTCAACGGTCTTTTCCAACTAAATGATTCTGTGATTCTAAGTTGACTGGACACCTCTTCCAGCTGCAGCAATGCTGTAATCCTGTGTGCCTGGAGAAGAAGAGGCAACACCAGGAGTCCAGAGCATTTTGATTTATGACCTGACAAGCCAGCACACCTAAATTAGAAAGAGTAGAGAGATACAGGATTAAGCATATAACCCCTGCAACATGTTTTGCTGTTTCCAGTTTAAACCTTGTTCTCAAACTCCAACAGGGACTGTTTGTTCAAATAAGGAAAGTCCAGTAAAGTTAAGGATTTCAAATAATATCAGACAGAGGTCACCGTGCTGGATCGGTTCTTTGACTTCCACTGCAGTTCCAGAAATGGCAATGGCATTTTTACAGTGATCACTAGAAATTATGTAAGGAATGCCAAGTTATTACTAATCTCTGGTCACTGAACAGTTGCCAGTAGCAAACCTGAATCACTAGCACTATGAGTTATTTTCAAAGTCATGATTAAGAAACAAATGATTTATACCTAAATGCTAGGACAATTTGAACTACTCAACCTTGAATGTTCACTACTGGCTATCTTTTTATTCAGGGGAAAAAAATAGTGTTCTGCATTTTGCTTTTTCTTGTCCACAGCTGCCTGCATCTTTGTTTTTGTTTTTTTAATGAGAAGTATGCATGGTTAAAGCAAAAATACATGCTACAACAACGTTACTCTCTTGTTTGCTTTCACTTGTTTTGTGCTGGCTATTACCCACAACTCTTTGATTCAGAGAGTTTGGTTGCTTTTGGAAATGCAGATGTTCCATTTCATCAACCGCAGTCCAAAGAGAACATCTCGTGTACTCCACAACCTACAGGGTGTAGGTTATGCATGTGATGCAGCCAGTAATTCTTAAAAGACAAAGAAAATGCTTCCTACAGTCCTCATATTAAACAAGATGAAAATCATCATTAGAGATGCAAAATGTAAGACATTAAAACATGAGATGGTACAGAGATGATGCTGGGCCTCAGCAGGGTCATATGAAGCACCTTGCTGTAAAGAATGCAAAATTCATGAGAGGAAAGAAGAGGAAACCTGAAGTGACACTGAGCTGTGGCCCAGATGCTGCTTACGTGTTTTATCCAATGTCTGTGTGAAAGCGCATAGGTAGTCTTGGAAATGCAAAACTTCTTCCATCCTCCCCAGTCCTCACTGCAACAAAGCTCAATGGGTCTTACTCTCACTTGTCCTTTGCATCTTTGCATTACTCTTTTTTTCTTTACAGTGGCCCAGCTTCCACACAAATAAGTGGAGAAAAGCACCATCCCATTGGCTTGGCAGCTTGGAGGAGACTTTATAGAGATAATGAGAGCTGAGCATTGGACAGGCCCAGACTCATGCATTTATTTGCTAGTGAAGGATCTTACCACTAAAACAGTACACTTGAGTGCCTTTTCCAGTATGTGTGGTGAGGGAAGCTGCTGTGTTTGTGTTCAGCTGTATGCAAATTCAGTGTGTTTCAAATAGTTCTGTCAGCCTGAGCTTTTCTTACGATTAAGTGGAGTAAAAGTGCTTTGTTGTCTGTCTCAAATTGAGTAGAATTTGTGTGGGAGGTACTTCACCCAGCAGCTGTCTAGGAAACTCTACTGCTTTGAAATCGTAAAATAGAGGCTTTGGCTGCAAAGAGCAAAAAGGAAAATTCTAATTTTAAAAGCAGGTATGCGTTAAGTGTCTGCTGTGAAAGAGTGCTCACATTGTAACTTGAGAGTGTAAAGTAATAGTTTCTAATCCAGTGAACGCTCATTCACATGCTTGGATCTTGAAGCCCGTTTTAATGTACTTCAGTCAGTCTATTTGTATCTTTACGATTAGCAACTTGCATATTTCTAGCCTTGTCCACTTAGAAATCTTATTAAGTTCCATTCTACGTAACCAATTGTAGTACATTGAACACAATGTTTTAGTTTGTTTTGTCTTCCTGATAACAAATAAACTAAAAATAGGTAATTTCTTCCTGCATTTGTTGTGTGACATGTTTTCGAATTGAGCTAGCTTTTGTTGAGTGAAATGGGAGTTACTCGGCTTATGTTTGACCTGGTAACACTGATGAAACTTGCAAGCCTGAAGGACTTTTTTTTTCTCTCTTCAAAAGCATGTAGTCTTGAATTCTTGACAGTGTGTCTATGTAAACTCATGTTCTTAGTAAACAAGCAAAGTGATAATCCTTATTAAAACAGAAATCCTAGTCCTCATACCCATGTTGTCTTACCTATTTTATATTTACTGATTTTGCTGTTAATGTGATACAGATGTCACAAATTGACACTGACTTAAGAGCTGACTGTTTGGCAGAGATTGCAATTCCCTATTAAATACAGAAAATCAGTAAATGACAGAATTACTATATTGGCTTCCTCTTATATATTATACCATACTTATGAAAGCTACATGTAGTATTGTTTATCATGTAAATCGTATTCTTACCCATTAGAGTAATAAGACTCTGCATTATGAGAGGTTTCAGTAGTGCCCCTTTCAGGAAATGAGGAAACTGCAGGAACACAATGGAATACTTGGCAAGTATTAGCTGGGCCTTCTCAGAGCAGGTACTGTTACCCCATTCTCTAATGAAAAAAAGTAAGAAAGGTTAAGCGAAAGAGCTTGTAATAAAGCCAGAGACCATCTACATTTTTTAGGTTACTGAGTATGTGTCTTTGAAAAGCCTATGCCCTCAGAGTGAAAAGGCTATGATACAGGAGTTTCTGATGTAACTACTGACTTCACAAGAGTTACACAAGGCAGAAATGAGATCCTGCTCACTATATCCTGCTCACCATATTAGGCCAAGTTAGTAATGCATGATCTACCTTCACATTCAACTTTCTATTTAGTCAACATGAAACCTATGGCAGTTAAATCACATTACGTTAAGCCTGACTTTGGTCCACCACCCTCCCTACTTGTTTGAGGTACAAAACTGGCTCAGGTTTGCCGCAGTTCTAGTACTCCGCACACTTAATAGCACAGGCCACTATTGCTCAAAGCTCTGAGATGAAGACTGCGGTCAACAATTCTAGTCCTTATGCAGAACATTTTGCCATTGCTAAAGCTCATCTCTGCAACAGAGCTCCCTTCTTCAGGCAAGGAATGGTGGCTGCCTGTGCAGACATTTCTGAAGTGACTTTAGATGATGATAAAGTCACAGCAACATGATTGCAGTGTGCTTGCAAAATCTGAGAAAGAAAGGCTGTGTTAGCTGGTGAATGCTGGTGGCTGTAGGTAGCTGATTTACAGCTTCGGTCACAGTGTCGACTGCAGTGCAGTCCCCTCACCTCCCTTGGGGGCTCGGCTAAGCAGTGAGAAAACTC
Organism: Dromococcyx pavoninus; assembly: GCA_033558185.1. Classification (NCBI taxonomy): domain Eukaryota; kingdom Metazoa; phylum Chordata; class Aves; order Cuculiformes; family Neomorphidae; genus Dromococcyx; species Dromococcyx pavoninus. The sequence continues at coordinate 407,239 of JAUMJL010000292.1, read as the reverse complement.
TGCAAGGAATTACAGACTTAAGCTTGAGGTGCAAGGTGCTTGAATATTGAACACATTTAAATAGGAGAGAGAAAGCAAAGAAATGTGACAGATATTAGTCCTATCATTTAGTACACCGAGAAAAACTATGTTGGTTCTTCCAGGATGAGGCAAAATGCAGAAACTAGAGTAGCAGAAATGATCTAGGCAATAAATAATTCCTAGCATGAGATGATATATTTGGATGTAATCCATCAAAGAAAATTTGGCATGGATATACTCAACAAAAGTATCTTTCAGACATCTGTAGATGCTGAAACAGTGCAACATGCTTGTCACTAGCATTAATAAAGATGTGAAGCTCCTGGCACATGACCTTGCATATTGCAGTGTATCCCAGCTTCTTGACAAATGGCACTTGTTATTTCCTCTTAGATTTTCAGGCACTGTAGTCCTTTTCATCTGGTGCTGGAATGCTGGGGAGAAACTGCTCCCACTGCCTGCACATGGTGGTTGACGAATAAGAAATGAGACTCTTGGATCCTTGTTTCATTTTTCTTGAGTGAAATAGAAATAGAAATCACCTTTTAGAACTTTCGCAGTGGCCCAATTTGATGGAGAGGGTCAGGTTTGAAAACGAACTGTTGCAAGGAAGTAAACTGGATGGGATTGTCTGCTCCAGTGCAAACACAGATGCATTTGCTGCCAGCAGACAAGGGCATAGTTGTATAAACAGGGCAGTATAGGCACTCCCAATGAAAGTTTTGCTGTATCTGCAAAGGAGGGGAGCCGTGAGCCCAGAGGAAGATTGCAATCCAGTCACCATATGGCTCAGGCCAGTACCAACCATAATTACATACACAGTGTGGGCTCCCTTTGCTCTAATGCTTTAAAAGTGCAGAAAAAATGCATGTGACCAATGTATGGCAAAAGCTAACAAAGTGATTTTAAATCAAATCAAACAAAGTTCCACTGGAATGCTGAAAGCTTCATACCTCAGTAAGGACAATTTCCGTGGCAAATAACTGTTTTCCCACTGAAGCCATTTAGTGGGTACAGAAAATGTTAAGATTCCAGAAATTCTTCTTTTACCCTGGGAAAAAGCTTTTTATTTTCACTGTCCCAGTGCTTAAAAATGGCCCCAGTACTTCTTGCTTGAAAACTTCAAAAACCCAAACAAACTTAACTCCTAAGTCAAAGAAAGCCTGTGGAAAAAAATCACCTGAAAAAATTAAGGTCTCAGGAAGTTGGGAGCTAAAGCAGGAGCTAAAACTGAATCTGCTGATGCTATCATCTATCAGGATATGAAACATATACAATAATTATTTGTGGTTTTATATTTCCGTTATACGTATCATAGAATCACAGAATGGTTTGAGTTGAAAGGGGCATTAAAGCCCATCCAGTTCCAACCCCTCTGCCATGGGCAGGGACACCTCCCACCAGACCAGGCTGCTCAAGGCCCCATCCAACCTGGCCTTGAACACTTCCAGGGAGGGGGCATCCACAACTTCCCTGGGCAACCTCTGCCAGTGCCTCACCACCCTCATTGTAGAGTGATTATCATCATTACAGACCTCTTTGCAGATTGAGCTATTATGAATCTGACTTTCTGCTCTGCTATTAATTTGTTGGCTGTGAATCACAAAAGTAAGATTTTTCCTTCTTGTTTCTCTAGTTCTTAACCCTAAGTGCTCTCTCCCAGAACAAATTTTTCCCATCCCACCTTACTCCTTCTTCCCCACATACACCTATCACATTTCCTGTGGTTGGATTAGTTTTGCAGTCCTTACTCAAACAGTTGTTCTTCTGAAGACAAAAGTTAAAAGCAAACTGTGCTGAGTTTAAAAGTAGTTAGCTTTGGTTCTGCTGGCTTTGGCTTTATGTCCTAAATGTCTATGCTCTCTGTAAATGCTTTGCTCTGCTGAAGACTATGTCAAATCCATAAAAAGACGTGGTTTTGTCTTGGGCCTGGGAAATATTTAACAGTTTCAGACTTTAGCAGATAATTAACTTTTAAATTACACGTTTCATAACTTTACTGGAATAAACAGAGCAGGCTTCACACAATCTTTCTCAGGGCAGAGCGGGGGAAGTTGCAGTTCTTGACACAGTGTAAAGTTTTGCAACACGAGTTATAGACAACTTCTTTTATATTGTGAAGCTTCATGGCATTCTATATGACTTGTGTCTTAAATTTAAGATGCTCAAATGGCACTGAATATATAGTTTTTAAAAACCCCTGTGTTTCATATGACTATCTTTGAGATTTAAAAAAAAATATTTTAAGTTCAGTCATCAATAAAAAATTTTAATTAATTGCAACTGCAGGAGTTATTAATGACTCAACTTAGTAATTTTGGTGGCTTTTAACAACTGAATCATGAAAGCTGAATTACTGATTGTGTTCACAGTATATTTTCAAGTTCTTCAAGTTCTTCTATTAATTTCATGCCACTAGACAATCAACTAACAGTTATTTTACACCAACATTACCACTTTTATTATGTTTGTAGAACTCTACTAGGCTTAAAGCCTACATGTAAGCATTGAGAGAATCTATTTTTAGAGGACACAGGGGAGTTAAATTTGATTTTTATTATAATTCCGTTTTCATTCAGCCACAAGAACCCAAAACCCACAAATGAAAGTTTTACAGGTGTAAAAACCCTATGTGTTTGAAAGTGTGAGCAAGCTCTGTCTCAGGTCTAGAATCAAAGGGTTAATCTCTTTCTTCTTCTCTCCCCTCTTCAAAGATAAAAGCCACCAAACTTCCTACTTCTTGTTGCAAAATGCCATGTGGGTCTGTTTGGTAATTCAACTCAATACTTGGAAGGTGGCAATTTTATATCAGTTTTACCCCATTGCTGTGCTAATTGCTTCACGTTAGTGGTACTACCTTGAACTAGTTCAAAATGGAGAAGTAGGCCCATAGACTCTCAATTTGATGGGAGCAAAAATAGCCTGTCAAACGGACAAACTAAAGGCCAGAACTGGGCCTCGTGCTGAGATCCATTTCAAAAGTGATACTTTCTTGATAGCGAGTTTTTAGGCAGAAGGGAATAAAGAGCCAACTCAGCCTACTTACCCCCAGGGTCAAATATAAACTATCCACCAAGACTGTAGAATGGCAGGATCCTCCTAACCTGGCTCTGAGCAAGCACTGGTGCTTGGCACAGGTTAGAAGAGCTTCCAGCCTAGCTGACATGTAAGAAACTCTTCCTACAGCGTGGTGCAGGGTTTCAGCCCAGCAGAGAATCTGGCCCTGCAAACCCAGCAGTGAATGCTATAAGAGATGTTACTAGACCTGATGATGAATTGTGGGATTTCCCTCTAGGTGTAACTGTGTGTTGAGTATGTGAAGTGGATGAGTGTGTGGATAAAAGGCGTTATTATTAGCTTGGAAATATGGAGGAAGGAAGTTGAAAGGAAAAAAAATTTGCTTAGAAACACTCTAAAATACTTACATGAGTTTGGTTTTGTGTGCCTTATATTTCACCTGTAATCTCTTCTTTCCGGAGTGATGGTGTCAGAGATAATTTTTTTTAAAAGGGCAGAATTACATTTAAAATGCAAACTCTGTGCTGCAATCTCCTGAAAATTCCTGTTTGCCTTTTTCTTCATGGTGGATTTATAATGACACTCCCAACATATCATAGCGCACCTTAAGAATAGATGAGGAAGATCTGTAAAGCACTGCATTAGAAAAAATACAAGGTGATTGACTCATTCATGGCCTGTGGCCATACAAATATTTGCAAAATTGCTTCTGGCTGATGTTTCAGCGCCTTTACCTTAGAAACAAAAAGTACTGTGGCAAGCAAAGCTGTCCCTCAGGAGTCTCATAAAATGAAAACAGAGCTGTGAAAATGCATATGCAAAAGCAATATTTGTAAATAATTACATTATTATACCTCTGCAATAACTCCTATCTGTGTGCCAAACTTTGGTGAAACAGTGGAATGAGAATAGTTTGGAACTAGACTAAGTGCTTTTAAATAAATTATTAAAACTACAAGTACTATGCCCAAATTATTATGGAGTTTGCGTCTGTTTTAATGAAAATGCCTTTTGTTTACCTAATTTTATGTAGTTACCAGCACTCCTTTGCAGTGACTGTGCCATCATTTGACACACATAGTAAGGTAGCAACATCATACTGCCTGCACTGTAAAATGCTCCCAGCAATTCAGACCATGTCCGCACTGCACTGGCAGATTTGGTGATGTAATCCAGATGGCTGAAGTTGCAGTGGTTACATCCTCTTACCCCAAACCTGAGTTGCCTGCTAGCCCCAGGCTGTAGGACCAGAAGTTTGTCCTTTTGCCTGCAAATGTGCCTGCAGAAAAGGAACATATAACTCTGCATCTCCAGACTAATCTGAACTTGTTTCTAGCCAGCCAGCTGAGGTACCCACAGTGGCAAAACTGTCCACAAACCATCATACAAACCCCCTGTGTTGGCACAGCTTCATGCAGCTGTTCTTCAGCCAGCTGGATTACACCATCACATCTGCCGAGCATGGTGTGGACGTGGTCTGAATTGCTGTGGGCATTTTACAGTGCAGACAGCATAATGCTGCTGCTTTCCTATGTGTGTTAAATGATGGCACAGCCACTGCAAGGGAGTGCTGTGAACTACTCCAGACTGGATATACATAAGATTTCTTTCACTGAAACACACCCAGACTCTGTGAGAGTTTGAATACAGTCCTTGTAGTTTCAGTAGTTTGAATATAGGAATTGCAAGTAGAAATCCATTCAATTAAAAAAAAATCATGCAATTATAACAGTCATTGGTCACTGATGTTGTCTGCACTGTGGATAAATATGATGAGAAAGTCTTGTGGCCAGTATTTCTACTATTTGATGACCACATGGTTATTTTTGGTTAGCCGTTACTATTTCCGTCTTGACTCATTCCTACAGGCACTGAAACGTAATAGTCTTATCACTTGGGCAGCAGTTACTGCAACTGTCTTTAAATCAGTTTTGCAAACCCACATCCAGAGCATCTCCTACCAGAAGGGGGTGTGCTCTGTGTTTTGTCAATTTGCAATTGGTCCCCTTTGACGTGACCCATGCAATCCAGCCTTGCATTCAGGCTCATTGAGACTGGACTGAGTCTAAGGGAGAACCTTCTGCACTGGAGGTAATGCCACATCATGGGAAAATTAGGAAAGAAACACTGGCCTTGTGCACTGGGGGAGATGATCAGCTATTAGCTGCCCTTCTACTCAGATAGGTGGAGATTTTAATCCCCCCACACGCAGCAGCCGGCAGATCACAGCGGATATCTTTATAGTGTTTGTGTGAACATGGTGAGGTGCCTTGTACTTCTGAGCACATGCTTTGTTTCTGTCTTCGTCATGTCCTGATCAGACTATTGCAAAAGTCCAAATGCAGACTCCCCAAAATGAGTCATGTCTGCTGGCGTGGATGTCTGCAAGCCACCTCTCTCTGCATGGAGATGTGGAGCTGTGCAGGAAGTGCGGGATAAGACCAAGCTGGCGCAGCACAGCAGCTTATTCATTAGAGAGAACACCTTAATGGAACAGAGAGGGACTACTGGGTCTGCACCAGCTGTTGATTAACTTCCAGGTAAAATGTAATAGGTTTATTGCGACCCCCCAAAGCCCTACATGCTGACCTGGCTGCCACAGGGAGTGCCCCCCTGTGAAATATACCACCCTTGCATCTGCAGAGAGTTTGAAGCTGTGCTTTGGAAGGACAGAGGGACTCGTGGTGCTGGAATGTCATCTGCTTCGCACCTCCAAGTCCCCAACTTTTTCTTGCTTATGGCATATTCTAATTTGTCTGGTTTTAGACCAGCTGTCTGTGAGACTTTTCCTGTAGATCGAATCCTACAATGGAAGAAAGAGCTGCATTACTCATACATTGTTTCAAAACTGTAGGTAAATTGGACAGTTTCTTGCCCCAACAGACATGTGACTTCACCCTCTTTATCTTCTCAACTTCATGAGCTAGCACGGCTAGATTTATAAGATGATCCTCTGTTTCAGAGGCAGATGCATGGTGCTTTATCACCAGCTGAAGAATTTTTTCCTTATCACCTGTTAAGTGGAAGAATCAGTGCATGTTGAAGTGGAGCAGCTGTGTGGTATCTCTGTCTCTACCTGTCAGTAAGTTAACTGCATTCAGTTTCTGTAACTTGGCTTTTCTTAATATGTTATTTCACTTCTTGTTGTTGAAACAAGGCCAAAAAAAAGGGTTAGTGTGTCAAAATTCAAGGCCTCTAAAGCGTCATAGGCTAATATGATAATGTCTCAATATTGAACAAGTGAAAAATGTTTTCCAGTCAGTGACTCCTGAGCCTTCCAGAGCACAATTAACCAGGCAATTTACTGAGGTTATTCATGAGGAAGTTGTGATTAGCAGTGTGCTATTAATTGCTAAACCCCTCTGGTTTGCTGCTGTTGTCCACAAAGGATAAAAAATTCTTGGGCAGCCCAGTCCATTTCAAGCCCTACAATTTACAGTCACTAAATTACTAGGACCAAAACTATATGCAGAAACTGTTCCATTCTACTCTATGTGATTCCACATTCTGTTTCCTAGCATCTCTTTCTAAGCCTGTATTGGACAACTACCTTGCATGCAGAAAATAACATCTGTAAGACTTATTTTGATTTTTTTAAAATGTTTGTTCTCCTGTCACTGCTCAAAAAAAAAACAAATTACAAAGCTATGTACAACTGATATTAAGAAATGGTAATGCAAATGTACACATCTTTCACATTCAATAGCTGTTTCTAGTATACTGCCTTTGTCCTTAGGATTTAATTAAATCTCTCACAGAAAACAGAATTTGCTGGTACTTGACCTTTGTTTTCAGAGTCCCAAAACACAAAAGGCATTTAGAATCAATGACAATGCACAAAACACAACGCACTCCACTTACTGCTCAGCACAACAAAATTCTCATCCTTTATATGGAGACACCCTGGCTTAAAAAAGAATTCAAATTAAGCCACAGTAATCTTTTCTAGGTCTTCTTTGTGAAGAATCAGGACCACTGCTTCAAGCTGATTATACATTATGCAGTCCACCAGCACATGATGCCCAATGCTACCGCTCCCGTAATCTTTTTCTCACTACATAAACTGTGCCACCCTCTACTTTTTATTTGCCTTCACTGGCTTCCTTCCTGTCTCTGAACTTCTAACTTCAGGCTCCTCACCCTCTGCTTAAAGACCAAACATAATCTTCCCGCTTACATTTCTGCTCCCGCTTCCCCTTCCTCGCAGCAGGGCCACCCACAGCCTGCTTTCTACCAGCAACCTCTCTGCTTTTGTTTCTGAGCTGGTCTCCCCTGCATCCCTTTCACTTCTCTTTACACCACTTATATCCTCTTCCTGCATGTCTTTTTGCAGAGATACTTCACACTATTTCTTTCTCTTTTCACACTGACTTCTTGCTAGTTTTTTTTTTAACCTCTTCACTTTGGTGTAAATGGCAGAGATTAGGTGGATTTGTGATGAATAGGCACTAAAAAAAAAGAGAGTAAAATTTTAATTCTTGCAAAACTCGTTGAATCACATTTGAAAATGAACACTCAACTAAATCAAAAACTGGTGGAAAGCCAGTTAAGGGAAAGCATGATGTTCCATGACCTTAACCTGTGCAGAAAAAGCTACAGAGAATAATTTTGCTTCTGGTCAGGTTAACAAGGGACACATTAAATATATTCCTGAAATCAGGAGCAGTTTCAAGTCTGAAATCCCTCTTTCCAGGGACGTCCACATCAGGAGAAAGGTGTGTTCTTCCTATCACACTGGGCAGCCAGGCCTGTGACTTTTCCTACTGTGTCTTAGTCGTTTACCATCCCCCGAGCCACAAGGAAGCCCCACCACAGCTTCTTTCCCACCGAGCAGTGGACTGTGCTTCTCCCTGCTATTCCTGCAGCTGGGGAAAGTTTGTCTGCTTCCCTGAGCAAAAATGGGTCTTTCGTGTGTCTCCTAGAGCAGTGTTACTCAGCACACCTTGCAGCCCCAGGTTTCACAGCCTGATTTTCAGCTTAACTAGAAACTGGGCTTTTTTTGTTGTTGTTTAATTTCTTATGGGAGTGCAAGAAGCAACAAAACAGGCTAATATGTGTGAGGGAAATACTTGAAATAATTTCAGTCACATTGTAGCTGATGCTTTTGCCACCAGTATCCGATAGAGGACCATCAAGTTTGCTGTGGCATTTTCAGATCCCCCCTGTAACATCACTCATGATTTACACTGTCAAAGGGCCTCCTACACATATGGCTTCTGGGATGCCTGGCTGTGGCCCATACAGTACAAATAAAAAAAGCCCATATTTTGAAGCCTTCTATAGGAAAAGCAGAAGTTATCTACAACCTGGGAAAACGAGGAAGATGAGGGGAGATGCGCTCCACAGACAGGGTGGCACTGGTCCCATTTCCATCCTCCCTCTTGGTTAAATTGGAAAAGACTATTTTTTTCAAAATAGATTATACTTGTGTAATTTACACAAATTCCCACAATCCCTGCACAAAATCTGAGTACTTGTGGCCTTACACATATATGTAAAATAGATATATTAATACTATTTATTATATTATTAATAGTATATAATTTTTTCTATATTTTTAAAATATATATATAGGGTCAAATCCACCACTGCCTTTGCTGGGGCTTCTCCAGTGCCTCTGCTGGCAGGAGCTGCCACAAGAACGTGTGAATCATCATGGTGTTCCCAGTTTCCGCAGGCTGTTTTACCAGCTGCCAGGCAAGTTGCACTGCTAAAACCCCCTGCCTCGGGGACTCGCTCTTGCTCATGGTCCTTTGCTGGGCTCTGCACAAGCAGGGGCCTGATTTCTTAGGCGGATGAAGGAGGGAAAGGCAGATGTTCTCCCAAAGGAAAAAAAAAAAAGAAGTGCAAACTCGAGACACATCCTGTGCCATGACTGCACATGCCTAAGAAAATGTTCCATGTTACTCTGCTACAGAAGCTGCCTCTCCAGGGCTTGCTTTTCCTTTAATTTTCCTATGACCAGAAATAGCAAATAGCAAATTGGGAATCAAAACCTGTACCCACTCCTGAAGCCCTCTGCATTCAACAGATGCCAGTAAAAGGCTGTTTTTTTCCAGTATTTTTACAGTAGTCTATTAAGCTATTTCTAGATTGCTTGAACCAAGAATAGCCAGAGAATGTCAAGTCCTCTAGTACTTGGCTGTACCCTTCATTTCTCTGTGAGATACATTTCCAGGCAAGTATATTCCTGACAACTACATCAGATGTGCAGAGCAAAACATGTCACGTCCAAGAGGTAGATAATTTCCCCCCTTGCTGTGTCCAGAGACAGGCAATATTCTACATCCCAGCTCCTCTGCTTCTTCCCATCACATATGCCAGTCACCATTGTTTTCATTATTCTGTCTTCGTCCAGAGTTTTGACCTCCAATTGACTTTGAAGTTTACATACAAGGAAAAACAGTCAGGCAGCTGCTAAAACAAGCAAGGAGAGATCAAACGGTTCCGAAAGAATTAAAAACAAACAACTTTTATCTTTTTCTTTTGTGTTTACCAATACATTAACAGATCCAGATAGATGGAGAGATACACGAACATGCATGCATATGTGCAAACGATACCATGAAAAAATTACATTAAAAGAATATTGTTTAGATTAGTGCATCTGAACATTGAAGGCTAAGGAAATTAGGAAAATTAGGAAATACCAGATTAAGATTGCTATGCTAATTTATTTCTGCCACTGGGTGTGATTATCCTGTGTTGTACAGAATGAGGCACGCATCCTGTGGGAAAGTCTACAATATGACTGTACTGTGGAAGGATTTGTAAGAAAACATATGCACATGGGGAGGGACAAAAAAAGATTACAAGGGAGTCTTAAATCTGCTATTTTTTACTGTTTCAGGAACTGACGCTGTAGCTTAAATAACACTATTTAATGACTGGGGCACAGGGAATTGGATGTCCTACCTTGTTTTTTACGGAGAAAAAAGCTAGAAGAGCACAGCCCCTTGCAGCATGGATGGAGAAACACAGATTCTTGCCGCTTACTCAGTAACATGCTGTCATTGTAGGTGTTTATTTCATCAACTTTGGAGAGGAGGTCAGGTATAAGTAAGGAGTCATTTGATCCAGATCCTGGAACTGGAAGACCGATTAGCAGAAGTCAAATTTTGTTTCCTCTACCTAACTAAATCTTCCTAACCCTCTTCTCTATTAAATACAGTCCAGAAATTTTGTCTTGCTTTTGTGGTACAGTCTTCATCTTTGTAGTAAGGCTTCATCACCTATTACTCTTCCAGTGTCAGTGAGGACTCAGATCTTTGAAACGGTGATGTTGTCCAGTTACTCTACTGGCAGACTGCCTTGACCTTTCCTGGAGAAATCAGCAAGAGAATAGCAGCGATAGTTCCCTAACAGTTGCCATTTCAAAGAATCTCACATAGAAATTCAAAGACACAGGAAAATGTTTGTCTCTGAGATGAATGACTTTGACTTCCAAAGGCCTGCTGAAAGCAATAAAAATGTTAAACTTCCCCAATACTGTAAAAAAAAATCTTCGGATATCATACAAGAATGAATAATAATCTAAACCAGAATGTTTTTATTGAATGTAAAACTCTATTTGCTCCCTTAGAAGTTTCATTTTTTTGGATTTAGTAAGTTCACCCTGGTCTGTATTTTCTGAACTGTGAAGTGCTCTTGGAATAGAGATAAACCTCTCCATGCGTTCTCCTGCCCATGGACATTGCATATACAATTAAGATGATTTCCACAGCCAGCTAATTAAAATCTGCTTTCTTAAATGCTTAAATAGTACTAATTTATGGGATGCAAATCCTAACAAAAGACAACTCTCTGTGTGTCATTTTGCCTCTCTGCCATACATAATCTATTGTCTCTCATAGAGGCCAAACCTGTGACCTTAATAAATTATAAGCAGGGCCACTTTTGATAAATATAAATACATTTTCCTTTGGGCATTTTAATGCTGAGATTCACAGATTGTTACGATAGGCTTTGTAGAGCAAAGTATTGCTATAAACAGAAGAAGAGTATCTTTTCAGTATTAGCTTCACGGCTGAAGCAGTTTGTGTACAGCTATCTTCTCCATCTGTCCCTTGGGGATAAAGGCAGTAAAAGAATTCCTAAAGAAGAGAAGGAAATTGCACTGGTCAAGATCAAATTGCAAGCATGCATAATTTGATGTACTAGTGGCTTTCCACCAGATATCGGTGCAGGAGGCTTGCCAAGACGTTAATTGTCCCAAGGACTCAAGTTTGATGCTTAACAAACTTCTCCTCAGTTTTGTTGCGGAATGAAAGTTGTGACACCTGCAAAGACTGCTTGTCTTGGCTGGATGTGCAATAATGAGTAGTGTTGAGAGAAAACCTGATCTTAAATGAAAATCTCTGCTTGCAAACAGTAGCTACTGGTAGTGTTGCTGCAGAGACAGGAAGCACAACTCTATAGCTTCAGAATGTGGAGTCAGTACAAGGCTCCAAAGTCAACTTTGTGGCTTGAAATTAACTCAGACTCTAGAGGATCAGGTAATTTACTATAGATCTTTCCACTTTTAAAAAGGTCAGGTTGTATCTTAAGAGACAGTCTCATGCAGCGCATTGAAGTCCCTGGTGTGTTAAACCACTCAAAGCTGCATCTCGCAGTCTTTGCATGCAAGTCTGCAAGTCGCAAACTTTGCACCATGCAAGCTGCAAGTTGCCTTTTGCCACCTCTCATCTCCAGACACAAGAGCCAACAAATGGAGAGGCTACTTTGTTTACTGTTTTCTGAAGCAAAGAGGTCAGTCAACAGTCCATTAAAAAGACTTACAGTGAATGAAATATTCCTTAGCACAACAGACTCTTCCAATCTGACTTGTGCTAAGCGAGCCTGCTACTCAACACCCCAGTGCTACACAGCATACATAAAGAGAAGAAATACTTGTCCACACAGGACAGAAAATTTCCTCACTTTGATAGCTAGGAATTCATCCCAGATATTAAGAAAATTCTGACCATGCTAATTGCTATCTACGTAGATCTGCTGCTTGTGGAAGGAGCAATAGCCTCATTCTGGCTAAAGAAGTATTGTCCAGTTGGTCAATGGTATGGCCTTTCTCTCTAATATGTCTCCTTTCCACCAGACTGAGAAGAAACATATGTTAAAACATCTGATTTATAGAATCATAGAATTGTAGAATGGTTTGAGTTGGAGGGAACCTTAAAGATCATCCAGTTCCAACACCCCTGCCATGGGCAGGGACACCTTCCACCAGACCAGGCTGATTTGTTGTACGTGTTATTGTGGAAATTGTACACATGGGCTTGGATTCTGCTTTTGGGTGAAGAAGGGTAGACTGCAGAGGGAATACTCAGAATTATCCAACAGTTATCACACCTATGCTGGATTACTGAAGTATGTAGATGATCGCATTTGCCATGGACACCAGTAAAAACTCGAGTCCTTTTCCTGTGATAATCTTAATTTCCTACCGATATTCTTCTGAAACAAAACCTGGTAGCTAGTGTTCATCCACAGCCTATATCTCCATTTGTTTCAGTTTCCTCTCTGTATAAAACTAGACAGAAAAAAGTGATCCAGGATGAGACACGATTTACTTTCTTTGCTGAAGGTACTGTTATCTCTGCTGTGATATTCCAAGCCAGAGTTCTTGGAAACAAAAGTAAGATCAAATAACAATAAATAATGCTGGGAAGAAAAAAGATATCAAAACAGAAGAATAACTGAACTGCAGTAGTTGAAAGCTGAAACTTCATCAGGAATACATCTAGATGCCTAAAAATAGAATATCATTCATAGCTCTGTACATCTGTATAGATGACGAGCAGTAACAGTCATTGCATGGCCCTTCCATAATTGCTGCCTGTTCCTGAAATCCTTGTGTATCTCCAAATGATGTTGTCTATTGATCTTGGTTGATCAAACTGTTAAGCACGTTCCTCCAAAGCAAGAGAACCTGGCAGCAGGCTGGAGCTCGACCTGGAGTGGGCTGGATGAGTTGTGAGTTGGGGAGAGCAGCTTCTGATCCTGTTTTTGTTTTGACTGCTGCTTGCAAGGAGGTGTTTATCCTGCTACACTTCCCAGGCTGCTCCAACTCACCATAAGGCCTTTGCTTCTTTCTGCAGTGTTCAAAACAGGCAGGACTGTAAATGGTCTTCTTTGATTACTCTGAATCGCACTTGCCTGTTTTATTTTGTGTAAGAGTACCTCATAGTGACCAAGGAGCTTGGGGTGGCTTTACTGGGCAGGCAATGTTGCTGCACCTGCCTATTTCTATGTGTGCACATGGTCCTGTGTGCAGCACCCGTTGGGGAGCACAGACTGGGAAGCAGCTTTACCCCTGGCACCAGGGCAGCTCTTAGGGCTCCCCTGGTGGAAGAGCAGGGGAGGAAAACCCCACGCACATGCCCTCCAGGGGCCAGCAGAAATGATTACCACTGAAGAGCCTACTCAGCCGGGAGGCCATCCTCTAAGAGAAAAATCTCCTTGGACACTTGGAAACATTTTATTTCTAACTGCAAGGGAAAATACTGACATTTATCTTTGGTGCTGGTGCCAAGTTACATTTTGGCTTCCTCATGTGGAGGAACTTTCTGACTTGGAGAGAGAAGAAAAAGAGATCAGGTAGGCCACAAGGCTCCTTGCTGCCTTTTATTTTGCCCACCTCTGGGCTGCTGCCTTTCTCCTTACTCTGCAGCAATTTGTGTGGGAGGGGGAAGAAGTGACTGCAGCACCAAAGCGCGACAACGTGCAACAGAAACTGGAAACAATAAGCTGCATATTGGGGCATGGTGACCAGCAACTCTGCCGGGAGCCAGGGATAATAGCCAGGGCATGGTAACCTGCACTGGCAGCTGGCAAAACTTCTTGACGTGCTTCCAGGATTGCTGGCCTGTCCTCCTCTTACACCTTCACAGGTAAAGGTGTGGAGGTGCTGCTTGCTGTCAGCCACGCCATGCACCTTGAAAGATTTTCTCCACGCGCTGAACGCTTGCCTCTGAAGGTGAAGAATTTTGGTTTGCATAAATAGTTGGTATTTTATTATATATATTACTTACCCAATCATAAATTGCATTCATTATTTATTTTATTATTATAAGGTGTTACGTAGTTTATGTAAATATATTTGATTCGCTAATTCCCGTTTGAACTGCTGGCTTTGCTTTTGTAGGGAGGAAGAATCTTTGCCTTGGAAAAGTCCACGCTCAGAGGTATCACCAAAGGCTTGAGACCCAAATGCTGTCCTCTTGTGCTGTACAAAGCAAGGAAAAGGCAATAGTGATTACTCCCTTGTGCTAAACTGAAGATGAGCACCAAAATCCAAGGGACACAGCCTGAAAAGGGGTGAATTTGCGTGCTCTGCCATCCTCGTTGCCTCTTTGCTCTCACTTAGAGATGATGGCTTGGGTCAGTTTCTGTGTAGACAAACTTTTTCTTAAGGGAGCTTAGCCTGGGACACACGAGTAGGTGAAAACAACTGCTGAGCAAGAACAATCACCACTTAAGTTCGAGCAAAATCCTGTTTACTCCTTTCTCACTCGTTCGCCTGTCCCGTTTCCCTGTTCCTCACTGCAGGCAATGGCTGCCTGAGGCACAGGAGTACCAGCAGATCCTGCAGCTGCCATGGCTGTTGGACCGGGAAGGGCACACTACAAAGCAGCCACTGCAGATCCCAGGAGCCTTGGAAATCTGCTCTCCTTGCTACATGGACCTGTTACTATGCCCATAGTACCTCTACCCAAACCCCCTTACACACAGGGAGATGCCACTCCATGGTGTGATCTTCTTCATGCACATATCCCACCCTGACTCGGGTCCTCTGTGGTTTGCTTCCACATGCTGCTGCACAGCACACTTTTGCATAGCCAGAGCTGATCCCCTTCTTACTGCCACTGGGTCATTACTTTGAGATAGGAGCAGAAAACCCTGATGGACACCTGCAGAGGGAGGCCTCTAGATGTGGTTTCTGGTCCTAGGTGTGCTGGTGCCAGAACAACTGTCCTTCATTCACAGGAAAGCAGAGAAGGAGGTTCAGCTACAAAACCTGTAGCTACCTGTGCTCAGAAAGTCTCAGGAGCTCAACTGTTGGCACTCAGATTTGCCTTTCTCTGTGTGTCTGCCCCCCTCTTGCCTCTTGCTTGCCCACAGCTCTTTTTCAGTCTTGCCTGTCTTCTTTGCAGGCGAGACCAGGAGGCACGGGCCAACCAGTCCTGCTTACACTGGGTGAAGTGGCTTGGGCTTGGTTCATTAGGGCTGTTTTCTGCATATCTGCAAGGTTCCTTACTCATCACAGACACCACCCCTCACGGTGAAACCCCAGGTCTTCACAGTGGACCAAGAGGGAAACTACAGCTTGCCACCAGCCAGACTGGATTCCTCAGTGAGATGCTTGATGCCAACAAGAGCAAGAGAGCTCAGGAAGGGAAACCCAGCTAAGCAGCCCTTGGCACAGTGCCACATGAGCATGGGTAGCTCTGAACTGCATGAACAAAGGATCTCTATTCCCTATAGTTGTGCTTTTGGGACATGCCAGTTTTACTTCTGATGTTTAAGCTTTGCTGGACCTGTCTATGCCAGCTTCATAGCTTATACATAGCGGATCAAACCCACTCAGCATCAGACTTGTGAGCTGGCAGCTGCTGCCGGGGCCTGCTTTTCCAACTAGGAGCTGGATGCTTTTGTCCAAGGACTGGTGCCTCAACATGACATTGGAGCCAGTGTGCCAAGGGTTGTTTCTACTGCAAGAATAAATCTGTAGTAGAGCCAGTTTTCCCCTGAGTTAATTACAATACTCTTTCCTCAGACTCAGCAGAAGCCAATTAGCAGGAGGCAGTTCCCTGGCTTGTCCCCACCAACTCCTGCCACACAGAGCTTATCTGAAGAGGTGCTTCCTTTCAGGTTTCCTCAGAGCACATTCCTTGGTTTTCTCCAAGGCCACAGCATGAAATATTCCCTTGTTGCTTCATCTCACAGATTCTCCTACCTTTTATGCTTTTCTTTCATATATTTTCAACATGCACTTGAACATTGGCCACTGTCACTTCTTCCCTTACACTTGTATTTCTGCTCTGCTACGGGCACTGACTTGCTCCTGTGTTTGGGATGGAGATTACTACTATTTATATAGGCTAGCTACACAGACATCCCTTTTGATGGAGCGATCTTAAATGAGGGAAGGCAGTTAGTCAAATATATAACTGTTTAAAGTATGAAATACCCAAGTTCTTTGAAGAAGTCCACTCCTAACCTTCTCAGACTGCTCACCCAAAGTTAAAAGAAACTGTTTACTTTGATCCCACTCTTCTATTTCACATATAGGGATGACAATCCTTCAGTGTATTAGAAAGAAAAACATATGTGTATGTGATACTCTCAGGTATTATAACAGAGGCCTAGGAAAACCTAGGAAGAAGATAATATTTTGTAATCTGAAAATAGGGCTTGAGTCAGGGGAAAATCTGATGCAGAAAAACTCACTTCTACCACAACCTTTTTGTTTCTTTTCCTGCTAAACTTTCAGCCCACCTCCTGATATTGTGGGACATGAGGGAATGGTAGGAGCGATCACACAGCCTCGACCAGATTACAGCAGCAGTGATCCCCTGTTCACCAGGGAGAATCTATTATGGGAATCTCTAGTTCATGTTCTGTTTATGCATGCATTAAAAGGAGGAAACTTGGCAGGCTGAACAGCCTTTCCCTTAGGAATACTGACAGATGAACGTAAACTCAATTACCTTGCCTTTTCATTACAGTTGGGTTATTTGTGTGGTATACCAAGAACATCAGCATCTGGAGTCACTTTGAACAACAGGAGAAAGCATTTTTCCAGTGTCAGAAGTAGAATTTTGTACTGTATTTATAACTGGCAAAAAAGGTCAGGGGTTTGGCTGTGCTTTGTTTCCCACCATCCTGAAAAAAACAAACAACAAAACCTATGTCGAAGGTTCATCATCTGCAAGGGCTGGGGATTTTTTTGGGAAGGTATAGCTAAATGGCTGATAGCCATTTTGCCTGTGAGCCTGTAAAACTGAAAGATGTAAAACCAGCTCCTGAATTTTCCCTACCATTCTCACCACCACCACCATCTTCACTATCCATTAACCCGGCTTATTACCGAAAGCTGAAAACGCAAAAGAAGTAAACATTAGTTAATGAGGTTTGCACCTGGGGGTGGTAAACAAAGCTGCTCTCCATGCCTGTGAGCTCATGAAGGGCAACTCGATGCTGTGTGAAAACAAAACTCAGCACAGAAAGGACAGGTCTGCCTGGGGTAGAGTGTGTGTGCAGAGAATGGGAAGAATATTTTCACTTTTCTGATCTCATAATTAGACAGAGAATGATGAGGAACAAACCCCTTCATAATTTGTCCCTCTAATTAGAAAACCCATAGTTGCCTTATCTTTGTTTTCATTGTAGCTAGAAGCAGAAATTGATGCTAAGCCGATTCCTTACTCCTCTAGTTTGGGACGTTTCAGATCCATATATTTCATCCTTGGGGCTTTGTCTGAAACGGAGAGAATGGAGACTTTGTCTTGGACTTAAAGAATCAAGACTTTGTCTGAAACGCAATAATATGGAGCATGCTAAACAAAACAAGTCTTTGTGTACCATTGTTATCAAAACATTATAGCACCAGGAAATAGCAAGACTTGGACTTTCTTTTGCTAGTTAACTGCTACTATAGATCTGTTAAAGTTCAACTCATTTTACTTTTAAATCCTGTTGCAGTAGCTGAATGCTTTGGCAAAGAAAGGAACTGCCTATAAGAGGGTTCTTTACAAAATAGTAATGCACATATTAAATGAGCATGTTTCCACCTTACCGTTTCCTTCATTCAGTTCCCACTTCTCTGAATGTGGCATTCACTCCTGCACCCAGGCGTGACCTCTGTGCTGCCTGCCCAGTGCAGGAGCATCAGTGAGCAGGCAGGAGCCCCCTGAGCAAACCAGCCCCTTTGGGAGCTGTACATCAGGGCCAGGCTCACCCCTTGGGCATCAGTCACCAGAGCCAGGCTCAGTCGCAGTCTTGAAGATGATGCTGTGAGGTGTTCGGAGGCAGAAACACACTGCATAGTTTAATTCCTGCTGCATAGTTTGCTCTCTCTTTTGGTGCTTTCCCCTGCGCAGGGCTGCAGTCTGAAAGAAAAGTGAGCTTTGTAGAAGCAAACCTCCCTAGGCACACAGTAAGGGATGGATTTTCTTCTTCTGTTCTTCTGGTGCTCAAATCAGGGTGAGGATTAACTCCACTGAAGACAGTGGAGCCAAACGAACACAAGTCAAAGGAGAATCAAACTGCAGCTCTAAGAAACGTCTATTCCCATTGCTTCCCAGACTTTTATTGCTGCAAATATACAAATCTTTGTATTAACTGACTTCAAAGATCATAAAGCCCTAATTGTGTATGCAGCCCACTAGTAACGCAGTGCGTTGCTGATGCATAAAACACACATAGATAGTACACAAATATATTCAGCCAAGGCTTAAATTTAGCTTCAACCACACAGAAGATATCTTTATGACTAAGAATGATGGGAAGAAAGATCTCATTCCAGACCAGATGAACAACTCATTTTTTCACTGATCCTGGATTTGGCTGACCTGACTTAAATGTGACCTAAGACATTTCTTACTGCTTTGGAAATTGCATCAACATACTTGGGTTGGAGATGCCACAGAAACAAAAAAAAATGGAGATTCTATTTTTAAAATTCTGCTGTTCCTTTTAAAAATAGATCAGTGAAGCATAACTTTTCCTATAGCTGTAAATTTTTCAGGCTAAGAAAACTCCAGTAGTTTCAAAGGCAGTGGGAACAAGGGGTCACTTGGGGCCAGCCAGAAAAAATTAACTCTTTGTTCTTTTCCAGTAAAAGCTTTCTCATATTATTGTTGAAAAGAATCAGCTTATAAATGAAAACGTAAGTTTTCATAGAATCATAGAGTGGTTTGGGTTGAAAGAGACCTTTACAGGTCATCTAGTCCAACCCCCCGCAGGAGCAGGGATATCTTTAACTAGATCAGGTTGCTCAGAGCCCATATCCAACCTGACTGTGAATGTTTCCAGGGATGGGGCCTATCTCCCTGGGCAACCTGTTCCAGTGTTTCACCACCCTCATTGTAAAAAAATTTCTTCTTTATATCCAGTCTAAATCTTCCCTCTAATTTTAAACCATTACCCCTTGTCCTGTCACAGGTCTTCCTAAAAAGTCCATCCCCATCTTTCCTGCAGGCCCTCTTTAAGTACTGGAAGGCTGCTATAAGGTCTCCTCACAGTCTTCTCTTCTCCAAGCTAAACAACCCCAACTGTCTCAGCCTGTCCATGTAGGTGAGGTGCTCCAGCCCTCTCTTCGTCTTCATGGCCCTCCTCTGGACCTGCTCTGAAAGCTCCAGGTCCTTCCTGTGCTGAGGGTCCCAGAGCCAGATGCAGTATTCCAGGTGGGGTCTCACCAGAGCCAAGCAGAGTGGTAGAATCACCTCCCTCAACCTGTTGGCCACGTTTATTTTGATGCAGCCCAGGATACAAATATGAACCAGTAGTGGTCTCAGAAGTGTAGGAGAACATTAATGAGGGAAGAGAAACACCAAGGGAAATTCAGCTCTGCATTTGCTCAGTACCTGCCACTAGTGCAAGACTAGGTTTTTCCTAAATGACGACTGTCAGTAGGGAGCTGGTGTCAACAGGAGACTGCCAGGAGCTGCAAACAGCAAGAGGCTATGAGCCATGCTGTGTATGAGATTTTCGTGACATTACCATCAATGCTGAGCAATCCAAAGCCTTTCCCTAATAACATAGCTGAAAGTCTTCAGATGGGGGGGGGCAAATCACATTCCAGCAGCATGACCCCTTTGAATACTTAGCAGGAATAGAACAGATCCTTGTTTCATGATTGCTATATATTGGACTGCTAAAAATGATTCATATAACAAATCTTTTATAAGCCAGTGTCTTAGGTGATTTTTAGATCAGACATTTTATATCAAAGTCCAAATAACCCCAGAACACTGAAAACCCAAAGCACAGGTAGGTAGGCTGCTCTTGCCATTAGGATGTGCTTAGCTGAAGGATGGACTCCTGGCCTGAAGTCACACCTTTGAGCATTGGCCATTCCAGAGATAAAGTCCCTTAGAGTGAAACTCTGTGCTCACTTGACCTATGAGCTGTAGCTCAGGTTTGCTGGTTTCAACAGAGACTCAATTCAAATTTATCTAAAAGTCATTGACCATCCATCTGGCATACTTTTTCAGTATGGGAATGGCATTAAAAAAACCCCAAACAAATCCCAAGTATCTTCCAACTGGGTGAAGTAATGATAGTTTGGAACTGGAAAGGCTTGGCCTATGCAGCTTGAGAGCCAAATTGGGGAAGGTGGGATAGACATTCAGGCTTTGAAAACACCAGCTATCAACTGTTTGTTTGTATCTACATTTACTTTTGGATAAACAGCTCTCAGTAGAAGAAAATGCAATTCATTTAAGTATTTCAGCCAAAGGACAGCAATTATAACAATAAGGCACTCCTTTCCCTACCTTCAAAGCATCTGCTAGTATCAACCTAAGACCAACTCCTGAAGCTTAAATGTCTTCCAGCTAAGCCAACTCGACACTTCAGAGACTTGCTAATTGGATTAGACACTGTGAAATGCTACAAACATTTACTACTTAGAGAATTTTCAGCCCATTGATTATGGAACAGAATTTACTTTGGTACACTGCAATCATGTTGCAGAATCTGTCTGGAGAAGTGAGCTTCTTCATGCCGTAATTGCAAAGTGGGATCAGTGAATAGACCAGCCACTAATGAATTTTTAGTCCCACGCCATCCAAATAGCTCAACAGTGCCCTCTGAAATGTCCATGGTTCCTTAGTTGTCAGGAAATGTATTGCCTTACTAAATCCCATAAACCTTTAATGATATTTTAGCTTACACAGTACTAAGCACACTTTTTTTTCCTATGAAAAAAATGTAAATATAAGGATTGGGAATAAAAAGCTTTGATGGTCTGGAATCATATACCAGGGCGGAATACCTTGTAGCTGCAACTTAAAGTAGTCCCTCATGTTTGCTTTGATAATACGAAAGAGAGCCTTGTCCAGTGTTTCCAAGATTTCCATGAGCTCATTGGGACATGCAAACCCTTTAAGCAAAAATCTCTTCTTTTACTTTATAAGCAACTGTCTGCAGCATATAAACTATTATAAAGAATATTTTTTCAAGGCTAAGTCAAATATAAATTTATTGCATGGTTTAAATATGCTAAAGATAACTTTCAAAAAAAAAAGTTGTGTTTGATTTATGCAGTGCCATTTGATTAATGCAATTATATGTTCTGACGCCCACTAGGGTCTAGAGTGCAGAGAGAGCATTTTTTCACCTTTCCATCTTGGTATAGATAATAAGGTTTACTGGAGTGAGAGCCAGTGAAGAGAATTAAGGGACAATTAATAGCATTTAATTCTGCTTTTGTTTAATTGGCAGAGCTGCAGCAAGTAATTCCACCAGGTTTGATTTAGGTTTTCTGCCAGTGATACTTGAACACTTCTGTAGTATACTTTAATATCTGTGGTTAAGAAGTGCAATCTAAAGGTTAATTGTTCGGTTTATGTCTGTTACTGGAAAAACTCTCTTGCGAAAGGGGAAAGAAAAGTAGTGCCTTCAATCTTTCTTCCTTTAACTTTTCAAGTATTTATAATTTTTCATTTTTCTCTTTTGTTTCTAAAAAAGCAGCTTAAATATTCTGTCTTAATTACATTTGTGAATGACCCAAACTGGTGTGATCAAGTAGCTCAATGCAAACTTTTTGTGTTGTTCAAAGACTGCAGCTGAAACACTTTTTCTCTAAAATTGAGTCACCTCGGGCAATGGCTATTTTGAAATGCATAACCTAAATAGCTCCAGACCACCAGTCAGATGAGAAATATGCAAAGAAAAAAAATGAAGATATTTCAAGGAGCTGTAGTTTGGGGACATGGTATCTTTGGCTTTAGGACTTCTAATATCAGATCAGAAGCTTGCCGTCCCATACTGTAAAACTTTTTGGTAAAACATCATGACTTCGGCTGAATTCTGGCTGAAGCAATGTTAACTTTGTGCAAGTGGGTCTTCGATTTGTTCTAATGCTGTAAGAACAAGTTTCATCAGCCAGTTCTCAACTTTATACAATCATAGAATCGTAGAATGGTTTGGGTTGGAAAGGACTTTAAAGCCCATGCAGTCCCAACCCCCTGCCATGGGAAAGGGACACCTCCCACCAGACCAGGCTGTTCAAGGCCCCATCCAACCTGGCCTTGAACACTTCCAGGGATGGGGCATCCACAGCTTTACTGCACAACTTGTGCCAGTGCCTCACCACCCTCAGCGTGAGGAATTTCTTCCTGATATATAATCTAAATCTTCCCTCTTTCAGCTTAAAACCATTACCCCTCCTCCTTTCACTACACTTCTCGGTAAAGAGCCTCTCCCCAGCTTTGCTGTTGTCCCCCTTTAAGAACTTGAAGGCTGCTATAAGGTCACCCTGGAGCCTTCTCTTCTCCAGACTGAACAACTCCATCTCTCTCAGCCTGTCCTTGTATGCGAGGTACTCCAGCCCTCTGATCATCTTCGTGGCCCTTCTTGTCATGTTTTCTTGTCTAGGCCACTGTTGCCCATCACTGCTTTCCTTTAACTGGAGATTCAAGTCAGAACCTCTCTAATCTCTGTATTGCAGCCATTCCCAGCTACCTCACTTTGCCTCAGCTATCGTGCATGCTCTGCTGTCAACCCCTTCTTTGTATCTGCCCTTTTGCCTACATCTTCATTTACTGAAGGTGGTGAAGAAACATGAGGCAATCACAGAGCCAAAGCCGGTATTCTATCAGTAAAGACACACACTGCAAGGCACACACTTCCTTTGTATTTCTCTAGCCCTGTCTGCCAAAATCCAGCTTGACCCAGCTGAGGAGCTGGACACATGTTGGCATGATAGATTTTACAATGCCACTTCCATGTGGATATTGCAGGGCGGACACCAAAAAGACTGGAGTGGAGCAGGGGTAAAGCTTTGAATTGTGACTACAAGAAGTCTAGTGGCAGGAAAGGATGGCCTGATTCAATAGTGTGCTGCTCGTTCCTGAGGAGACCGCGTTATCTAGAGCAGGTACATTGACAACCTGAGGGCAGAATTCCCTTCATTTCAGCCCACACGATCTCCCATAAGGAAAAAAAGGGGGATTCATGGGTGGCGAGTGGAATGTCCTACGAGACACAGCCACAGGGGAGAAGGATAGGCGAACAATGCCCTGGGTGTTGCTTACAGGAGGACTTCAAGGTAAAAAAAAAAATTAAATAACCTGCCTCTGGCCCAAGCAAGGAAGCCTGTTTGAGAGTGCTTTTCTGCTTGCATTTTTTGTTTGTTTGTTTGTTTGACTTCTTTTGTGGGGTGCTCTGGTTTTCTGGGCACATTGCCAGGGGCTGTGTGCTTGGCAGCCTCAAGTTCTTTGGGCAGGCAACATCCTGGTTCCACCCTATCCTGAACGGGGTGTGCTTCCACACTTGCATGTACTGTCAAGCACACATTATTTCGGACAGAGAGATGTGAAGTTAGGCGAAACCTGTTGTTTCTCCCATGAACTTACCTTAGCATATTGGCAGCTATAAAAATGAACTGTAGCTTGACATACCAATGTTGTATCCTTCGGAGAGATCCCAGGAGAACAGATGCTCCCCCAGATATGCACAGACTCTTTCCATGGTCAGGTTCACAATATCTCCTCAGGCATCACTTGCTGATGCTATATTGTGGTGCACTTGACTTGAATGACAAGGCAGTTCCACTGATTAGAGATGATGCGGATCACTGTCACATTCCCCAGTGGGGCAGGGACTTCTCATGTGGACATTTACTGTCACCAGGGCTGGCCTGGATGGGCAAGAAAACAACAGCCCCATCCCTGGAAGTGTTGAAGACCAGGTTGGACAAGGTTTTTAGCAACCTAACCTAGTGGAAGTTGTACATGCCCATGGCAGGGGAGTTGGAATTGGATGATCTTTAAGGCCCCTTCCAACCCAAACCATTCTACGATTATATGAACTTGCAAGGTAAGGGTCTAAACAGAAAGGAAAAGGGCTATTTAACCTGAGTAGTGGAGGAGAAAATAAGAAGTGCTTAAATTTTACAACAGTGCCCCGGGACAGGGATGTATAATTCAGGGGAATGATGACAGATTTGCAGTAGTGAGAGCCAGCGATCAGGAAAACGCAGCTGGGGTGACAAGGGAGGACTCAGCACAGTAAATGTGCGCTCCCCAAGTGGAGCTCTGTGCCAGGATGGCCGTAAGTAGTGACCAGGTCGCTCCTGCACCCCAAGGAGCTAAAAGCAACCCGCTTTTTCAGGGGAAGAAAACTCACTCCCATCAATGTCACGGTCTCCTCATCCACAGCAGAAGTGGTGACATTTTTGCCAGGGTGCAGCCTGGACCAGGGAGGCTGGTGGGAAGCTGGCAACCCCATGGAACAATGAGAGCCGTCTGCAGCCATGGAGTGCCCCACCATGGCACAAGCAGGGTGGGTCGTGGGCTGAAAGAGGGGACATTTAGATTAGATATGAGTGACATTTTTTACTCTGAGGGTGGTGAGGCACTGACACAGGTTGCCCAGAGAAGTCGTGGATGCCCCCTCCCTGGAGGTGTTCAAGGTCAAGTTGGATGAGGCTATAAGCAACCTGATCCAGTGGAAGCTGTCCTTGCCCATGGCAAGGGGGTTGGAACTGTATCATAGGCTCAAAGAATTAAGAAATGGGTTGGGTTGGGTTGGAAGGGACCTTAAAGATCATCCATTTCCAACCCCCCTCCCATGGACAGGGACACCTCCCACTAGACCAGGCTGCTCAAGGCCTCATCCAACCTGGCCTTGAACATTTCCAGGGTGGGTATCCACAACCTCCCTTGGCAACCTGTGCCAGTGTCTCACCATCCTCATCATGAGGAATTTGTCCCTATGTCTAATCTAAATCTTCTCTCCTTCCAGTTTAGAGCCATTAAGATGATCTTTAAGGTCCCTTCCCACCCCAACCATTCTATGATTCTATGACCCAGAGGCAACCGGGGAGGTGGGTGGGGTGGGGGGATGGACACAGCGCAGGCGGGCGCAGGGCGGCACTGGGGTGGCACTGAGGTAGCACCGGGGCTGCGCAGGGCGGCACTGGGGCTCCACGGGTACCGGTCACCGCTAGAGGGCACTGGGGCTGCGCGGGAACCGCTGCCGCCGTGCCCCGGCCAGGACCCTGCCCACAGTCTCTGCGGGTGGAAGCTGTGGAAGTCTTGTTGAAAAATCATGATATATTTAAGAAGCTCACAACCTTATGTTTTTAGGCGCAGAGAGAAGTTTGGGGGCGGGGGGTGTGTATGTTACTTCCTCGGCGCTGCATGTGTGTGGAAGTGAATCCCTGCTGAGGGGGAAGCTTTAAACTGAAAGGGGGAAGTTTTAGATTAGACATTAGGAAGAAATTCTTCACGATGAGGGTGGTGAGACACTGGCACAGGTTGCCCAGATAAGCTGTGGATGCCGCATCCCTGGATGATTCTAACTGCAAGGATGCTGCAGTGAGGAAGAGCAGCAGAAATATGGATAACAACCATTTAAGAAACATGCAGCTCTAAAATTATAGGAACAAAATTATTTTAATAGTTAATTAGTTGCTATATAGGAACAGTGGAAATGCCATCAGTGATGTAGGCAAGTGAAAAGCTTCAACCAGTATAAGGGTGCTTTTGATAGGAAACACTTCAAGGGGATTTAAGGCTCTCTCAGTTTTGACTCAGGGTTGCCTGGGATTTTTGCCAATGCAGAGTATAAACCATAAGGTGGACAAAGGTTGGCAGTGGACTTCGAGAATTTCAATAAATACCCCAGTTTTGCAATTTGGGCGAAAAACTACAAGTGATGTCACTGATGTAGATGAAACAATGGATGCTTCAAAAGGCTCTGAACAGCAGCTGCTGATAATGGACACCTTAAAATCAGAAAATGTGTATTGTTAGCACCCCTGAACTTTAAAAGAGCTGACAGACAAAAGCTTGGAGTTGGCAAAACTCACTTGCAGAAGAACTGCAAGTCCAAGGGATCTTCAGGGGGCAGGAAAGAAGATCAC
Source organism: Dromococcyx pavoninus (assembly GCA_033558185.1). Taxonomy (NCBI): domain Eukaryota; kingdom Metazoa; phylum Chordata; class Aves; order Cuculiformes; family Neomorphidae; genus Dromococcyx; species Dromococcyx pavoninus. The sequence goes on along the minus strand of JAUMJL010000292.1, from coordinate 381,108 downwards.
ACTGGAATGGCATTTTGAAATATGTGCAGAATAACCTGGGCAATTCAGACTGTGAACTTCCGTCCGACCCTTAGCCTGAAATCACCTGGATTCTTCTGGCCGTGAGCCCGATGGAAGTCCATAGTCTGAAATGCATGCTGCCCAAAATGAGTATGTTAATAAATATCAAAATAAAAGAAAGTAAATTATTTATGCCAACTGTTATGGTTTAACAGAAAGTATATTTTGCTGAGATAGTCTGGTACCTTTTTAAGAAGAGTAAGACTTTAATTCATAAAGAAAGACAGTTATTTTCACACAAAACTACTGTAAAGCATGAGGCTTTAGTTTTGCAGTATTCTTTAATACAGAGGTTACAGCAAATTCTTATACCAGACGGTTCAAAAATCCAGTGGTTAACTCAATTGTTAGCCTCAATTCTAAACAATGAATCACTGTTCAGTGTCATGCATTGTTTGGGGATGTTAACTAGCATAGCTCCACCTGGGTTGTCTCCAGGACATTTTCCATTTTCATCTGTGATACAGACAAAAACATAAACTCATCTTATCGCAACAGACCAGATGAACAGAAATGCAAATAGTTTACTGATGTAAACAGAAAGTAATCATATAATATGTAACTTTATTACAGGGAAACATGAAGCTAGACAAGAGCAGAGAATGAAGGCCGTGGTAGTAAGATGGGAGACTATGCTTTGAAGCAGTGCCTCTGGAAAAGACTCAGAAAAGAGGAGGCACAGCAGCTGAACAGAAAGGAGCCTTAAAGGGGTAATGTAATATTTAGCTGTATAGGCAGGGGAGTCTTGAGCCAGGCCGATGAAGTTACAGTATTGTGGGATTTGGCAGGAATCTTGCCATGATGCTGAAATGCTAGGTCATGTTTTCCTAGACTCAGGTCAGGGAGGATATTGCCATATTAGTGGAAAGAAAGGTCGGTGCTATTTTGCTGTTAGACAGAGAGCACATGAGAAGCAGCTTGTAATGCTCCAGGGATTTCATTTACAGACAAGAAAATGGTGTTACACAGTGACCAGAATGACAAATTATAAAATATGTGAAAGCAGGACTTTTTATATCTAAAGATTGATCTCTGATACTTAGCAGGGATTAATTTCCTGGTAGTAAACCCATTCAATGTAACCTGATTTGTCTTATAGATGGAAGTAAGTACCTTGAGGTCAAGGTGTCCCCTGTGACTGAGGACAAAATTATGTCCCCTAGCACAGTTATCTACTACATTACAGTTATCTACATAATTATCATGATTTCTGAGGATAAATGTGAGACCATTTATTTTACTGGACACATGAAAATACTAGATAAAATTATTTGATGGTGTTTCTCCCCTTCAGGAGAGAGAATTTACTTCATCCTTCCGGCACTGCTTGGAAAGAAATCATTTGACATATACATGAGTTGTGCAATGAGCTCTTAATGCTGGTTATATCGCCTTCCATTAATTCAGAGCTCTTGCTCGATTTGCTACTGGGGCTCAGTTCAAACATCTTGGAAACAAAATCTGGCAAGAAAAATAAATTATGCTTTTTCCAAGGGTTTCTTCAACCTCAAGCACCCCTCCCTCCACCCTCACATTTTGCTGTTGGACTGCTTTCCTGCAGAGCAGCAAATGTCAGCGCTTGCATGTGTCCCAGGCTACCAGCATCGTAACACCTCGCCACTGTATTGTTTTTTTAATTTTAGCTACAACAGCACAGCTGACGTTACTGGAAAGTTAAAAGTACCTAAAAATGTCCATTCTTTTTTAATGAGCCGGTACATAGTTGTTTGCTAATGTCAGAAAAAAAAAAGAGGCTGCTGGAGAGAACCTGCTCCAGCCCCCTGCTTGGAATGGGGCTGAGTTTGCACATGCTGCTTAGAGTCTTTTCCAGTCAAGTTGTAAATATGCCCAAGGATGGAGATTCCTCAGTCCCTCTGGGCAACCAGTACTTGAAAGGCTTTTTTTTCCTAACGTCATGGTGGAATTTCCCTTCTTGTTCCCTGATAGGCAAGTGTCAACTAGTGTTTACAGGAGAGGGCAGTAAGCTTGATGGCAATGGGATGAAGGACAAACTTCTTTGCAGGGAGGTGGCATTTACATTCTTCAGCGCACTCTTGGTCTAACTGGTTGCTCAGCAACTCGTCTCCAGTGAAACCAGATAAGATTTGAGTAGCAACATTGTTCTCCCAGTCAGCTGGCAGTTAAACAACCATGTGGAATACCAAAGTGTTCGATGAAGGCAAAGTCGACTGTTTCAACCAGCACTTTAATGACCATTGTGTTTGTTTGTCTCTATTTCATGTCCATCTTCTCATGCCAGTTTTAGTAATTTCTGGTTCCCTCTCTAGTATCATCTCTTGAAGGATTTTATAAACCATTCCTTAATACCTGTCTGCTTTCAACTCTGACTTGCCGATAGCACTGGACTTTTTCCTCTAGTCTTCCACTCACATATGCTTTTCCTTCTACCCTCAACTTCATTTGGAACTGAAAAGTTCAAAGTCTTGTGATTTTCAAGTTTACTTTTGCATAATGTTCAAGTTCCTGGTGCTGATGATCACAGCAGATGTAGACAAGACCCAAGCACCAAGAGTACAGATGTTTGGCAACACTAAAAGTTCCCACGACAGCTGAAGCCACCATCTGTGAGACACCACACAGCACATTTGGTACTTTAGGAAAGTGTTACTCTCGGGTGGTCTCTTGAAGAGGTTCCTGCTGAGCCAGACAGCAGTATGCCTTAACTTAATTTTGGGGGGCCAAAACCCAAGAGGAATCTTCTGATTCTCAGCTATAAAATGTTACATGAAACTGAATTTATCTATAATGAAAATCCTTCCTTGAGGACTAAGGGAAAACAAACCAAAACAAAACAGAAAGCAAAGGAGGGCAGAGATACCATGCATGTAGGATTACTGATTAGGAAAAAACTACTGCTCCAGCTTATATGGTCTAATATTTTATGTCAAGTTCATAGATTGCTAAGTGTAATGAGCAAACACAGTAAGAGACTTTGTTGTCTTTTTGTTACTTTGGATGAACAAAACCTCTTTTTTTTTCAAACAAACAAACAAAAAACCCAAAACAAATAAATCAACCCAAATCCAGAGATTTGTTTTGCATAACCTGGACTTAGTCCTTCTCTGGAACTGCTGGGACAGGGACCATTCTATACAATAAATATGTAATAATGGAAATTAATAGAGATTATTTGGTATTGTGTTAAAAATGATCCACAAAGTTAATGAGTCCAGTGTTTGTAGCCTTCGAGATTTTCTTCCTCTTTTTGGCTGACTGGACATTAGCTGTTTTTGGAGCTGTTTCTAACCACCAGTGAAGCAGGCAGGTTTCCTTCCCTCCTGACAGCTATCACAATCCCGTCTGTTAAACTGTCAGGAGTTACTGAGAAACCTGTACAAAAACCCCCAATACGTAAATAAAACATGACTCAAAACCTCACGTTGCAGTCATGAGGATCCAGTCCTATCCGAGCTGGGATGGGGAGGCTCTATACTGGCTGTTGTGGGCTCCAAGGCGAAGCAATTCAGGGGGTTAGTGCAGCAGCTGACCAGCCCTGGTCCAAATCCCAGCCTAGAGATTGCTTTCAAAATGCAAGTACGGACCCTCCACTGATTCCCTCTCATTTATGACACCAGAAGACCTGCAGAAATGCAAAAGCTGTTAACAAGTTGTTAGCAAACATAACGCTCTGTGTATTTGGTAGTGCCATGTGCTTGAGAGATGGTAATATAGTGAAAGGCAGCAAATGATACTAATCTGGACAAAACAACTGACTTCCCTGACCTGCTGATGAATGTAACCCAGTATTAAAACCAGTAGGTTTACGAGACATAACCCACATTAATCTCCCAGGAGATTTACACAGAGAGAAGGAAAAAGAAGAGGAGTAGTTAGACAAGGTACTTGTAATTAATACAGTATAACTCATTTACAAATTTACTTTTGCAAGGAGGTTTGTAGGCATGTAGATATTGCAACTTTTAACTTGTTGGACTTTTTTTTTTCTTTGAGAAAAAAGAGAAACAGCTTGGAGATGAGTACTGAAAAGTAGTGAAAATACTCTGTGCCTGCACACCTGTGAAGCGCAGGTTAAGACAGCTCGAGGCCAAGACCCTAGAAGCAGCCCAAGAGAGGTGTGGCGGCTGTTAGACGTATTTCTGAAGCTCTGTGGGAAACTTCCACTGTGGAAAAGCCAGCTGGCAGGTCACACCCCACAGCACACGCCTACCTTCCTTTCCATGCTTCAAGAGAACTGAGCCAAGCCGTCTCTACCTTCACATGCATGTGTAAATTCTTTTGGAGAAGGTGGGAAATTTACAAATATGGGACTAGACAGCTCTGTATGCTCAGAGATTTGCCTTTGTAGGACTAAGAGAGAGATATGCTGTTGACAGCACTTGAGCCTGTTAAGATAACAGTGAATGCTGCACTACACTTAGCAGCTAAGCTTTTCCTAAGGATAAAGTCTGGCTTACCATGATGCGTACGGATCCAGTAATAAAACTGGGAGGGGAGTGACTGTTGGTTCTGGCAGCTACAGATGCCTGGGGAATTTAACATAAGCTGCTTTAAGTAGGAATTTTGTCTGTGTACAGGGAATAGTGACAAAACCAAGAACGCTTAGGGCTTGTGCAGTCTTATCCACCTCACCTCAAAAATATTTTCCATCTGTAAAAAACCCCAAAGCTCAAACACATCTATGGCTTTCTGGAAAAAAAACAAGTCACAAACCAAGATGGAAGTTTGATACCCTAGATAGATAAACCTCCATAGATTCTAAGTATAAAAAATGTAAAGCAATTTTTGGAACACAAAAAATTCCTCGCACTGCAAACATCACACTAAGGATATGGGTGCTGTAATGGTGAGATGTCTGTTTTTCACCTTTAAAATGCCCAGCTTCCTTGGCTTGACTCCAGCATGGATTCAGCATCATTTTATCTGCTATCATGAACATTCTTGTTTGTTCATGAACAGAACCTCTAATGAAGAGCCAATAACTATTTAATAAAAAGACAGCAAAAATAAAGTAGCAAGTGAACTCACTGCCATTTCCCAGCTGGGTGCAGAACAAATATCCCAACAAACATCAGCCAGCACTGACATATTGAGCTTGAAGAGATTCTTTGCTCTTTATTGGTAACAGCTACAGGAAACATTGCAAATTTGGAATTTAAAAAAACCCTGTACCACTGAGTTTCCTTCATCAAACCATGTAAAAAACCCTGCATTTGTAACCTCTAAGTTTAATTACTTATATAAACTGCCACTTGTTCTTTTCCTGTGTATGTCAAAAAAGCCACGGGACTAAATCCCTGTGAGTGGTTCTATTGTGCATGTCAAATTTTTTATATCCCTGTGATAAAAGTTCAGGTGATCACAAGGAAGGTTCGTATTCACTAGTGTATGGGTGTGCAGTCTAATTGAGGTCTCTGAGCTCCTTCAAAAGTCAATGAGGAGAACAAAGGGAGAGGGGTTGCTTTTTGGAGGTGTTCATCTAAGAATGGGATGAAACTGCTTGCTGGAGTTGCCAAGTTATTTTTACTGTCTATAAATAAAGACAGATTAGAGCTCAAGTTTTAGGCAGTTTAGGCAAGACTACCTCTTCTGTAAGAAAGCCCTGTTTCACTCTAAGCTATAAAATAGTTTGATTAGATTATGGACAATGGAGATACATTGTTTAGGGGTAATGGATCTGAGTTTCAGTGATGTCTCTAAGGAGGCAACCCAGGGGATGGTGAAAGAGCTCAGCTTTGGCAAGTGCTGGCTTACAGAGTTTTACTTAACACAAAACTTTTCACAGTGCTCCAATAGTACTTAAAAGGGGTAGTCCTTTTGCTCTGCCTTTTCTGAAACAAAATTGAATTTCACAATTGAGACAATTATGAAGAGAAATACCATTACAGACTGTCCAAGCAGCACAGTTATACAGGTGCCAATTAGAAGAATACCTTTGATTTGGGCAGGGTAATGCATTTTCCCTTTTGCTGATAAACAGTCTGCTGTTAAGGGCAAGTTTCTTAGCAAAGAAAATGGCATCCTACTCTGTCTTGCCTGATAGATGGGGGTACAGATGCCGACCTGTAAACAAGAGCTGACATTGCAATACCAAGTGTTTCACAGAAAGTTCTAAAAAAATTGAGATTCTGGATATAGTCTGTACAGTCAGGGTGACTGAGAGTCTAGTTATTAGCTCCAGGACTTTTATACAACCCTCTGTTTCTGTTTTTGCAAAATAATTACCTTGTAACAGTGTTCATTCTACAAAATCCAGTCAAAATCAAGAAGGAATAGAAAGCACACCTGTGCCACCGACTAGGTACTGGTGCTGAACTTCCAGGAAAGCCTGCTCATAAGTTGCTCAATTTCTATGGAGTGAGTAATAGAAAGATAAAGCAAGTGTGTTCTTTTTAGTTGTAAGAAACACTCTGTCTCTTTCATCTTACTGTGAACTATCATTTTTTTTCCTGTAGGAGGTGTGCTAAATATTAATTCTAAAAACACTGATGCATTTTAAGAACATTTCAGTAAAAGAATAGAAATAAGAAAGTTTAAATATGATGACATTGGAATTACAGCAGTGTCTGAGTATCAGGAGACCTAAACTTACTTCCTAGCTCTGCCCTCATAGTGTTTGCATTAAAAACATTTAATTCTCCATTCAGCTCCCCATCTCCAACACTGCTTCCTGTTTTGTCCTGTCCACCTGTTTTGGCCATTTGGAATAAACTGTTCTTAGGAAACAGCTCTTAAGTATTTGACTTGCACGCACTTCATAGATGCTTCAACATTAAACAGACTCAATACATCTTTACAGTATAACGACTGGGGAAAGAATAATTCACAGCACAGTAACAAAGGGATAAAGGTATAATGAATCATAAAAGACCTTTGGTGATTCATGCAGAAATACAAAAGTTATTTAGAAGGCTCGTAACAGAATTACCCGTCAGCACAGTGGGATTCAATTTAGCCCCAACAAAGGAAGTCAAAGCAAAATTTACAATCAGCTTTTAACAATGGCAAGACCATGTTTGTGGAATCCAGACACTTCAGTCATGCAAAGTTTAATGTTTGGTAGGTTGGATCAAATAAAACATTCATTCTTATATTTCTAGGATAGAAAATACTGGTTTTAGTATGTATGAAATTAATCGTTCATGCATAACAAGAAATTAAAGCAGAGCATTCACCTGTGTGGCTATTTATTTATTTATTTGTTTGTTTATGGTTTTTGACATGTAATTTCTGAGGTTGGATACATCAAATTATTGGTGAATATTTAAATGTAACTGGCATGACATAGAAATATAAGCTCTAGATCAGATAATGGTCTAGGATGAACTGATGACCTTCACTTTCATGAAAAAACAATGGTTGAAATCCATTAGGAACTTTGCCCTCATGGCTAGGAAGAAGGGAACTGTCAATTCCTACTATCCACAGTATTTAGAACACTATATCCAAAAGGATCTCATTCCTGTCAAAAACAGGAAATATGAAGAAAGTGAAGAGATATCTAAAGGCAGAGGGAATCACAATCAGTTATGAAGGCTCAGGATGGAAGGATACCCATCATCTCTGTGGTTCCACTGGAAGCCCATCAATCCTGGCACAAACTGTAGTGTCATATTATGTTCTTACATAGTCCTTTATAACAGAAGGTAATACAGGTGATGGTATCTTGCCTTTTGAATATGAAAATGGCCAAATCCCAACATATGAATTACAATTTTTTTCTGTGTTGCCTGGTCAGGGATCAGAAAATGCTGCTTGCTAAACCAGGTGCTTTTTTGATGCTGCCTCTTCACCTCAGTATTAATCGACCTTTCTTCCCAAAGCGAGCCTCTAATTGCTGCATAAGTGCGTGTCTGCTGTCGATAATTCCTAATGATTGACTCCGGTTTCTCACTGCTTGAAGCTGCATTTTCTTGTTCCCTCAAACGTTCTTTTGTTCTTGATGCCTGTACGTTCCTCAAACTGTGTGGTCTCTCCTTTATTTCACTCCAGCAGCTGCTTTGGCATTCTGCGTCTTCTGTTTCAGATACTTGAGTGGCTCCGCACATTTGTGTTGTGAGTATCGTGGCTTCAAACTCTGAAAGACTTTTCTGTGCCAAAACGTTCTTGTTGCAGATTTTATCCTGCCATCTGATGCACAATATGGCCCACAGATGGTACAGATTAAACCACCCTGCAAGCTGTAAGTGTTGATAGTCAAAAAGGAAAGTTAGAAGAAAACACATAATGAATGTTTCTTCCCTTTCAAAAAAGCAAAACAAAAATAAGTCCAAATAAGAAAGAAGTTACTGCCTTAAAGCCAGCAGAATAATAATAATTCTCTCTCATTCAGTAGATGCCTCTAAGTAAAATTAAACAGTTTGAAATGTTAAGGGAAATCTAGACTGCAATTACTGGGATCAATTTAGGTATAATTAAGTAATCTAAGTTAGAATGATCATATACTATAGCAGGTATTCCACAGGCACAGTGATATGCTTGCAAATCTTTCACAAACTTTGAACAGTAGTAACAAAGTCACTGTCTAAATTTGTCCAGGGTCGTGTGGCAACATTATCTCACGGGTCTGACGCTGATATTGCTTAATTCCATTATATTTTGCAGAGTATCAACAGGACAGTTGACATATACAGCATACAAGGTGACATATTAGAATGGCAGCCTAAACTCTTTTGCTTCTGCCTACTTTCAAGTTTTCAGGAAAGTTAAGTGTGCAATTTAGAACAGGCAAAGTGAAAAAGCTTTAGGACTCGATCCTAAAGCCTGATCTGACTTGGCAAAGTCTGTTCAACTCTGCTTCAGCTAAATTTTTAGCTAACTATTGTTAAGGGACATATTATTAGCAACTTCATAAATACACAGATACCAAGATAGTCAGGCTAATGGAGGCAGCATGTCTTCAGGTAATCCAGAGCTGAACCCCATTTTTAAGAAATTCAAGTAGGTGAATAGTCTTGTTAAAGGCAACTGATTTAGCTATTCACATAAAAATTACATAATCTCAGAATCAAAGTGGCCGACAAACAAACTGGTTGCAAAGCTTTGCACATCCCATTCAATGAAATGAAGTGCAAATCAGCATGTCATGAAAAAGCATTGCTCAAATTAAAGAAAACCAAACCAGAACCAATAGTGAAAACCTCCTTAGTGCCTATCAGCAAGAGTGTGATTATTGCAAAAAAAAAGCTAACTTTGCTGAATGTTAAAACCCATTTACATTATCTATTAGACAGACCTCATTTTTTGTTTTCTGGACCAAGCAGCATTAATGCAGTGCGACATCATTGCTGTGTCATCTCTACTTTCTCCAAGAGGCAGAGACAGTTTTTTCCCCTCCCACTTTTTGATGGGAAGTCTCATTATCTGTGGTAATGAGAACACTCACTAGGATACTGGAACTCAATATTTTAACCAACAAATACAAAAGAAAAGGGTGTGAGAAAAGTATTGGGCATCTTTTTCTCAATGTCACATAGCAGCAGGTTTCTGTCAAAGAAAACAAACAAGACTACCACTTTTTTTTTGTCACTATCGCATTTATCACAGCTATTGAGGCAGAAAGATAGAGGGACACTGCATAAGACTCAGCCCTATGGTCCCAAGACAAGAAAAAGGCTTTTTGAAAGGGCTCTCAAGAAACATGCCCTTTGACAGGCAAAAAGTGAAGAAGAAAGGAGATGGTTCATATGGCAGCCCAATCAATCACAGGTAAAAGGAAGAAAATGCAAAATAATTTTTCCCCAGTTCAGTGGATATTTACCCTCCAAGTCCCCTGCTGTATTTCTTGTCTCCTTCCTACACCCCTGTGAAGTCCAACCTTAATCTCTACATACACTAAGAATTCAAAGCCACTGTTTCCCTATGCAGACTTGTGCTCCACTTACAGCTTTAAATGTTCCTGATCCTTCTGTTTCCATCCCCTCCAACACACTTAGATCCCCTCATCTCTACCAGCTCTGCTTTAAGCCCTGTTCAATTTAAATCTCTCTACCAAGAGACACTTCTTTTACATTAATTGCCAGGGATCACCTGAGTAGGGAGTACAAGGTTTGTCCGTCAGTCATGGTAAACATAAGCGATTTCTCAAGAACCAAGATGATCACAGAATCACAGAATGACCTGAGTTGGTAGGGATCCACAAGGATCATTGAGTCCAACTCCTGTCCCTACACAGGACAATCCCAACACTCACACCGTGTGTCTGAGGGCATTGTCCAAATGCTTTTTGGATATTGTCAGGCTTGGTGCCATGACTGCTTCCCTGGGAAGCTGCTCCAGTGCACCACCACTCACTCCTGAGTGAAGAACCTTTTCCCAATATCCAACCTAAACCTTCTCTCGCACATCTTCCTGCCATTCCCTCGGGTCCTATCACTGGTCACCAGAGAGAAGAGATCAATGATTGCTGCTTCTCCTTCCCTTGTGAGGAAGCAGTACCCACCCTCCTCTTCTGCAGACTGAACAGACCAAGAGATTCATCAAGAACCAAGAAGATTATCCCTGAGGTTCTTTCCAACCTGGCACCCTGTGGTGATTCCCAGCCCCTCCATCCCGGGGCGGGGAGGCCGTTGTTCATCCCTGCCGCCCACTGGGCACCCCTCGCCCCCCTTCCCACCTCCCCACAATTCCCAACCCCTCTGTCCCTCTGTCCCTCCCTCCCCTCTGTCAGAGCAGGAGGGGCGGCACCTGCGGGCCCGCCCCCTTCCCCTCCCCTCTCCTCCATCCCCTCCTCCCGCTGGAGACAGAGCGGAGACCCGCAGGGAGACAGGCGGGTTGCTCGGTGCGAGTGAAGGGAGGGGGGGTGTTAATTAATAATTTTAATTAAAAATATAAATTTAAATTAAAACACAAAAAAAGGTGAGGGAGGGGGGAAAGGAGAGAACTTCAACTTCTTCTCCTCTCTGTGCCCAGCGAGGTAAGGGAGCGCGGGGCTTGGTTCTCTCGCCGGTTCCCGGGACGGGGGGGCTCGGTATCACCGGGGGCCACTGGTGCCTCGGGCGGGGTCCCTGCCCCCCCATCCCCTGGGGGGGCTCCGAGCCCTTTGTTACCTGGGAGGGAGGGAGGGAGGGTGAGTGGGAAATGACACCGCTGCGATGATGCAAGGCAGGGGTGGGAGAGTCCTATGAGTCCTATGGCAAAGCCTTCCATGTGTGCAGGCACCGAAGCCCCGGGGAGCTGGAGGGGTGCGGGGGGCGCAGGTGGCTCTGCGGGAGTGGCGGGGGCGGAGAGGTCCGTGTCCCCCCCCGGTGCTGTGCTGGAAGCGGCCGGCAGGGGTCGCGGCTGCATCGCCGGGGTGGGGGGTGTTTGGGGAGGGGGATCTGGGCATGGAGTCGTAGAGTGTTTTGGGTTGGAAGGGACCTTAAAGATCACAGAACCAATCGCAGAATCGTAGAATGGTTTGGGTTGGAAGGGACTTTAAAGATCATACAATTATAAAATGGTTTGGGTCAGAGGGGACCTTAAACATCATAGAATCATAGCATGGTTTGGGACAGAAGAGACCTTAAAGATTATAGAATGATAGGATATTAGAATGGTTTGGGTTGGAAGGGACCTTGAAGATCATAGAATCATAGAATGGTTTGGGTTAAAAGGGATCCTAAAACCCCTCCAGCTCAAATCCCACTGCCATGGTCAGGGACACCTCCCACCAGACCAGGCTGCTCAAGGCCCTCTCCAAGCCGGCCTTGAACACTTCCAGGGAGGGTGCATCGACAGCTTCCCTGGGCAACCTGTGTCAGGGCCTCACCACCCTCATCATGAAGAACTCCTTCCTAATGTCTAATATAAATCTTTCCCCTTCCAATCTAAAGCCATTCTCCCTTGCCCTTGTAAAAAGTCGCTCCCCAGCTTTCTCGTAGGCTCCCTTTAAGTACTAGAAAGTCTCTATGAGGTCTCCCCGGAGCTTTCTCTTCTCCAGGCTGAACAACTCCAACTCTCCCAGCCTGTCTTCATAGCAGAGGTGCTCCAGCCCTCTGATCGTCTCTCCATCAGGACATCAATCCATTGACACTACTCTCTGCATGTGACCATCCAACCAATTCCTTATCCACTGAACAGTCCACCCATCAAATCCATTTCTCTCCAGTTTAGAGAGAAGGCATGTGCAGGCTGGCTTTGAGGAGGGGCGGGCAGGGCACTGGATCTACTTCCTGTGGTGTGGGGTGTCCCTGTGGCAGTGGGATCCCTTGAGAGGCGCAGCCCAAATGCGCTGGTGGGCACTGGGGACCCTGTGGTGATTTCCTTCAACCTGGGGACCCTGATCTTGGGAAGTGAAGGCGGAAGGGAGAAAAGCAGCATTGGCTCCCCAGAGCAACTGACAGGGTGGCGAAGGGGCACCCCGCTACCCTGAGCAGTTCAGTGCTGCGGGGATTCATCCTGTTCCCTCTCAGAGCTTCCCTTGTCTTTCCTGAAGTCTCTGAAAATAATGAAAACTTCATTTAAACTGTAGGATTTCAGCCCAGTTGCTCTTCGCTTACTCCCCAAGCCTGGAAATATTTGTCCATATTCTGAAATTTATGAATGATCAGGTGTATTTTAAGTGCAGGAGACTAAGTTGCCTGATGGAAAAATGTTTCCCATGCCTGCTGCTTATCAGTCTGCTTGCTTTAAATACACTGAAGATGTGCCCTTTTTTTACAAAATTTTATTTGGCTTTCTTTGAAACGGTGGTTCTTACGACTTTTCCACTGAATTATATTTTAAGTATTATTGAAATGATATGTCATGTTCTTCATCCTTCATTCATAACCTCGTTACAAAGAGCTTTGTGAAAGACAGAAGGCTGATGAAGAAGAAGGTGCTGTCTTATTTTCTGACTTTAGGAATAACTGAGGCATAATGTTTTATTACAGTTCTTACTGTTGTTCAGAGCTGAGAGTGAAGTGCGTAGGTGTGTATTGCAGTTGTACGTATAGTTATATATGTGACCTCTGAGAGGACAGGTAAAATCTTTCTGAGCTGTTAAATACTATAATGCACACTTAACTTTGGCTTTTGTTAAGGGCTTTCGGGTATGCCCTCTGTAGAAAAACAAGGGTGAATCTTCTGTTGATTGAAAAGCTTATAACATAACCACTAGTGGGATTAAAAAAAAGATTTTGTGAAAATATTAAACTTATCCCAAAGAATTTGCTTGTAAGTAAGACAAAAACACTTACTGAGCGGGTGGATTAACTTTTTAAATACCCCTTCAAAAAGGAGTTTAAGGATTGTGTGGGGATTCTCGGGGCTGTTGAGAAATCTTTATTTATTCCTTGTTTTAACACTTGTGGATTTTGAATGTGTACATACTTTTTCTCGTGTATTCTCAAGCATTTCCAACAAAATGCTCCATAAAGTTGGTGAATAATGTTCAATATGTTTACTATCTGTTTAAAGGATTGGCGTCTAAACCTTGAAGGTTTAATTAAATAACTATTAATGCAGATAACAAATACAGTGTATGCTTCTGTTTATTATTGGTAGTGTTTGTGTAAACAAATTTTTGGCTAAGATGTTTAACAGAAAATGAATTTAGTTTTAAAAACCAACATGTGTGTACCAGGAGTTTTTATTAGTTGGTTTGGCTGTGGATAATGTAACAATGAGAAACAGTGATGATTTTTTGGTAAAGCAGTTTTTAAGCCCAGGATGTAATACTGAAGGAAATAAGCAGTAATAGGCACCCTGATTACTGAGCTTTTACTGAGATAATTAATATATGTGAAGTCTCTTAAGATCTCTTGAGCACATCACAGATGAAAGGAGGGATGATCTGACTGTGTGAAAAGTTTGTCTAGAATTCAAAAAAGCACATTTGGTTCAAGGTCTTCTTAAACACATAACTATTGGCATTGATATTTAGAGGTTCAGCAAGTCATGTCCAAAGTATTTTGCAGACAGAAAGAAGATAAAAAATTTTTAGTGTAATTTAGGAGACTCCAATTAGTTGTTATGGGATATTGGGAATGAAACTATTTTTTAAGGGAAATCTGAAAAAAATCTCTACGGTGAAGCTGATCGTGTTATGACTGCAGGGCTGTTTATTCAGTGTAAAACTAGACTCAGTGTAATGATGTAAAAAATATACTCTAGGAATTCATTAATGATAGTTAAAAAAAGAGGATTGAATGCATTTCTATAATTTTCAGTGTTTCTGGGAAATTTTTCATTGACAGAACTAATAATTTTGTTTTCAGCAATGTAACCTTTTGTAGTATCTTTCATATTAAGCATTTTAGAATGTTTTTTAGAAGTGCTTTTATGCTTTGTCTGGTTCTGTACCATATGTTTTGTATTTAATTCTTTGAATGACCACTAAAGTGCAGCCAACTTGGGGTGAATGTGGCAACTGTTAACTAGCGCTTAGCAACAGTGCACAATAATCAAGACGGGAAGTGAAGAAGAATACCATGTCTAATTGAAACTACAGGGGGCATTTAGGTAGGTAGGATGTAATTAACAAAACCTGGAGCTTGGACATGATATTAAGGCATCACGTCTTGACTCATGTAAAACAGCCAGAAAAATCCTTATTATAAAAGACATTTTAGGTTTCTGTTTTTATGCTCAGATGGATGACCTCTTTGAGACGTACATGTTTAGCCTACTCTTGCGTAATCATTTCTTGCACACAATGCAGAATACACGTTTTCCTTTACTTCTAAAACGGAATCATGAAAAGGACTGTTGAGAGGACTGACAAATGAAGGAGTAATAAGCCTTGACATTTTGACAATGTTGTCTTTTAGAGAATTAGTCCTGCAAACTAGAGTTCATTAGATATAGTAAGTGATTAAGATATCTGTAATATTCTGAAACAGATTACTGTGGTAGTCATAAAACAACAGTACACTTTTATAATTAAAATGTTGTTGTTTTCTCTAAGCATCAGTGGCTTTCCTCAAATTCTGTCTTGTCATGATGTTCCTTAAAGTGTTGTGAAAAGTGCTACCTGCAAGAATATTTGTCCAAAACATTTTTTCCTAATATAGTTTGTTTCATTTTTTTAAAAAAATCCAAACCTGATCATTTTGTTTCATGCTGTATTCTACCTGGAGATACATTGACCAGTTTTATGTCTTGTATATCCCACACACATCTTATTTTCAAAGTTCCTAGAAACATTCTCATATAATAATGGGAGAATTAGTAAATGAATTCTCAGTGAGTCATTACAAAGGCTCGTTTGCAACTCTGAACATGGCTGGTAAAGCCCCTGTTAATGGAGTCAAACTTGCAGGTAGGTAGTGAAGACGGCCTGAAGATAAGGAGCCATGCTGTGAAGGTGCTTGTAGTGCTGAGCTATTCTGTAGCATTAGGCTCTTAATGTTTTAATAGAATAATTAAATATTTTTATAATCCAGAGGAAAACCGCAGAATATCTTCTGGATGAGCTTGTGGATGACAGAAATTTGAAACTATGTTTATTCACAAAGATACAGCCAATTGTTGTGTGCTGCCTTAGAAGCTTGGAAGTATCGATACAAGTATGAAGCTTGTTATAGAAAGGATGCTAAAATGTAATTATTTTTGTTTTGAGTGCCTCCTGAAGCCATGTGAGCTGATTTCTGTTGTCTTATTATGTCACACAGTAATGTCACTGTGAAATTCTTCTGCAAGATCAGAGGCCATAAAGAATTGTCTAAATGACTACTTTCACGGAAGTATATTTAATGTAATTCTCTTCAGTTAGCTTTTTAAATTCCATGGAACTTCAGGGGTTTAATAAATAAACCCATATAGCTAATCTAAAGATCTTGCAGCATGTATTGTCAAATGCTTTGGTTACTTTGCATTTAATCAATGTTTAATTTTTAAAAATTTCAGCTGAGCTACAGTAATTAATAAAATGTTCATAAAATGTAAAGGATGGGAAGAACTGTATGTTGTGACAGAAAATGACCAGAAGAGTAAGATGGCAGGGAGCAGCCTGAGTCAGTATGACAAGATCTGATAGAAACGCTTAATTAATATTCCCCAAGTAAGGTTTTAGAGAGGTTATTTTGGGGTAGTTTTTCAAACTGATGGAGCTATGGGCAGCAAAACCGTGTGGGCAGACTTAAGATACTGTTACTTAAGAGATTACTGGACATCTGTTGTAGTGGTTCCATGAACAAGCCTGGAGTGACTGGTTTTATAAAATGCTGTGCAAAGATCCTCCTGTTCTCTGTCTCTCCCATCTCCATCACAGTCTGTAATTTGCTCTGTTCAAGACTGTTGGTGTGATCTGAGTAGAGTACATTGAGGCAAGTGAAGAAACTGGTTACTGAATGTAACTCTAGTATGAAATGCTCTCTCTCTATTAGCACTGCTCTGTGCATCTCATCATAAGTAATAGGACATTCCTGGAATGTACAGTGTGAAGCTGTTAAGGTTAAATGGCTGACTATTTTAAACTGGTGCATTTAGGGTGGCAAACACAGCTGAATGTTCTGCTACTACCTCTGTCTTTTCACACTGATTTGTGCTGGATCTCCTTTCACAGCACAGATTTCCCTGTTGAATGGAGTGTATCCCACCAAAATTTCAGAGAAATCAGTAGCCTTTGTTGGAAGATAGCTTAAGCTGCTGTTTTTCTCTAGAACCATAAAGCATTTAAATTTGGCTTCTTGAAGAAGTCTTAGTCTGCATATTAAATGTTTTCTCTCTAACTCTGCACGTTTGAGAGACTGGGCCTCCCCTTCCATTTCTTCTATAAAGCTACCTCCAACTTTGAAATTTGCTTTTTTGTAGACTCTTGGGTCTCTAGACGTAAGGAAACATGAGGAGACTTGGGGATTTGGTAATTAAATTATGCTTTTAATGTGGAATTTTTTTCCCCTGTTAATTCCAACTTCCTTTTAAAGATAGAGATGGTTCATATGCAATTTTAATGCCAATGCTCAGTGAGATTATAGAATCATAGAATGGTTTGGGTTGGAAGGAACCTGAAAGATCATCTGGCTCCACCTCCCACTCGACCAGGCTGCTCAAGCCCCCACCCAACCTGGCCTGGAACCCTCTATATAAGATGATGTATACTCTGAGTTGTATGGTCTCTTCCTTGTGTTAGAAGCTGAGAGTAATTAGTAGAGTGTTTGGAAGTTGCTGCATGCCAGATCCTCTACGGTCTTCCTAGTAAAGTGGAAATGACCACTTTTTAAAAACAAGTGTGGCACAGCATCCTTGGCTTAGTGAGATTCAAGCTCTTTGGAACTTCTTCCATCATACCCACTTCAGTGAGCTGTTGCTGTGGTAAGGAAGAGCAGCTGCCAGTAGATGAGTTCAGCTGCTTTCAACATTGTAAGGAATCTGGTCAACTACCTCTTCACACTGGAGTTACTGGTGAAATAAGGGTATTCACAGCAGTGTTCTCTAAGCATTACTGTCGCCTACATATGTTACTGATGTCTTGGGATGACGAGCATGTGTGGTAAAACCTTGCCTCTGTGGCTGTCTGTTCAGGATTTGCAGAGAGCCAAGTGTTCCGTTCCCTATCCCGAGCCTCGTGGCCCCCCACAGCTCATATAGTACTTTGTTGCTATTGATTCTCAGCTTACTGTCTCCTTAGGGATAAGGTGTTGGTTGTAAAACTGTGTTTAACAGAGTACAGTTGGATCTCAGTCTTGCCATTCAGCAGACATGTCATATACTTCTATTGCTTTTGTTCCTGTCTTACTGATCATCTCCCTGTGGCTTGTCAGAAAGTCCCCCAAGTTCTGTGTTCCTTCAGAGCTTTAGGTGGCTTTATTCTCCTGACCTTGTACACTTTAAGTCCATTTTGAAAACAGGTATTTCATAAAGGAAACTGAATCTTGTAGTTTCTTTAAACCACTTATATAGAATCACATTCTTAGTGCAACTAGGCGATTCCTTTGAGGAGATTGGGAATTAGGTCTTGATTTTTGCAACAACAGTACCGTTTACTGCTTCAAGAAAAAGGAAACAGCTTCCTGCCAGTCATGTTGTGTGTGGCATTTAATAACATGGTTGTTTCCTAGTCTTGTTAAAAATGGTTTCAAAAATTTATTTGTATAGATGTAATATTAAGACACTGTTGGTGTTAAGTCTTTCTAATCTTAATTTCTTAGGGGGGAAAGTTCTGGCTGTGAGAACAATGAGAAACAAGTGATTAGTACCAGCTCACAGGGGAGCAATTTTGAAGAAGACCAAAAGGAAGGGAAGGGAAGGGAAGGGAAGGGAAGGGAAGGGAAGGGAAGGGAAGGGAAGGGAAGGGAAGGGAAGGGAAGGGAAGGGAAGGGAAGGGAAGGGAAGGGAAGGGAAGGGAAGGGAAGGGAAGGGAAGGGAAGGGAAGGGAAGGGAAGGGAAGGGAAGGGAAGGGGCAAAGGCATCCAAGAAGACTTTAATGCCTTGGATAGTGGCACACAGAACTACCGAGGGGGTATTTAAAAGCAGAAGTTCAGAATAAAAAATATGTATATCCTCACAATCCTGACTGCAGCAGCCTCAGGAAATTTTGAAGGTTAGCTCTTACTGAATTTTTTTTTTTTATTAGGAGAGGCAGCTCTGAGTTTCCAAGCCTCTCAAGAGAGGGAAGATGACTTGCCTGCCAGACTGTTATTTAACTTTCTTCCTCTGGGTCCACAGTTGTGATTTTGGCAGATGTGGGAGGCAAACTGGGCTTCATGTTCATCAAGATAAAAGCATTAGCTGTTGCAATGTTTCCTAATGAAACAGCAGTACATCTAAATGTACAGGTTTTTTTGTTGTTTTATAGCATTAACTTGGTAATACCCTTCTTAATTGCTACGTGCCTGAGAGGGTTTGAGGTGCAGCATGGAAAATGCATAGGCAGTTGCATTCTCCAGAAGTCCTCTAAGTTGTATGCTTGACAGATTAGGGAGGATAGTGAGGGTGTGTACAGGAACATATGAGTGGCTGAAAGAGAAAAGGACATTGATTAGAAATGCTGCGGTCTAATAACATAATGGGCCAATGTCTTAATGGATCATAGGATTCTTTGATGATTGCTTGGCTGAGATAGCTTATGCTAGTCTGAACTCCAATGTGTTCACAGTTGGCCTTTATATGTGTGTATGGCTAGACCAGGAGTTCTTAGTGTGTAGTTGATGTACTACAAGTAATGTTATTCAGAACAGTATTCCTTGAAAGCTCTTAAACAAAACCACCAGCAAAAACCACTTTAATTTTGAACAGCAGATGTGACTTTGTGGCAGAAAAGCCTGAAGGAGAAAAAAAAACATTCTTCTGGCTGCTCTGAGCTATCATAATAAACAGTGTTTGCTTGCTGACTGTCCAGCATGGTTGTTTTATTGAGAGATGCCTTATGCCTGATGGCTGTGCAGATGGATGCTCAGCTTTCATCTGCAGCACATCTGGTTGGCTGCCTGTCAGGCCTGCCTTTGTGGTGATTCCAGTTGTGATGTGGATTTGGTGTAGAAAGCGGGAGGCTGTGCCTGTGGTAGGGGTTAAACACTCCCTTACACAGTGCAGTGTAGGTTTTCAACTCCGTTTGCTGTCGCTGTATTAAATCTATTTCTGATTATGTGCTAAGACCAGATAGATTAACTGCTGAGTTGAACTTGTGAAGTTACACAGGTATGTGCTGTCAGAGTTCCTTCTGCTGAAAAAAATCTATGTAATCTATAGGTTCATAACAGTTGAAAATTCATCCTAAAATTGTTACTTTGATGTCTGTTGAAAGGGGGAAAAAAAAGTTTACTTTTGATCACCATGTTTAAAGGATGTTGTGCCAGCAGTCTAATAAATGAGAATTGGATCTGGGACTTAGTTTCAGTAAAAGACAATATTCCTCCAGATGCTTTTTTAGTTGAGTTGTCTTGTGGAAATGGGCTCAACTTTGAATTCAGTAACATGCAGTTCAGGCTCCTAGGGCTGAGAAAGAGAGAGGAATGCAGTAGATGCTGTGTAGTTTTGATACTTCTGATGTCTGATAATACTGATATCTCTAAGCTTGTGTTCTCTATTCTTATTCACTATATAAACAAGTACAGCATGAACCTCAGTGTATCACCTTGACACATGACTGGATCTTTGCTTTGCAGTTCATGAGTAGTTTGTCTAAATTGCTAAAAACTGCATGTTGGGGAACAGTTAAAGTATTTGCATCGATAAAACATTTCATTTCCTTTGAGAAGAAACATTTTTGTTTCTCGGAGTTTTTATTTTTAGGAGACAGACCTTCAGTTCTTGTTTCATTGTACTCCAGCTGGTAAAAACTGAAATCCTCGCATTTAAACTTCACAGGTTAATAAGTCAAAACTATTGATGCAGCTCAACCGTGAACCAAAGAAGTGTTTTACTTTCACAGAATTTCCAGTGTGGCCCTGCCTTGAGTGCAAGGTTGGAGCAGTTGACCTTTAGAGGTCTCTTCCAACCCAAATTATTCTGCGATTCTGTTGTTTACTGTAAAGTAGGGTGGTACAAACCCCATAAACATAGGCAGTATTACCTGTAGGTGAGATACAGCTTCCTGAAACAATTCATATGGCCTGAGAGCTTTGCAAATATACTCAAGGAATAGGCTGCTGGCAACATGAACTGTTTTGGTAACCTGCTGTCCACTCTCTTCTTTGTGGATGTTTTTCTGCCACGTGCTAGATGTGCTTTCTGTACGTCATCGAGAGTACGTGCTGATTGCACATCCAGTCACACAGATCAACGGAGAGGCACACTGAGTTCTGTTACTGGTAGCTGCCTGCAGGTCTTGTCATGTTACTGGATGGCAACCCAGAAATGCTCTGGTGATTGAGGCGTCGCTGGGCATATGTTAATAGGAAGGCTGCAAAGCTTGAATGACTCTCTAAGAGGTTGTTTGGCCTGTCCAGGACGGAAGACTGAGCATCAAAGGGTAATAACTACATCTGATGGATTGGTTTTGATGCGTTGTCTAAAATCAGTTTTTCTAGTTTAATGGTCATAATCAAACATTTTACTCTAAGGAAACTTAAAATAAGTCCAGTACTGTCTATTTTAAACCTTTTCAGGATTAAAAGAAAGCATGCATAAAAAGGAGATACTTATTTATGCTATTTCAATCAATCACTTCTACTTACTAACTTGTTAATTGATGAGGTTTGGGAATAGCTGTTCTCAATTACATTTCCTTGTCCATCTTTCTGATAACTGAGTTGTATGTGTGTCCATGTGTTTTATTTTGATAAATATATTGATCGTTACATGATGATTCAGTATGTGGGTTGCAGTGTCCCTCTAGCTGCCATATTCTAGCTGAACATATTCTATATGTAGAGGAAAAAAAGCCTAGTGTAGAAAGAAGGGAAGTTTGCTTTTTAATTCCAATTATGAAAAGAGGGATGGAGGCCAGATGACAACATACCTTTTCTGCTCCAAATGATTATTTGAATAAACTGTGGGAATATGAGGTTTATTATATAAAAAACACAGCAAGAGGGAAAGAAGAACTAGAAATCGGCAACTAGTGATCAGATGTGCTTTGAGAAACCAAATTTTAGGAGGAAGCTGTCTGGCAAGTTAGCAAGGGCCAGAGAGCAGAACTGTTTTATGATTCATAACCAATCCTTTGCCCCAAGGACAGAAAATGAGTGTATTCAAGGCCAGTGCCTGGAGGGAGGCTGGCTTCAGGATGAATTCATTAAAAAAATTCTGTCCTCCCTGTATCGAAGTGCAGTTCATACTGAGAGGGACAGATACATTTCTCATTAAAAATGCTTGTTGAAAATGAGGTCTGTTCTATGTGTTGTCACAGTGCATTTCTGATCTGGAATAAATCATATAAACTGTGTTTCTTGCAGCCAGCTTGCAAAGATCAGAGAATATACTGGTGAATGTTCTTGTGTGCATATTGTCATTATGTATGCCAGGAGAAATAGCCCAAAACTATAAAATAGATAAAGTAGTTTAAGAGTAAATGGCCTTTTTTGAAATGAGTTGATATGCAGTGTCACCATATAGCCATATGAAGGATAATATTCTGAGTATGATTTTCTTTGTTTTGGAGATGAGGCTCACGGTGATCCATCTGCAGTCATTATTGGCTTTCCTATCCCTGGTGTTGTGTAATTCCTTCTCAGTTTCTATGGCTAGACTTACTTAACAAGAGGTTTTAACTGATGGTCACCGTTACTTACTGTTCTGTTCCTCTTCCCACACTTCGTTGGAGAGAAGCATTATTATGATTTTAAGAAGGTTTTTGTACTCACTTGATCTTTGGGTTCCACTTCTCCTACTACTGAATTACTTGCTATTGAGAAAAAATGTTTTTGTAACTTTAGCTAAAACTTAGTACATCTGATTGAAGCAAGTCAGAGGCAACTGAGGATTGTTGTTGTGTTCTGAACACAGCCAATTGCTATTATGTTCCGTGGCAAAAAAAAAGATGGGGATTGGTTTGGATCATTTCCAGACATAAGCTTTATTTTGCTGGAGAATGGCTTAGTTTGTGGTAAAGAGGCAAGTAAAACTTAATATAGTAATAGCTTGAGTTCGAAGACCTAGAGTTCCAAACTAGAAATTTGAGAGCTAGAGAGTCTAAAGAAAATCTGTTATGATTTTATTGAAGAATAAGATACTGGAAAGCAGGCTCCTCAGACCTCATCTCACAGAATTATTGAGGGAGATTTGAAGAAAACTTGCATCCTTTTACATTTCAACCAAGAAACCTCCATGCAGTGTGTCTGGGGGTTCCGCCTTGGCCAAGGAATAGAGAAGTTTCTTTGGTCACTGAATAAAAGCATTATGACATATTTGAGAGGGGAAAAGGAAACAACTTTTTTTCCCCCTCTTACATGATTATCTCTGTCTTATTGTGGCAGAGTGGTGTAAGGGACATATATTTGTGAAAGTAAGAGAAAAAAACCTCTTCTAAAATGATGAAAAAATGCTTATGCGAAACACCGATGTAGGAGTTTTTCCCATGTAATGGATTATGTACTAGCATGTAAAGAATATGGGGCTTCTGTTGCCATGGTATACTTCAAACCATTTACACTGATGTTCAAAAGAAACAAAACCTTTGCAGTCCATAATTAATTTAATATGCTATAGCCAAATTACTAACCTGCATCAGACAAAAAATGTAGGCCAAATTCTGAATGTGTTAGAGAAGTGGGTCTATCCATTGCTGAATAACTCTGGGATAGCTATCATTGCCTGCCCAATCAGAGACCCTTCATTAAAGAAGTGGTTTCAGCTACAGGGCTCTCACTAAGCTGTGAAGAGGCAAGGAAAAACAGCTGTAAAAATGTAGAAGATGGCCATGAATTTGCATAAATAACAACTTGTTTTCATTTGAGTGCTCAGAGTGATATTACAAAATGGGCTTGAGTCTGCAGAAGATCTGCGTTTACTTCCAAATTCTGCCACTGAGAGAAGACACATGGCTTCTCTGCACCTCCGTTTCCCTATCTCTAAAACAAGGATGGTGGCACTCCTGGGAGTTTTTTAAGCTCTATGTCAGAGTGATAATCAGCAGTTAGAGTCTCCTATGAGCCTAGAAGGTCCTTAGTTCAAGTCTCCTTGTCAGGACCTTGGGCTGCAGAGCATCATGCTTCTGTCAGTAAGCTTTAGACACAGTGAAAACAAGCTGGGCTGTGTCTCGCAAAAGGTCTTCAGCTGTGGTAGCTGAGAAGGGAGTAAAGAAAGCACTGGCAAGCCACATGCTGTCACAGCCTTTCCCCTCCTCCCATGCCTCCTCTCTCTTCTTTTTTTTTTTCCATTTGGCCATATGTTTTCGTAGTCTAAGTATGTGTCAGTGGTAATCCAGGTTCTGTGCTTTTAAAGGATGATTACCCAGTTTGTTACTGAAGTGAGACTTCTTCCCCATTTAATTTTTGTGAGGTTCGTAATTATAAACCTTTTTTTTCCCTTTTGTAAAATTTTGTTGCAGATTGTTTTATGTATGACTAAATTTAACTACATCTCTTTATGTGACCTGCTGGGCTGTTACCAGTTTCTATGATGGAGGCAGGGGGTCAAACAAACCGGTTTGTTCTGTGGGTGCTAATCTGAATTTCAGAGCTGCTGTCCTTTACCCCCTGGCTCTCTGCTCCCCTCCCCCTCTTCTCTCCTCTCCACATCAGGTCTCTTTCTCCCCTCCACCCCCTTCCCCTTTTTTCCTCCCCTGGCCCAGCAGAACAGTAAATGTTAATTATCTTTTCCTGCTCATCCGATACCCTGAATAGCTGGTTCTCCCTTAGAGTGGTTGATATACTGGAGAATTAAAGCTCTGAATGTTCTGGATTAAAGCTTTGATTTCTAAATCTGCTGATCTGTACATTACATCAAAGATCCTGTGGTGCTTTTTGGGGATTAAATCTTATGGATTTTATTTATGGGTTGAAGCGGATACAGGGTTTTATAATCACTTTTGAAAGGGTGACCTCTCTGGTTAGGGTGTGATCAAGTTGGTTTTATATAAAACAATCATCAGGAATTGTCCTCCCTGTGGGAGTAATTTCTCAGGTCTCCAGTGAACCTTGGCTGAACAGGGAGGGGTTGCTAACTGAGCATTGGACCCCTGCTTGTAACCCATCTTCATGGTAACTGTCACAACATGAGCCACCTTCTTGCCTAAAAAAACCAGAAAAGTAGGCAATGGATGCATAGAAATGTGTTGACCTTGCATGGAATAAACCCTCATACCTGTTATTTAAAAAAATAAGCAAACCCACAAGAATACTGCCCTGGTAGATTGAAATGTATGTGTGTCGGGGAGGAGGGGAATAAAAGGTAGGAAAAGATTTATGCCTTCCTTTCGGCTGTTGCTTGGTAACAGAAAATGCCTCTTAAGCCTATTTTTGGAGAGGGGAGGGGTGAAACTTGATTCAGTGACCATCTGTCCTGAGCTGGTTGATTTCCTGTTGAGCTCTCCTTTGTTTCTGTCAAACAATTGATTGCTACCCTTTGCAGATAAGAATACTGTTGGTGACATTGCCCTGAATCAGCAGGTTGGCTTGTGGCAACACAAAACAGACCCATTAATTTAAATATATATTTTTTAAATGTTTAAGGGGTTTTGGTGCTTCTGAGGTCACTATCTGTGTATTTGCTGGGGTTTGTTTTGTGTGTTGTGGTTTTGTTTTGTTTTTTATTCCCACTTGGGCAGTGCTTATCAGTACAGTAGTCAAGGATAGTAAATGGAATTGAAACATTGTTTAAAGAGGATGTAGTAATGCCATTTTTTCTTAGTCTGAAATCATTGGGAAAAAGCAGCCATGTCTTTGAGCAGGTTAAGCCTTTTGGTGTTGGGGGGAGCAGAAGTGAATTGAAGTCACTATTGAAGAAATCCCCACTGTTTCTGTGAAAACAGAACCCAGATTCTTAATTGCAAATGGAATGCTTAATTGTCAGAAAATCATTCTCTGTTCGAGTACCTCCCGATGTTTGCTTAGTAGTAGAGTGCTGGATAGAGTTGAAGTCCAATTAGGTTATTTTTAACTCATCTGCTTTCTTTATATTGCAGAAGCCTGTATTTTTCCTTTAGTTTTATGCATGCAGGACACAAGCTGCATGCATATGCAAATACGTGTGTGTCCTCTTTAGTTGCCATTATTTGTTAAGCATTCCAGTTTTTCTCCCCTGCCCTGAATTTCAGGATTCAAAGGAAAGGTTCATAGTTCAGGTATATGCTGAAGAAAAAGTAAGACATGTGTGGCTAGAGGAGACAGGTAGTATCTGAAAATATAGAGTCAAGTGCAATAAGACAATGATAATCATTGTACCTACTGAACACTGATATGGTGGATGTTGTGTTCCCTCCCTCCCTCCCTCCCTCTCTCCCTCCCTCCCTCCCTCTCTCCCTCCCTCTCTCCCTCTCTCTCTCTCTCCCTCCCTCTCTCCCTTTCTCCCTTCCTCTCTCCCTCTCTCTCCCTCTCTCTCCCTCCCTCCCTCGTCCCTCTTCCTCCCTCTCCCTCCCTCCCTCTCCCTTCCTCCCTCTCCCTTCCTCCCTCTCCCTCTCCCCCCCTTTCTCTCCCTCCCTCCCTCTTTTCAATGCATGTAGTAATCAAAAATCTGTGATATGGCTTAATAACAGTTCATATCAAAACATGTGAAAGAGCCTGTGTGACAGCACGATTGTCAGTTGATCAGCCTTTGGATCCTCCCTGTTGGTTGCCCATTTGTTCACCCCTACCTCAGCCTTTCCCCCTCTTCTGCTGCTGTTTTTTGACGTACTTTGGGATCTGACAGAGCGACTGATCTACTTGAAAAATAACCTCATTCTTACTTTTTAGATGGATCAGTTCCTTGATCTAGTTCACTGAGCTTGGCTAGTGCAGTGGAACATGGAGTTAGAAGTGATGAGTACAGAGTAGAATCTTTTTTTTTTTAACTTTTACCCTGTGAAATATTTTTAAATGTGCAGTCTCTGTAAGGCAGAGAAATCCTGCTTTTGGATTAGTGGGTGATCGGTTCCATCAAACTGGTTCGACATGCATATGTATAACTTTTTGCCCTTATTAGAGTAGAGTGTGATAGGTACCACCAACATGCCTTTCAGGTGTTTTCAGTCTGTCTTGAAATTCCACTGAAGTTAAAAAAATACATTTGTAGAACTAGTTCCAACTTGGCTGATGTTTGGGGGTCAGAGAGGGTTTAAACTTGGCACCAAGGGAACTGTTCTGAACTGGTTTGAGAACAGATTCATTTTTTTCTCCCTCCAGAGCTGAGGAGGAAAAAAATGAAGAACTTGAGAATTTTATTTCAGGCTTGAAAACCCCATCCCAGATATTTGGAACACAGTTTTGTGTCTAGCACAGAAAGTGATGAGTGGTTGTTCTCATCCAGATTTTTGCTGTTCACTTACAAGAGTGTTACTAAGCTGTATAGCTCAAATGTACAGAACTAACAAGAAATCCAGTTCTCCCAGCATATGAGGTGAGCAGTTGAGTCCACAGTCTGTGCATATGATGAAGCAGTTAGAATAGAGGCTGCACTTCATGCTTTCTCAGGTCGGGTCGTGCTGCACTTCTCCCATTAAAACAGATCTGATGTGTCCTTTGTTCCCTGATAAAAACAGCTAGAGATCTGCCAATCAGAAGGCACAACGTTACCTTACGTGCAGGAGGGCAGTAATTCTAGAAAGGCAAGTAGGTAGAGGACTGGCTTCTGCTTGCATTCACCTTCTCATGTTGCTGTTGCCCGGATGGAATTATTTATGTATATTTTTTGCTTTCTCCTGATTTCAGTAAGCCAGAGTCTAAGCAATGCTATTCAATGTTGGATTGTTCTGCAGGGCTTTTCTTTTTCGAGAGGTAGCAGAGAGGTAGGGTAATGATCTGCTGTTTTTCCATACTGGGTGAGTTCAGTGCTCCTCATGTATGAGAGAAGATGGCCTCAAGTTGCTCCAGGGGAGGTTCAGATTAGACATTTGGAAAAATGTCTTCACTGAAAGGGTGTTCAGGCACTGGAATGGCTGCCTAGGGAGGTGATTGAGTCACCATCCCCAGAGGTGTTTAAAAGACAGGTGCATGAGGTGCTCAGGGATCTGGTTTAGTAGTGGGCACGGTAGGACTCGATGATCTCAAAGGTCTTTTCAAGCAATTCTATGATTCTGTGTCATTGTTAAAATGCTCCTATTGTAGCTCTGACTCAGCCTCCATTTACAGAGTTGATAGTGATGCCATCTCTAATACAAATTTGAGAAATCTTCCTCTCCTGTGATAACAAGGCCTGTTTGTGGTTTGCAGGAGAGAGTTCAGACAATGATTTCCTGCTATGAGAAGCTGATACAATGCTGTCCTTTCCTCTCCGCTCCACATCCCCAACTCCAAACCCACGTGCATCAAATGTGGAAGTGCCAAGCTTCCCTTATCCCAGGAGGGTGTGACTGCCAGTACCACTGACAGGCTTTCCAGAAAGGAAGCGACAAACCACAGGTTTTTAGGGAGCCTTTTGTTTCCAACAAGTGGCTTTTCTGAAGCCACTGAGTTGAAGCCTGACTTTTGGAAAGGAAAAAAACGTCCTCAATGGAGATATGTGGTCAACCACTTCATAGTCGTCCACCACAGCCCTCTTCTGTGTTAGAAGCTATTACCCAAGTAAATGCTCGTCTCTAGGAAAGCTCCAGGCCTTGGGCATACTGGGCTGTGCTTATCGTTTTTGCTCTGTGTAGGTTTGGCTATTGACTGAGCTGTTCCACTGAGACTACTTCTGGCAGTTTTATTTAGGTTTTTTTTTAGCACTCTGAACGTTCGTTGCAGGAGAACAGTCATTATGATCAGTTCTGCCCAGTAGTCTGCTGGTCATCTAACACACCTCTTGGGTGACAGCTGTGGGTGGTAGGGCTGCTTAGTAGTTGGCAGCAGTCTCCATAAGAGACTGAAATTTCTGGGACTGCTTGTAACTGCTGCTTTAGCTGTTTTTTCATCTTTTACAATGAAGTGAGATCTATGGAGAAGCTTCATGGGGGTTAGATGAAATAAAAAAAATTAAGTTAGCTTCAACTGTGTTTCTGCTTCACAGTACAATCATTCTGGGTATACATAGTGCTGGGAGAGAATCTGCCTTCTTCCTTGCTGGAGGAACCTTCTCAAGGGCTGGCCAAGTGGTGGCAAGAAAGCCAACTCTGCTCAGGGTGGCAGTCAAGGCTACACCAGGCCAGGCAGAAACTGTGTGTGAAACCAGTCTAAAGGTACAAAGCAACATGCGATAAATTAGACAGAAGCTTGCAAAGAAATAGAATTTCTGGTGATTTATGCAAACTCATACCTGTTTTTAATAATATGATTCTGAGAATGGTTTGTGTGCTGAAGAAACTAATTTATTTAATTCTTTTAGGAAGCTTTATTTTGATTTCTCAAAACTTGTGGTTTCCTCTGACATCTTGTTCTCCTAAAAAATATTTTGCCATTGTGCTTATTTTAACTAGTTGCCTCAGAGAACTGAGCAACCAAAAAAGAGGAGGGACTGATTGATCTGAAAATTGGACTTCTGAGGCCTAAACTAATGTCTCAGAACCTAAGATTGCCTTTCTCCTGCGTATGGCTGGATAAAAAGCGCTCTTTTATAACCTGCTGGCTCATTGCTGTTGTGGATGTGCTCACCATTGTAGAGACTAGCCTGTTTCTGGACACCTAATTGCACTCAGGGGTGGGACATACCAACTCCTTTCTATACGTGTCTACAAAATGTGTGAATGTATCATGTGAGAAGTGTTCTTCCATACAGAATGGCTAATTGGATTTTAATCTAGATACTCTTTTTGATTTAGCTTTGCGGTTGCCTGGAGATATACTGCTGGTTTTCTCTATGAGCAGTGCTTTGAGGTTATGATTTTGGTGTTTATTGATGATGTTTAACATGATTCAGACATTAATATAGAGTAAAAAAAGAGGATCTGGACTACTGCGTGTAAAGTGGGTGTTGCCATTGTGTAGTACTGCTTTATATATGTGTGTAAATGACTACTAGAGGTCTGCAACTAAAAAGAGGCTCTTGCATGTATGAATTTTGTCCTGAAATAGCAATTTTTGTGAATGGAAAACAAATACTTTATCAGTTGGAAGAGAAGTGAGTGAATGTACTGCAAGGTAAGACGAGTGTCTCCGAAATGCTGTTACCTTCCAGGCTTTTTGATGCAAAGTTTTTTTGTCATCACATGATGACCAAGTAGGCCGTTATTCCTAGATTGTTTTTTTTCTCTCGCAAAAATATGTTTTTTCCCTTTCCCTTCCCTTTTTCTAACTACTGTGCTTCATCACTGTATTTAGAAAGTTTATCAAGTAGAGAAAACTTAGTTTGGATTAATAGGCAGATGTTTTGTTTGGCTCTATTGCTGTGTATTTGTAATTTGGAGATGACCACAGAATTTGCGGGTGAGGAGAGCCCCTGACTTTCTCTCGCTTTCTGAACAGGGGGAGGACACTGGGCTCAAAGCTGTGTGTGTAAAGTTCAAGGAGCATTTAGGTGTTCTAGGGCATGGTCTAACATAATCCAGATGGTTGAGTTTCTTGCTCATTTTACCAATGGTTTTGCCTGAAGCTTTTTTTCCTGGAGTGTTTTCCCAAGGGACTAGATAGCAGCAGAGCAAGGAGATGGACCTGGAGTTAAGCTGACGAAAGCCGGCGTTTGGGAGATCTTTGTTCTGCTCTGTCTTGACCACAAACTTCCCAACAGACCTCTGTGGGGATGGGGACATGGGTCTCAATTTATCTTCTTTTTTTTTTTCCTTTTCCCCCTCCATGATTAAAATTGAAATATAGTGATATTTAAAGGAGCAACTAAATTCTGCTTAGTGTTGGTGTTGGATTAACATACCTTGTGAAGCCTGTAAACAAACTGTGAGGTTGCAGAAGTGTCCTGCATGGTATGTTGACTTTTTATTTTTCTTGCAGTGCATTTGTTTAAAGTGAATTATCTATTAAGTCCCAGGAAAGTGGCTCTTAGTTTTACTCTTCTTTTTGGAATGCTGTTTATTAGTAATATACAGAGGGGTCAGCACATAAATAATGTTTGTTTCAAGGCTTGTTGGGTGCAAAGGAGGGAGCTGTCACAGTGAAGAGAGCAGTTTTGTTTGGTGTGGCTAATCAGGAGTGAGGCTGGAATTGCTCATAGCTGTCATTCAGGTTTTGTTTCAAAGTCCAAGGACCTACTGGGAAAAACAAAAAGCTAATGAAAGCTGACTGTATTTCAACCCAAACCCTGTGGAATCCAAAATGATGTCCTGACACTCCATGTATTCTTATTCTCCTGCATTCCCGTGGTTACTAAGGTAACAGGTTTTTAGAGGCTTTACATCTTCATTGTCAAGTATTTGCTACACTTATTGTTGCTGTTTGCAGATTAGGGCAATTTAAACAATGCCTTTTGAAATGGGGACCAAAAAATACAGAACGAAATATAGTAGAAATAGTTGTAATGAATCAATTGCCTTCTCTTGTTTAAATTTTCGGTCCTACTTCTCAGGAGCCACGTCCAGAGTGTCACACTGCTTTAGGGTAGGGATTTTAGGCACAGAGAAAAATGCTTTTTTTAAGGCATATTCATTACAGGACTCTTTGAATATAGATGTCATGAGTACCACGTGTGAATTAGTGCCTTTTGCAACCAACAGAGTTGTTGTGATGAAACTTAAATTTGTATTTGCATCAGTGTTGCTTCCCCACTTATAATAGATCTGACAATTACCTGAATGTTGTAAGTTGTGTTACTTTTGTGTACGTGCCCCTGTGAAATCATACTTTAAAAATCAAGCAGCCAGGGAGAAGCAGGAAAGTACATTTTCTGAAAAAAATATAAGTACATGCATAACTCTGTAACATTGTTTATTGATGCTCCTCTGTGTCCATTTAGCTCAAGCAGAAATATGCTTTTTCACATCTTCCCTGCAAAACTGGTTTGTGGAGGAGATGGTCAGACTTGTAAATGTATCTCTAAGAAGATAACTTATTAAATTGATTTAGTTTCTGCTTGTTCCTTTAAAGGTTATGAAGTTCTGTAACAAGCATCTCATGCATCTGTGTAGGACAGCTGTTTTTTAAAAAATTAGTGGAAATGTTAACTCTTGAAGCAACTGAGGACTTTAAAATTACTCAATCAGATGATGTAAACTTGTTGTAGTTTGTCTTCTGTGGAATATGGAAAATGCCCAGATACAAGTTTGGAAGGAAAACTGTCAATCTTAATCTGTTGTGCATAAAGTGATATGGGACATTTTGTTGCTGTATAAATAAGATTACACGCTCAGACCATGACATGCAAAATACAAGGTTGGAACTCTTCCTAGTAGTGATTCCCCAGTGTTTTGGTTATGGTACAGTTAATAATATAATTTAATGATTTTAATAGTTTAATAACAATGCAAATACTTTAATAGTTTTAATTATACATATTTTAATTAAAAATTCACACAATTTATTGCACTCATGCAGCTAAGTAGTGCTATGTTTGTATGTATGTTTGTGACATAATTCAAATAATGGCTATTTTTGTGAAAAAGAAAGTTTAACTCTGACTTCATTAGTGTTTTAAAGTGTGACTTCTTTTATGCCCATGCACTCCCCTTGCGCCCTAAATGTTTTTTGCTCTTTGTCTGCTGCATTTTAAAAGCTTTTAAAGCAGTGGAGTTTGTTAGCACCTTGCTGTAGAGCTGCTTCTGGCTGATGTTGCTCGAAAGATAGTGTGAATAGTTGGAGGAGGTAGGGGAAACTCTAAAACTGTTATTAAAGCTCTTTCAGGTTAAAAAATGTTGCTTCATGTGTATTAAATCATTCGCATTTCTGCTTTTGCTTATTGCTGGTAACAGAGTTTTTTGCATCTTTTCATTTAACCAACTGAGATGCTTATAGTATATTCATGGATGCAAACAGTGCTCATCTCTAATTCTGCAGCTAGCAGTGGCATTGCTGACCCTGCATAAAAACCCTTGTATAAACTAAATGTCATTAAAACATCTCCCTCCCATCTGTATAATCTTCATTTCAGGGTTTCAGAATAAGTAATTTTACAAAGTAATTTTCGAAGCAACATTTTTCCTGTGATTGAACAGCAGTTTTTGTTTGTGTCTCTTCTCCCTTTGTAGTAAAGCTGCATCAGAGTAATCACCTTAAAGACTAGAGCTTCTGTGAGACTGAATGTGTGAAGTGGGCTTGGGATCCAGTTTGGGATGCAGCTTGTTTGTAGCTTTCCATGCTGCTATCTTGGATGTTGCAGCTGTTTTAATGCTGTCTGTCATCCACGGTTTGAAGCAGAATGCATACAGCTGAGATATGGTATGTAGTGAGTCCTTTTGGCCTGGCAGAAATGAAATATTTCTAGTCGAGAAGAATCCTACCAGACTGGAGAAGATACAGGTATTGTTTTCTCTATGTGTATTCCTTGACATGAGCCCCATTGCCGTACACTACACTCTGGAGCCCTTCATTGGACAAACCCACCCAGTGGCACTAACTGTGGGTGAGATTCCTGTGCTGCTGAAATAAATCACACACCCCCCACCATGATGTCTTCATCCAGGTAAGGCTTTTGCTCTGAGAGTATGTACTTAGATAACATTTTTTTATAAAGATAGGTTGTATAAAACAGCATTCTTCCTGCCTATTTGCAGCTAAATATAGCTTCCTTGGAAACATCATCTGGAGAGGCTTCGTTGAGTGCCATTTTATTACAGGTTTGCAGATGGTTCCGTATGGTGGTTTGTGCTTACCTAGCCAAGTAGCTCCTCCTGTACCCCTGGTATCAGTAACTTCCTTGAGATAGGTGAGACTTAGGAGGCTGCTGTGCAGATGCTCTTAACTACAGGACAGATTATACCAGAAGAAGAGAGGTGACAGATGGGGGTGGCTGGGACCACAGTGTTGAAGCCAAATGCAGACTGAATTATTGTCTGCGACGAAGAACAGAAGGTGCTTGGCAAGCATCTCTCACAAATTATCATTTTGAAGTGTTTGTAGGGAAGCCTTTAATTTGATCAGGTAATTTCCTTGATAGTTCTATACATGTGGTTGTTATGTTGCCCTGGACAAAAGTCTGATTTGACATCAAAATGTCTGTGAACATTTAGCTTTCTAGTAAGTTATTAAATTTTTCTGGTAAATAAAAAAAAAGTTTAATCAAGGAATGTGAATATGGGAAATGGATGTACTTCTATAAGGTTCCAGAAGAAACAGCCATCTTTTTTCTGTCGCTTAAAGATATCTATAGTGCGTGATAAAAATAAGTTATGTAACAAAAATATATGTACTGTGTGCCATGGAATTGGAAGTGTTTTACTAAAATTTAAGTTTTTGTATAAACCTATTGTCACATTTGCAGAACTTCTTTTATTTATATTTCTTGAATTTTTTATAAAAAGAAGAGAGATAAAGAGAGGGGGAAAGAAATTCTGTGTACCTTGTGAATCTTTTGCGATCCAAAGCTACTGGTATTCAATATGTGGCAGTTGTAAGCTTATTAGGAGAGCCTGTAAACTCCTTAGTATAAAAAAAAAAAAGTCATTGAAGTGTTAAGGTTGTAAGGACAGACTTGAATGCAGAGGGGTCCACAAGAACTTGCTTTTTTATAAAAATAGAAAATTCATATTGCTGTTTTACAAACTTCGAATAATAATTGCAAGTTAATGGGGCAGGAAGCTATAATGACCCCCCGGCAGAATTTTTCCTTTCTGTAAAAAGTTCCTTCCTTCGTTGCTGGAGAAGGGATGAATGTTCCCCCATCTCCAGTGTACAGAGCCCCTCAGAGGAGACCAGAGGGGGCCTCCAACACAGGGAGCAGGGAGGATTGTCTGGGTGCTTTGTGTGTGCTCTGGCATTCGAGATATAATCAAATATAATATAAAAGCATTTGTGGGACAACAAGGGATCCTTGCACTTGACAAATGAAAACCAACCTTCCTCCTTCGCGCTACTGCTCTCCCATCTAAAAGGCAAGAGCAAGTCTTAAGCAAAAATGGATTTTTTTAAAAAAACATTTTAAAATGGAGATTTTAAAATAATTTTTTTTCTTCAGATCTACCTCTTCTGGGTTTTTTTAAGCATTTTTTTTTGTATTTAACAGCAGACTTCATTGACTTTTTTGGATTTTTTTGTTTGTTTAACGGTAGCATTGTGTTCTAATTGAACTACATCATAATTGCTCATCAGGCAGAGGAAATAAATAGAGAAGCACAGAACTCTAACGGAATCATAATTAAGAGCAGTTTCTTACTGTACCTCGTGGGTACTTCAAGCTCACAGGCTGACATTGACATGTCCAGTGGAGGCAGATACTGTTTGTTTCACAGTTGGGAAATACAAGCTTACATGATAGTTTGTAATGGCAGTCAAAAAAAAAGAAAATGTCTGGTAACAGAGAGAAGCTGATCTTCATTAAATTAGTGAGTATAGAGAACCTGTGTTTAAGCAAATAAGAGTAATGTGTGCAATTTAAACTAGGCTGACAAAAAATACTTGGTTTAGTTCTGGGAAAAAAACCTCCAAGGATTAGGGAAAAACAAGGGAATTTATGAATAAAATGCTTCTTGAAAATATGTGAAGAGAATCTGAGCAGTTAAAACTCAGTAATGCTCCTTGTTGACACGTTTCCCTTTAGTAGCTTAGCTGAAAAAAGTGATGCCTAAATTTCCTTAGTTTCCTTTGTTAGATCAGCTGGTATTTTTTTTGTTTCTTTTTTTTTGCTTTTTTTTCCTGTAGCAACCTCCTAAAATGTGGCAGATAACACTTTTACTTGTTGTTGAGTTTATCAACACTATTACTGCCATTTTTTGACCTGCAGATTTTTATAGCTCAGGTTTGTTAACTCTGCACAAGCAGATGTAGTATTTCTACAGGAGAAGACATAGGTGCTAGACAAAAAAATCCTACATCATCCTGGATTTTTATTTTTCAATGTATTATGCTGTTTTGAGCTGTTCTAGTAAGAAAGTTGGTAGGTAGAAGGTAGAGGGGATCCTGTGGCCAAGGCTGAACTGTGACTTTAACCATACCTCCCCGCAGCAGATGGACACCCTACTGCTGGCCACTGTTTGAGAGTGCCCAGCACCCTTTTACCCTCCCTAATCCTTGGAGGTTTTTTCCCAGAACTAAAACAAGTATTTTTTGTCCTGTGCCAGCAGCAGGGGAGCCTCTGGGGCTCATGAAGTCTTCTCTTGCTGCCCCTGCTCTTCTGTTTGGGGTAGGGAGCTGGGTTTAGACTAAGGATTTTGCTTATACTCATCCTTGATACTGTGTTGCACACAAGTTAAAGAGTTGACCGAGGAGGTTTCTCTAGCTTTTATGAAAAGTGCACAGGTTTGCTTTTTGGAGAAAATGTATTTGCCCAGAGCCAGAACCTACACATTTTCTTAGGTCAGTTGTCAATGCTGCCTTAGGCCTTGTATGCAAATGCTTCTCAAACACAGGACAAAAGAACATCCATTTATTATGTGAAAGTTACGGTCTGAATTAAAAAAACACAATAATACAACCCCTATTTGGCTTAGCATAAAATCACAGCAAATATTATATGCAGTTAAGTGGAAGAACTTTCCTTTCTCTACAAATCTATGGCCTGTATATATAGTAAACATGACCTTGCTATCCTAACAAATATGGTATTTAATCTCAACAAGAGGCAGGGAGAATTTGTGTGTTACAAAAGGCAAATGTTAGGTACGTGGTAAGTATCTTGTAATATATCGCAGGTACCAGGTCAGCTTTGGTAATACATGTTTAATTAGGGCATGACACTGAATTTGACATGGAAGTATTTTGGACTGGGAAATCCTGAGCATGGAATTCTTCATGCTGCCCTGTTCTGGTCCCAGACTACATCTCTCTCACATTTTAAAATGATGCCAATACCTTCTGTTAACGTTTTCATGCCTAGTTTCTGAGCAATTACACAAAATAACTGGTGCTCCAGACAGTTGCCTTTGGAAAAAGAATGAGAAAGGACAGTTATGCTGAAAATAGGTGTTTAAATAAGAAGCAAGAAACTTTCCTCTTGAAATAAGGGTTTTGGACAAACTGAAATATGTTAATGCAATCATAAGAAACTTAAACTTTCACCTGTCATTACGCACATGTTCTTCCCTTCAACATGATTATTAGTGATTAGATTGTAGCATATCTACTCAGTGCTTCATGTGTTTATTTTTCTGTATGTATCTGTCTAGAGCTATGTAACTAAGGGTACCAACCTTGACAGTAAATTTGAGAACAGAATTTTGCAACTTTCAATTTGTTGATCTTAAAAAACATTGGTGCAGATTTTTTTTTAAATGGAAGATGTTTGAATGCCCTTATTGTTAAATAGCAGTCAGAAGGATATATTTATTACATGCCTCTAGATCTTTCAATGGTAAGCTACTACCCTTCTGTTGGGCAGAAGGTATTTACCTCAGTAAGATCCTGGTGTAGTTGAGCACCAGAGAAAACAGTTGCAGTTCAGATGCCAACATTCTTGAACTGTTTTTTACTTTGTTTTCACATAGTTTGGCTGTTAAAAACAAATCAAACTTGCATTCTTATACTTTGCATATGTTTCTGCAGTTTTTGAAGATTTTGAAGGCTGAAACGATGGGTGAAACCAACAGGATGATTTAATTGCTGGAATGTTTAGCATGCTCCTGGTTCAAACAAGGGAATTACTTTTATTCTTAGTGAGTAAAAACAACCTAATACTTTAGCAGATGTATAATTTCTAGAAAAACCACACATTATGAAAGATACATGCATTATAAATTTGAATAATCTGAGACTGAAGATGTAAATACTACTAAGTTTCTGTGTGTGATTATTCTAAAGAGCTATTCACACAAGAGAAGGCTGTTTTCCTGAGCCTTTAGGCAGCCTAGGAATCTACTCCCATCAACAAAGATGGCTGCTGAAGAGGCAGAGACATTGCAGGACCAAGCTTCATTCCTGCCATACTGGCAGCTTTTCAGAGTGTCTTGTTGACAACCAAGAAAGCTCTTGCAATGTAAATAAGTGTTGTGTCTTGTAGACCTCATGGAATAAAGATAGAATGGGAATGTAAGAATATTCTTTGGTTTCGATGAAGTGGTTATCTCTGATGGGAGAGTAGAACACAGATTATTCAAGAACTCTTTTGGGGCTGAGAAGTTTTATCCACTCTGTGTCTTTTTAAAGCAGTCTGTGCTGAGCACTATTTGCTATCAGAAATGGTGATTGAATAAGTTGAGGGTTTCTACTCAATGACAGTGAATGGAGGACTAATAAGTAACAGTATAAACATTTCCACACACAGACCCTGTAATTAGTCGGTCTGGGATGAGGAGTGACAAACTGGGGAGCAGCTTTCCTTTTTTTCCTTTTTTTTCCTTTTTTTCCTTTTTTTTCCTTTTTTTCCTTTTTTTTCCTTTTTTTCCTTTTTTTTCCTTTTTTCCTTTTTTTCCTTTTTTTCCTTTTTTTCCTTTTTTTCCTTTTTTCCTTTTTCCTTTTTTCCTTTTTTCCTTTTTTCCTTTTTTCCTTTTTTCCTTTTTTCCTTTTTTCCTTTTTTCCTTTTTTCCCTTTTTTCTTTTTTCCTTTTTTCCTTTTTTTCCATTTTTTCCTTTTTTCCTTTTTTTCTTTTTTCCTTTTTTCCTTTTTTCCTTTTTCACCCTGAGCACAATAAAGCAGAGTTGTGGGTTGTCCAGGGTGGCTGTGCAGTCTGCCCTCTTGACTGGGCAAGGCCATGAGCAGCCAGGTCTGACTCTGCTGTTGGAGGTTGGAATAGAGACCTTCCAGCTTCCATCCCTACTTGAACTATCCTGCAGTTCTAAGAATAAGCAACCATTAAATCTGTTTGACCTAAATAAATGCAAATCTTCCAGTATAGAGGGCACTTTTCTGTATGGGCACAACAACAGCAAAATCCCGTTCTATTATATTCGTTTTCAGTGAACCAATTAGTGGATGTGCACCTACTTGAGCCATTTATACTCCTGATTTATCTATAAAATGCATATATGAGAGCTTCACGGTGTATTGTGCTTGGAGGATGTAGCTTCTGTTTCAGTTCTGCAAGCAGTGGCCTTAAATTTGCAGCATAGTAATGCTGAAGTGGACTGGAGAGTTGGAATGAACCACTCTGTTATTTGTGGAAGAGCATTTCTATAGATTGTGAATGTTCTTTGTAAAGTATTGGAGTTTTAGAAAAATTCAATATTTGTGTTATCAACACGACAGCCCTCAAATCTGGATAGAGAAGCTGATGGCCGTGCAGCAGACCAAAAGTGGATTGAGTATTCCTCCTTTTTGGCATTTAGCGCTTTAATAGAAAAGGGATTATAATATGTCTCATTTATTCAAACTACCCAAACTATCTAATGCTAATTAAATAGGCAATTTTTTTAATACTTGCATTAGCCTATGAATCTTTCTCATCAATAAGAATATGAAGTGCTACAGCCCCTGGTTGGATAGACACTGGTTGAGGGTGAAAATTTGCTGGTTTTCAGCTCGGGAGTCCTGTGGTAGTATTGAACAAAGACCAAACAAGTAACAAAGGATTGCTTGCAGCAGCTAACTTTGGTTTGTAGCAAGGGATACAGTGGAAACCAGAAGGCCAAGGGGATTGTCTTCCATCTGTGCTGAAGATGCAAAGTCATGCTATCTGGAGGGAAAGAAAGATGACATTGCCCTTTAGCTTGGGTTTACTGTAGGTCAGTTGGGTCACCAGATGACATGACTTTAATGGCCAAACTGCTTTTAACAATTGCCTTGGGCAGTGTTTAATTTCACTGATCTTTGCCTGCTTTCAGGAGAAGAGAGAAGAAAAATCCACCTTATCTTCTGGTTTTCACACAGTGTGTGCTCTGCTGCTTCTGTTATCTTTTATGACTGGTCAGTATGGAGCAACATGTGCCGATGTGATTATCCACATATGAAAAGTGTCATTTACTTCCAGATTGCCCACATTTTTTTTTTACCTCAGCTTCTTGCTGCTGAGGATCTCGTGGGCTTAACAGGCAGATAAATTATATTCACACCATCTTTGTAATTGCTTGTGATTTGTTCTTCTTGAAAAAGAGACTCAGTCACTTAATTCTTTACATAGATATATCTATATGAATCTGTGTTTGTATTTTGGTGACTTAACTCTCTTTTGTACCAAAATTTCGCCAATTACTGTTACCTAGTACACTTTACTATTATGAGATGAAGACATTATACACATAGTGTGCGTGTATATATATAAAACATTGTAATATAACATCAGTTTGTAATAAATTTCAGGCTGGGTTCACAAGATTGTTTATTAGTGTTCTGGGACTGTTTGACTACTATAGGGAGAATTCCTAGTCAGCATCAGTTGACCTATGATTTATTATCACTCTCACATGAAGTATCTTCCATCTCACTGCAAAGCACTGGAATAGAATTTATCACATACCATAATAACGGAAGAGGAAAGACAGAGCTGAATTCCAATTGTCCTACTTCGTTTCCATCGTGGTGATGGACTGGGATAGCAGTACAGGGAATATGCAATATTCTTTTTAAGAAATTCCTCAGTATATATCTTGGAAAGTGTATGCATGTATGTCAATTTTGTGCAGATGCTCTGAATGGGCAGTTGCTCAGAAACGATGTCTTGAGGTCTAATGGGGAGTGCTATTAACATGCTAGCTTAATGGTCAATAATGGTGGGGTAAAAAGACAAAGAAAAGCAAATGTTAAGAGTTATTAGGGGAGAAAAAAAGACAAACCAATGCAAAAAAAAAGACAATTCTGCCATGCACATGCATCTTTAGTATATCTGTATTTCAGAGGTCATGTGCAGTTTGTCTCCTTCCTTCCTTTTCTGCAATAACATATATTAAAATTGGAAAAAAAATCAATGAAAGCAATAAGGTTGACCAAAGGTGTAGAACAACTACTGTTCTGTAAGGAGCAACTGACTGGACTTCAGCCTGCGAGTAAGACAGCTGAGGCCATAAAAGACTATGGGGCAGAAGGTGATAGCTGCTTACGTCTTCCGTCGAAAAAGAACTGAGGAGCACCAAACGAAATTAGCAGGGGCCATGCTGAATACAAACAAAAGGTGGTAACTGCAAGTGTGAGGTCGGTTGTGGCACTCCTTTCTCAGGACGCAGGCACGCTGAAAACTTAGGTGGTTTCTAAAGCAGCTGGATAAATTTATGGTCACTGTTAAATGAGCCTTGAGCTGTGGATCAATGGAGGTTGGGAGCATATTTTGGATAATTGCTACTGCAGGAATGTGACGGTGTTTATATACTTCTCTGAGTATCTGCTGTTGGCTACTGTGTGACGCGGGGAAGAAGGCTTATAGTCTGGTATGCCCTGTCTGGTTTTAGATTGTTCTGATCG
Organism: Dromococcyx pavoninus; assembly: GCA_033558185.1. Taxonomy (NCBI): domain Eukaryota; kingdom Metazoa; phylum Chordata; class Aves; order Cuculiformes; family Neomorphidae; genus Dromococcyx; species Dromococcyx pavoninus. Next base: position 340,375 of record JAUMJL010000292.1, on the reverse strand, counting down.
CCTATCATTCTTCCTTGATTGTGTGGGTCACTGTCTTGGGTGAAGTGGGCTGTAGAAAGTGTTCCAGGTCTCTTCTCTGCTTGCTGTGCGTTTTCCACAGACAGTGATCCAGATGAAAGCAGCATAGAGTTTTCTTTTCCACGCCATGTTGCTTTTATACATAATAAAACTATTACAAGCAGTTCCAGAGTGCCAGAAAGAAGCCTAGTTTTCTAAAGATTCGGGTTTCTTGGTTGATAAACTCCAATTTAAAATGTTTTCAGTATTTAGGATGTGGTTAGGATCAGCCTTTCTTTCTATACTGTAGTTGAGACTCAGTCAAATGTCCTGCCTAACTGGCTAGGTTTCTTCATGAATACCAGGGAGGATGAAATACTTTTCAGACCTCTGTATCTCTGTCTCATTTGTATGGAATTATGGGTCTAAGAGGTGCTTGGCAGAAAACGTGGCAGCATGAGCCACATTTCCCTCAGATACCAGGCAAAAAATATAGTACAAAATAAATACAAATAAATGAATTTATCCTTTGCCTTTCACCAAAGTAGTAATAATATTGTCAAATAAAGGCCCATGAATATTAAAAATAGATTTATTTTTTATCTTCCCAAAATTTTAAGTACAATACAGGTTAGCTTCAATATGCATGGCTACGCATGGGAACAGTGGGGTATGAGCATATCATCCAATTTTTCTTACATTATTTAGTAACTGACGCACATGCTGTTTTCTTGCTGGTTGTTAACAGCATGTGAGTTATGAGGCCAAAGAGGTCTTCCTCATGACAATGGCTAATGTTTGTAGAAATGCAAAGGTCATGATCATGACTACTTTTTTTAGTGCCAACTGGATACCTATGACAATTACTGAACTAGACAGATCTTAAAGGGTCAGTTTATTGACTTTCCTTCCCTGCTTTGTGAGTGGTGATGGAGTCAATGCAACTGTCTGACTTCTGTGCTGTGACAGTTTAAGTGAGTTTGGCCTTGGATAGTTTTCCTTCATGTTTTTGAGAAAAATAGGAGCACCTGATTCACAAGCTTTGTTTTTCTGTGAGGCATTACTCAGTTAGCAATATTATTACCTTCTTTGAACACATTTTGTGCTTTTGGGATAACTTTCTTTTTCGTATAACCTGTAGTCTAAACTTTAGTGGAGAAAAAAACTGATGGTTTTCTAGACCATACTATGTGTGGATGGTGCCAGTGGTATATTTTTGAAAAATAAACTTCATCAAATTTGAATAAAGACCTCTTGAGTTAAGCCTAGGCTGTTCAAATACAGCTCTTTATTTACCTTTGACTGATAATATGTGAATGTATGGATTTTTTTTCAGTTTGGCATAATATGTTTGGAAGGAATTGCATCTGTAGGAAGTGTTGCCATGGGTTGTGTCTTCTCTCTTCCAGCACAGGTGGTTAGAATTGCATGTCCATGAACCTTGAATTGATTCTGGACCAATTCGTCTGTGATACAGTCATCTTACGTCTGTTTATAACTATTCGTGCTGGTCAGGGTGAGATTTTGGAAGTTTGCACTTCAGTGTATTTTAGCCATCCCTTACAAAACTAAAAAAGAAATAGAGAAGAGAAAACTCTTATATGACTCTCTGGAAACCATAGTTTCCAGTTACTGCACTGGGTGATTTCTGGAGTAGTAAAATATTAGACTAGTATTTTGAGAGAGGGAGTGCAGGTCACACATATCAGGAAGCTGAGTCACGGTTGGAGTGGATACAGCGCTAGGAAATATCTTAACAGTCTGAGAAGACAAGAGGCATTAGATGACCTAATTTTTGCTCTTGTGGTTTTATTTCCCCTGTTGCTGAAGCTAAGTGCGGAGGCCATCTTTTTATTTTCTTTTATACAGCAAAGCTTCATCGCCGTAGAACTGGTTAGCTTGAAGCTGCCTGAGTCTGTGGCCTTCTCATGCAGGTATGGCAGATAGAACTTAACATTCATCAGCTTCAAAACTGTTGATTTATTAATAAAAAGATGAGCTTCGCTTTATGATGAGAATCTTTGTTTCAAAAAAGACTGGAAATTATGCAGTAAATTATGTTTGGTAATAGCAAATTCGTGTGAACTTGATCTTAAAGGAGTTGTTGGTCTAAAGCCAGTTTTATGAGTGCAATCGCTAAGTGTAACCTTAAAGTTCTTGTTTGAGTCCTCTTGGGAGTTGGGAGGGAGTAGTGGCAAGATGAAGGTTAAAAGTCTTACCGAGGTTAAAACTGGCAATGAAAGAAGAGTGGCTGTGAGAAACAAATGAGAGGAATCAGCAAACGCTTTGGACAAAGATTTATTATTTTTTTAAAGTAACTCTAGATTAAACTGGTAATGTAATCTGCTGAGATTTGCAAATACAATTTAGTGGTCCAGTGCTTTACCAGAATTCGGTTGTTTGTGTGAAATTTGGGCTTGCTGAACAGCTGCTGCTGCAGACTTCTCTCTCCTTTTATTTCAGTCAGAGTCGTTGGCAGGTTTTGGTGTCAGGCGTACAGATGGTGCAATTGCTTTGTTTGCAGAAAGGAAAATATTAGAAAAACATTGGGTTTTCTTGCCTGCTTTATTTTTTTTAACATGCTTGCACTGTAATTGCTTTTTGCTTGGCGGGAGTAGATCTAATCTTGAGTATGCATCTTTACTGTCTCTTCAGGAAGAAGTCAGCCAAAGCTATGTGAGTTAAAAGTAAAAAATATTCTAGTTTATTCATGCTCAGGAACTTGCTAGTGCTGTGCTGCTAAAATTCTGCCTCCCCTGGAACTCAATTACAACCCATAGCTGTACAGCCTGTAGTTGTAGACCTGGCCCTTAGAAGCTGTCTGAAAGTCAGGCACCAAAGCTGAGGAGATCTGTAGAGTTGGATTTGTGTGCATGTGACCATGTGACTTTACTGGTTGGATTTAGGCGATGCGCAGGTGGAAGCTACTTGACTTGGATGGTGGGAAAATGGAAATAATTACAGGGAGAGTAACCAAGGGGGCTGAGGAAGATAGGGGAGCTTGGAGTGAAGGCAGTAGAAGACATTAGTGAAGGAGACTGGACTGGGCATCCAAAGATCTGAGGGCTTGGAAACTACAGGGGAAGCACATACTAGAAGAAATCAAGATTGGCTTGATGGGGAGGAAAGACATGGGAATTGGAATAAGAAACAGAAGTGAATGAGCCATTCAAGGCAAAGCTGAGCAATGAGACTGAGAATGTGTTGGCAAAGAGCCTGAGAACTGCTGAGGTGAGGGAAAAAAGATGTGATGAAATCAAGTGCTTCTGACATAACGGAGATACAAACATGCTGTCTGGTCTGCAAAGAGCCTTTGGATGATGGGAGAAAGCTGCTAAGACTGGAATGAGAATCCTACACGATGACAGGGACAGGCTAGTGAAAGAAACTGGACTGGAGTTGGACAAACCATTTGGGAGACGAAGCAGGAGTGTTAGATCAGAATAATGTTTCCACAGCAGCTCATCCATTGTAATGCCTAAAATGGAATCAAAAGGGTTTTTAACCTTGTTGTTGTTCTACTGTCAGTAAATCTCTTAAATCTATTGACTGATAGTGTCTAGTTCATTGCTGGTGGTCCTCATGGAGCTCCATGACCTGAGGGGAGGAACTCTGAAGACCTTTGCCACTTCCATTTGCAAAGCAGGTGTGGGAGAACTGAGCATCACAGTGCTTTCACTGTTCTGTAGGAATACTGGCAGTGCTGCTTGACTTCTGCTTGTCTTCATGAAAAGAAACCATCAACCAAGTCCCTCTCTTCCTCCTGTCTGGGGCTTAAAAATCCCCACAGGTACTCTGTGATGGCTGCTATGGCTAGGACACTGGTTGGTTTGACTTAGTGGTTGGGTCAGGCCACCACTGGAATAGAAGCGGGACATGGTCAGGGTTAGGAAAACCCAAGGTCAGGGACCCAAGAAGTACAAATGCATTAATTTTGAGGGCAAGGCAGGGGTGCAGATGCCAGGCTGTGATGCAGGTCATGGGAAGTGCCAGTGTGCTAGAGTAAGCATCATAGCCCATAGTCAGAGAGGCAGAGGCAGCAGAATGGAGGAATGACAGGAAGGGAGCCTGGTGAAGCATGATGGTTGGGAATGAGTCCCCAGGTGACAGAAAATAGGATCAGGGATTAAGGCTAGAAATTGGGGCATAACTCAAAGTTTTAGGAAAATTGGCAAACCTTCAGAACACCTGTAAAGATGTGCCTACAAATTTCTGTGTGTTGGCTGAATTTGGGGCTGCTGCAAGGCAGAGTGGGAGACTCCTTTCAGTCATGTGAAAAGAATTTGAACAAAAGCATAGTCACCTAAGTGGAGGTAACTGTTAGTGTTTTTTCCTAACTTATAGCTGGTGCTTAGGTTTCACTCTGTAAGGGGAGGGTGCTACAAATGTGTTTGTATTGTGTGGTGGTACCCTTGTGTTGTCCTAGGTACAGCAGGTACGCTGGCACAGAGGAAATAAAAATGTTGTTATGCTGAAATGACATTCTGAGCTGTGATTTTACAGAGTTAATGAGGAGGGTCCTGGTAGCACTGTTAGGAGAGTAAACTCAGTTCTCTGGGAAACTGCTAAGGCACTAAATGATTACCATTATACACTCAACTGTCTCAGAAAATTAGAATACTTAACTTTTCAGTGAGGAAAAGAAGAAAGTGTGTGTGAAAGCTGGTCTGAAATATTTTTTAAAAATGTAATTAGTAAGCTTTCATGTAGGTGAAATGTCATAAGAAGGATATGGAACTGTTGGAACGGGTCCAGAGGAGGGCCACGAAGATGATCAGAGGTCTGAAGAACCTCTGCTATGAGGACAGGCTGAGAGAGCTGGGATTGTTCTGCCTGGAGAAGAGAACGCTCCGAGGGGAACTTATAGCAACCTTCATAGGCAAATAGTGACAGGATGAGGGGGAATGGCCTTAAAGTGGAAGGGGGAAGATTTAGATTAGACATTAGGAAGAAATTCTTCACAATGAGAGTGGTGATACACTGGCACAGATTGCCCAGGGAAGCTGTGGACGCCCCCTCCCTGGAGGTGTTCAAGGCCAGGTTGGATGGGGCCTTGAGCAGCCTGGTCTGGTGGGAGGTGTCCCTGCCCATGGGGTGGAACAGGATGGCCTTTAAGGTCCCTTCCAACCCAAACTGTGATTCTATAGGTGCTTAAATTTGTGTGGGATGGGCTCATCTGTGGGTTGCGTGTAAGATGATACCAGGTATCACTGAGGGGAAAATTCATATCTAGGTATCTAGGCTGTCATATTTTTGCCACCAGTAGTAGAAGTCAGTGGACCGGAGTCCTGGCTCATAGAGGCACCTGCAGCTCCAGTGTAGCCATGGTAGAATGAGTGTAGGATTTTGAATCTGGATTTACACGGGACTTTGGCCTCTCACAAGTGAAGTGACTTGCACTGTCTTGTCTAAGGTGAAAATGCAGGAAAAACTAAGCTCAAAGACTTATATAAATAAATACTGATTGACAGTTTTTGAGCTGTGGTGAATTATGTTGAAATATTAGATGTTAATTTGTGGTGGGTGTATGGAAAGGGATGAAGAGGGAACAGAAGTGACTCAATATTCCTTTAGTCTGTCCTAATGTATAACAGAGGGCAGAGGATTTTCCCGATGATTTGCACACTACAGCTTGAGTCACAGGAGATGCATAATAATTTCATTTGATTTAATTTGGGTTTTCATTCTTTAAACTTAATTACTCTCATTGGGTGTTTGCCTGTTTTCTTTAATTTTGAGACACATACAAGGTGCTTTCCTACAATTTCTTTCATCAGACTAGATGATGTTTTGGTGTATGGACTTTAAAGTCTTGAAAATAAAACTGTTTCTTCCTTTCTTTTCTCCTACCTTCACCCAACCCCACCCCCAGCACCCTAGGAGTAGCCTATTTCTGTACAAAGCTTAATTCTCCTTTCAGGACTGGTATTTAGTCATATTTTTGTATTAGATGTTGGCAAGCTGTGAAAGGGCACATCAAAATTTATTATTTTTGTTTATCTTTGTTCTGCCCAGTGTGTTCATCCTGCCTGATTTTTGGTGGAAAGAGCAGAGCGTTGCACAAAATGGGAAGGGGAATGGAAATGGGGATAAGGGAAAATGCAGCACTTGACTCCATGAAACTTCCTTTTTCATTTTAATGCTTGAATTTTTATTTCATGTTTTGTGTAACACAGGGTTTGTTTTCTCCTTTATTTTTTGAGTGTTGTTCTATTTTCTAGGTTGTAGAAAAATGCTCGTTTTTAGGAAGCACTCATAGGTGATGAGAGCAAATTTTTTTGGACCTTCACCCATGCCATTGTATAATCAAGTTCCACTGATGGTAAAATTTACTAAAATATTCAGCATTATTTAGGAGAAATGCCAGCCCACAGATTTCTTAAGTATGAAGACGTGTGGTTGTAGGGCTCTTTGTTTTCTGCCCCCTGCCTCTGCTTTGGTTTACCAATAACTGTAATTCTCTTGACAATTTTCTTCCTTCCCCACCCAACAACTACTTTATAGCTGACAAAAATAAGCCATTTCCTAACCTTATCCTCTACTTACAGAGGTCATAAAAATTGCTAATGCAAACGCTGTTACCTTCTGTTGTGTGATTCTAATAGGAAACGGATCACTGCAATTTATGGGGTACTTACCCTTTTCGGTACATGATGAATGGCTCACTTCAAATGATGTTTCCTCATTGATTTCCTACGATTGATCACCAGAAACGGCAGAGCAGGAAGAATAGCATTTAAACATGAAGTTGATTTTGAAGATGACATCTTTTCACTGTAGTGTGAATTCATGGCAATATAGCATTTGCTGTAGTGGAGGAGCAAAATACATGAAGTCAGTTCTTTAAATTGCTTTTTGGATTAAGTATCTCTAAACCCGCTTTGCTTATTTGTTGCCATGTTCTTGGAACAACTTTATCTGTTGCTAGTAACTTTGTCTATGTTGTCAAGTTTTTTGAGATATTTACATTTCATTAATGGAAAAAAATCTATGTTCAAGTAAATTCCATGTGATAGCAAGTGACTCTAAAATAATTGTATTTCTGTGGTGTTTTATTTGGCTACATGACAGTAGGTGAAAAATTAGAAGAATCCCATCAAACCTGCTTAGTTTCTCTGGTTGGGCTGGACTGACTATAAAATGAATACTGTCCCTTTAATTTCTGCAGTGTCCATAGGGTCTCTTTATCCTTGTGTTGCTATGTGAATCACTGGGGAAGACAACATATAAGCAGGGTAGACAAGGGACACATATAATCCCTCAAAATTTAGTTGTTTTAAATTGACTGAAGTAGCAAATTGAGGCATTCCCTTGATAAGAAGCATAGCTTGTTTCAATTTAGAAGGACATTGCAGTTTTGCTGCTTAGACGATTGACTTAAATTTCATTGACTTTCCAGATTTGAGTGCTTCAAACAGTTATAGCTCTGCAATAAATAAAATTGTTTAATCATCTTTAAATGTTAGTGTTTAAACTTGTTTACATTCTTCATTTTCACAAATCCAATGTTAGCTAACTTGCAAGCAAAAATGAGGCTATGTTGGTTAGAAAAAAGTGTGGAGTTTCAAAAGTCACTTTGGCTACAACTGCAACTAGGTTTGCTTTTATGTGGATATAGACTGATTTTGAAAAAAATGCCCTAAATGAAATTATTGAGGTGAAATGTACATATTCTAGAGAACTTGTAGAAAATTTGTTTAATTTTCACTTTGTAACAGTATAGCTGTCAATCATTTTCTTCCATTATTTATCGCTTTTGGAATTTGTGATTATACCTTTACTGTGTTCTCTATTATTGTTATATGCCTTAAAGATTTTTTTTTCAGTTTGATACCATGATGCAAATAATGCAAGTGAAGAATAAACTCTGCAGACTTTCAAGTCTGTGCAGTTTTCATTTCTTTCTCTTTTTCTGAAAATCATTTTTCATAAATCTATGAACGATCTGTCAGGCTGCATATAGGAGAATTGAAAAAAAACCCATATTGTGCACTTCCATTGCTAAGCATTATTGAATTGGTCTTCAAATAGCTCTAGCATAAACATGCTAAGTGTCATGAGAAAAAAAGCAAATACTATCATATCTCTCTGCTCATATTTGCTCTGAAATGGGCTTCATATAAGGCACAAATTCCTTCTAAATGAAAAAGCACTCTTCTGTAAAACCGTCACTTCCAACTGTCCTCTCTAAAATTAGTATTATCGTTTTGTACTTCATGTGCTTTCTCCCACCCTGTTGCAGTTACTATCAAAAGATGGGTTCCGAGATCTTTGTGAGGTGCCTCATATAATGTGGGGGAAGGAGGTGGGTCACAGGGGCTGAGGACTGCTTTCCTGCAGCTCTCTCCTGCCTGCCACGTTGCTTGTCCAAGGGGAAGGTTGCCCCGTGGGCAACAGGACCACCCTCCACCTCCGCTCATGAGCCCTGGGCTTCAGGCCCCTGCTCATCCCGTCCCGGGGTCCCCTCAACAAGACAGTGGCAACAGCATTCCAGGAGGGTCAGAGGTTCTCAATGACACCCCCCCCCCAAACAATAACCCAGTGACCTGCAAGTGGCACAGACCCCCATGCTCGACCAGTGGCTGAGAGGCAGTGAAGCATCCAGACATGCCTGGTCTACTGGGAGGTGTCCCTGTCCATGGCAGGTGGGTTGGAATGGGATGATCTTTAAGGTCCCTTCCAGCCTAAACCGTTCTATGATTCTATGATCCTGCTGGCAGGAAAGAGAGGCCCAGCTGGTCTGCACAAGGTCTGCCAGCACTCCATAAAGGAATTGTTGACTGCCAATTGTGGTATGAGCTCTTCTTCCACGTCCCCTGTTCCTGCGCCTGCAGTGTGGAGAGGTGCCATCTGTTCCACATGGATCACAGAAGGAGAGGGTCTGTACGTTCGATTCCTGCATCTCGATCATTTATAAAAATTGAACCCTGGGGGCTGCTACTGGTGACTGGTTGCCAGCCTGACATAACCCCATTTACTATAACTCTTTCAACCAACTTATCAGCCAGTTGTTCACCTAATATATTATGGACTTGTCTAGCTGTGTGCTGGACATTTTGCCCAGAAGGATGCTGTCGGAGACAGTAGCAAAAGCTTTGCTAAAATGCACGAAATGCCACATCTTCTGGCTTCCTTTGATCAACTAGATGGGTGACCATGTTACGAAAGGAAAATAAGTTAGTTAAGCAGGACTTCCCCTCATGAACCTGTGCTGGCTGTGACCAATGGCTGCATTATCTCTGAAGTGTTTTTCAGTAACTGCCAGAATGACCTTCTCCATCATTTTGCTAGCATTGAAATGAGACTGACGGGCTTGTAATAACCAGGGTCTTCCTTCTTACCTTTTTTGAAAGCTGGGACAACATTTGCCAGCTTCCCGTTGACTGGGACCTCTCCAAAGTCCCCAGACTCTTAAAAAGTAGTGGAGAGAGGTCTCTTTCAGTACCCTGGGCGAATGCCATGGGCCCCATAGATTTGGGTGTATCCAGCTGGAGCAGCATGTCTCAAACAAGTTCAGAGTCAGCTGGAAGTTTATCACTCCCCCCTCCCCACCCAGTCACAATTTTCTGACACAGGGCTCTGGCAGCCCAAGGCACTGCATCAGTGTTAAAGGCAGCAGTGAAGAAGGCATTAGCTGTCTCTGCTTTGTCTATGCTCCTATTTGTGAGATGACCAACCTCATCAAGCAAGGGACCGATGTTATCCCTGACCCTCTTTTTGCTGTTAACATATTTTAAAAAGCCGTTTCTGTTGCCCTTCATGGTACTGGCCAGCTTGAGCTCTGATTGAGCCTTGGCTGCATGAATTTTCTCCCTGCTGTGGCAAACAGCATCTCTCTAATCCTCCCTTGTTGCCTACCCTTGCTTCCAATGTCCATACACTTGCACCTAAGTTGTAGAAGATCTCAGCCAGGCTGGCCTTCTGTCCCCCTTGCTTGACTTCCCACACTTTGGAAATGCCTGCTCCTGTGCTCTTAAGCAATGTCTCTTTAAAAAGTGACCAGCATTCATAGATCCCAACACTTTCAAAAGCAGATTCCCAGGGGACCCTATGAACTAGTTCCTTCAGCAGTTTGAAGTCTGCTCTTCTCATGTTCAGCATAGACATCTCCAGCTGGTAGCAGCTATCATTCATTCAGCACTCTGTCATGGAGTATAGGCACCCCTCATACCATATCTAAGAGCTTCTGCTGATTAGAAATGATTGTGCTGTACCTTGGATGAGCCTATACTGAGGAAGTCTGCTGCTGAGCCAACGTAGATGAGATTACTAGTGTTGACCATCTTCATATTTTCTAACAGAAGGATCAGATTAGCAAATTTTATTCTACTCACTAGGAATACTTTTCTGTCAGTCCCGAAGGTGAACTATTCCACATGCATCCTTGGCGTGGCCCTGAAATTGTTGTTGTATCAAATACAAAGGTATTTGCTTAGAAGCCAAATGGGTTTCATCTTTCCAAAGAGATTCCTCATAGTTCTAGTGAAGAACACCTTGCATCCAAACTCTGGTAGCTGATGAGTAAATACCCCAGAGGTACTTAGCATGGAGAGGAAAATGTTTTGTACTTGCTGTTGTGACAATTATCGCTAGCAAAAAAACACGTTCATAGTTCTGTGCTCCATGAATTTGCTCTAAATGAATGTGCATATACTAACAATCCTCTGATTAATACATATGGGGGAAACCATTGGTAACAAATGTACTGCCTTCTTTTAAAGTAGCGGTTTACCATAAGGAATTTAATGTCCTGATGAATCCTGCCATCAAATAGAAAAAGCATGAACATGGTATTTCTTAATATGTCTCTTGTGCAGTGCAGTGCAAAGGTACCCAAGCTTGACTGTTTAAAGAAATATTGGACTTTGAAACACACTGACTGGAGACAGTAAGAAGCTCCGTGTGAGCTCTCCAGTCTGCAGCTAAGATTGTGCTGCCTGCAGAGCTGCCTGCAACTGTGGGTGGGCTCTTTCTGGTTGTTAAGTTGCCTCCTGCCTCAGATATCTCTGGCCTACATGTGCTGCTAAGATACAACTAGTTTGAGCTGTGCATCAGCTGCATGTGAAGTTAACAACAGAAGCAGTTTCAAAGGCACATCTTATCTTTGCAAGTGCTGCTGCAGGTCCCATGCTCTCCCATTCTACTGCTGGCAGGGAACTACTGAAATTGTCATGTTTGTTGTTAAGATTCACCTCTGACTGAAAGACCTCTAGCTTGCTTTTTGCCTTCCCAAATAGGAAGGGGAATACAGACCTGTCAGATGAACAGAGCTAGCGATTCTTGCATAGTTGAAGGCTAACTGAAAATAATTCTTTATAATCCTCCAGTGGTATCTAATGCACTTGCCCAGTCCCTGTGGTCCAGTAATACTCTGTATTGTGACTGTAAACACTTGATAAGTTTTTGCCACTGACTTGACAACAGAGAAAAGGAATGCTCGGCTGAGGAGTAGAGAGCTTTAATGGACAAAAAGCTCTGTGATCTCCTCTACTCTGGGGAAATCACCTTTGGCTGGCCTGGGCATTTGCAAGGTTACTGCTTACCATTTATTGATCTACTCTTTTTTTTTCCCCTATTTTTGACTCAGCATTCCCAGTTTCAAGAAAATGTCATGTCAATAGTGTGGGACTGCAAGCCAGAAAAGAAGTGCGAAAAGAGGCGAAGAAGGGATGTGGCAGCCTTGCATTTATTTTCTCATCTCGTAAACCAAGATCTGCATTAGGGGTGCTTCGTATTGGGATTAGAAAATTTTGCACCCTGAGGTCTCCATATTTCTTCTCTTTACCATATCCTTGTGTTCCAGAGCTCTTTTTTCATGCTCACCTTTCCTCCAGACTCACATTGCCCAGCCTTACTGTCTTGTGTTCCATCAACCAGATCTAGTCCTTCCCAGCTCAGAAAGTCTCCTTTCCTCTTAAGTGACATTCAGCAGAGCTTCCCTCACTTGTCCCACCTGTATGCCCCTTTGTCTCCCAACCAGCAGCCTCTCTGCTCTTAGCTGCAGGTTGTTGCATTTGGATGGTCCATTCACCTGTGCCAGTGTTCCCCATCCTGCCTGGTGTCTGTTCCACTGTTGGTTCCTGCCACCCATACCCTTAGCTGGCTTGGGAAAGTGCATGAGGAAAAGTAGGAGACTGCAGGTGGCTGTTCCTGTTGCTGCTTTAACATCTGCAGGCAGGCATAAAATGCCAGTAGAGAGACTGGGAAGTCTTTTTCCAGGTTGTGGTCTACAGTTGTCTTTGCAGAAAGAACATATGTTTTTTTTGCTCTTGCTCTCACATAAACAGTATTTAACTTACAGACTGCCCCGACCTGGTTGGTATCCCTTGAAATTTCATGCAATTTATGGGTGAAAGAACACTGTGTTCACTTTTTGAATGCTTAATTTTACTGAATTGATTTTATACATCAGAGATAAATACTGCTAGGTTTTCTAGTGTAACTGAATGAAGGAAGACTGCTTAGAGAACCGGTCTGGGCCAGATAGCATGTACTGTTGGTTTTATGGAGGGATAGGTCCCAAATGAAACAGTCAAAGTCATAGTGAATTGCTAAATCCAGTAGTTAATTGAGTGCCTGTGACTTTCTTGGCAACCTGAGAAAGAAAACACACAGACTCTTGTGTGCTTTTTTTCGCCTGTTACATTGGTGACACAGAGGTCTCTACAGGTTGTAGTCTGATTTATATTTGAAATAGGCCACCAAGAAATGAGTCAGACTTGCCCTGTCTGGGAGCGGTTCCCAGAGTGCCATGCCCTGGTCCTCTCTGACCTGGTCTGCTTCCTTCCATGTTCAGCAGCTATCAAAGAATTGGAGCTTTAAAAGGAGCTATTAACACAATTTCCCCTCTTTCTGTGAGTGCATAAAAGAATTAAATGGAGCTATAATTATGCCCAAATATCTTTTTTTTTTGAGAGAGAGGGCAAGGGTGGTGAGTGGAGAGGAACTACAAGATATATTTATATATATATAATGTATATATAATATAGATGGTGGTGTATAAGTATATAATAAAAATGAGAAATAAAAAAGAGAAAACAGCATTTTGCATATTAAATACCCATTCTTGAGAAGCATGCAGAATCTTTTCCACATTAGGACATCTGTGCTGAATTACATCAAATCGGTATCCTCAAAGATATGTTTCTAGAGTGGAATTAGGTTTGTAGTAGATAGTTTCTTCCTTTCAGAAAGCATTTTGTAATGTTTTCCCCTTAAAAACTGAAATTTCTTATAATCTTCACAAGTAAATATGTTAGAACTTGGGGGAGGTGGGTTAGGAGGAGGAAATTTCAACTGCAATAGAAGAAAAGTGATTTTATTTCAATTAATCAGGAATACCTAGGAGGTCAATGATTGGGAGAGAAGTTAAGGAGACCTGTGTGTCTGATCATTTTCACACAGGAGAGTGAAAATGGAAGCAACTATAATTGAGTTCAGAAAGCAGAGTATGTGAAAAACTTTTTCCTTTAAAATTTCTGCTCTTTCAGTGCACAGTAATGCAAACTGTCTCTACAATTTGTCTGGATTTTAAATCAGATCAGTGTAATTAGCTAACTTTACTTATTAGCTTGAGCTGACTCTAGTGGTACAATGGTTGAATTGGTTGCCATTATATTTGTTTAACTGCTGTAAAGTAAGTTTCTAACAATAAGTTCCTACACTTAAATAGCACTGTGGAGCACTGGTGCCCTATCAATCAGTCAGACCTTTCCCTCCTGCTGTCTGCTCTGATAGACAGTTCTGCTGATGTGAGGACTCTGGAAGAAGAGATCAGGAAGGAGGGATGATGGATAAAGACCATCTCCTGTCTTGAGAGGAAATCAGAAAAATCCTTTCTTTGACTATCAACAAGCTTCTTTGTCAAGGTGTCAGAAGATTAATTATGCTCATGCAAGAAGCGAGAGCAACTGTTTCCCCCGGTTTTGCTGTAATAGGGTGGCATTCTTCTGAACTGTGGCAGAGAATTGCAAAGAAAGAAGCTTAAGAGATTTCAGTCCCCTAACATCACTGTCCCGTGTTTGTAAAGCTCTTAGGCATACATCCATGATACTGTGAGGTTCTGCCAGTAACTGATTAATCAAAGTATTTGTTTTAAGTGCATATGGACTTGATCCCACGAAACATTTGGTGCCAACCACTGTCAAAGTCTGTCAGCGTTGTGGGTTTCTTAGAGTATATAAAGATCAAGCTTTCAGTGAAAAGAGGTGCAGAAGATCTTTCTGCAGCATAACCATGAATGTGAAAACATGTAACTATGCATTAGTCTTTGAAGTTCGTAAATCAGTAAGGGGGAGAATTTCCAGTGTTTGTGGAGTATTTTTTTTAATTGGAGCTGAGCAACTCTACTTAATATTTTGTTTTATCTGTTGTCCTTTTGTATGTTTTCTGAATGAACTATGTGTAAAGTAGAATAAAAAATTAATGATCTTACATTTTGACTTAATCTTTTGAGGAATAAATAAAATGAGCGAACTTGAATTCTGAGCAGAATATGTTTAACTAAAAAAGAAAAAATGTTGAAAATGAGAGACTTAAAGAAAAATGTTTCTTAATATTTTGACTGTTCTTTGAGGTGTTAAGCGAGTCTCTTCAAAAGCTCTTTAAACTTTTCACAAGTTCTCTCAGTTAAAGGAATCCTTCCATCTGCCCTGATCTGTAACTTGGTAAAGGAGACGATGAAGGAGAGTGTTTTTGATCTATTGATTTTATATATTTTGGGGTCTTTTTCTTGAATAGGTGAAGTTTTGAATTTAAAAAAGGGAACTGGAGATTTAAAGAGCCACATCTCTTTTTTGGTTGGTTTCTTTGGAATAGTTTTTCTGGTTTTAATGTTTGCAATGCTAAACTGTGAACAGTGTTGTTGATTTTTGTTATTTTTTTTCACTGCAGCCTTCCTTCAAATTAATATCACTTTAAGATTTGTTGAACTCTAACACATGATAGTTGAAATCCTAACAAACCCAAACATTTTAAACGTGGATGTGCCTGACCTTGAAATGCTGCTGATAAAAGCTAATGATGTTAAATTGCATGCCAAATTAACCTGCATTTCCAAATGCTTTGTGTGTGCATTTCCTGTAGAATATGCTTTGATCCTACTAAGCAACACTTCTTTTACAATCAGTTATTTTTTAATGAAGAAAAATCAATGAACAAGTTTCTGAGGTAATGAAATGTTTTCTTTTGCATCCCTCTGCCAATGTTTTACCTGCTGCATCTAATGCCTGACATTAAACTCCTTTAGCACAGAGGTAGTGCTGGTTTTCAGCTTGAAACTTTATTTTCTCATGTGTAAACCTTGTCAAGGATTAGAAGTTCATGTGAGAAAGGCACAGGAAACTGGATAACAGATTGAACAAGGAATAACTTTATGAAGCAGTTGTTTTCTTTTAAAGTTTTACTGAGGCTTAGCATCAATATAGATGGGTTTTAATCTGAATTAAGAGAAAAATGTTGCTTGCCTCACAAGTACTTTCTTTTTCCTTGAAGCATCCAGTGTCATATTGCTTTAGTAGTCGTCCATTTTGGAGCACTCTTTGTACTGTTTCGTGTTAGTTTTAAATCCAGAAGTTATGTTGCAGGAGCATCTGCCTGTGCAGTCTATGGGTTGTTTCTTTTTTTCCACTTGCATCTTTTGAGAAGTATCTTCTTATGGGATTTAGCAAGATGTAATAGTGTGTGCCTCTCTGGACCAGCGGGCCCATGTAACTCGTCTGGTGGTGTAAACTCCCATTGGAATCAAACAACAGGCATGCGTGGATGCTGCTCATAGAGAGATACTGGCTTTTCCTTCTCCTTGTCTGCTGAGGACTTTGAGTGTTTTCGTTTTAAAATGAAAGTGTGCCTTTTTATCCTCTGACAAATGAAACCCCGTCTGCGTAAATTCATTTGAAGAGGGCATGATCTTCCTGTGTGAACTTTGGTGGGAAGTGCTTGCAGGCCATAAAGTGGATCATCCATCTCCCTGGGCTGGAGGTGAAACCTCAGCCTGTCTCCCTGACATCTCCCCTGGGATGGTTATAATGCTCCTGGTTCTCCCTCCCACATCCCTTCTTGGCTGCCTGTGCCTGGGATGCCTCTGTCACCCAGGCCAGGGCTGTGTCTTGCGGGTCCTTCCTCCGTCATGTCCTTGACCTGGTGTGTTTATGCTTTCATTTGGAGAGGGAAAAATCACTGTCCAGGCTTTCACCTCCCATCTTCGCTACATCAAGACCCTGTTTGCTGCTCTGGAAAAACATAGCCTTGTGCCTGGTCTATGTGAAAATCGTGTTCAGAGCCTGTCACCTTGATGGTGTTACCTTTCTTCTTGCATTCCTCTGTCAGAGTTTTCTTATCTTTGTAGCATCGGACCTAAGCTCTTTATCATCTCTTTCAAGGCCCTCAAATCCCCGAGGGTTTTTTTCTCTCCATTATCTGCCCCCTGTTTCTCCTTGTTATTGAGATGTCAGCCCCAGGACCCATTCAGCTTGGGATGCCTGATGGGGCAGAGGTGGCCGGACCTTGATGGAGGGCCAGGACAACAACGCTGGTGAGCCCTGCTGAGTCCCAGCTCACTGGTTCTTGTGGTGCTTTCCCATCTGCTCAGGCATTTTGGCTCCAGGGTCTGACAGCATGGAGCCAGCCCAGCCAGCTGCTAAGCCAGGCTGGATGGGCTGTCCTCAAGTAAGAGGCAGCCGATGGCTCTGCAGGCACCAGCTCTGCTCTGAGTAGTCTTTTTTTTCAGAAGAAGCTGTTGAATGTCTCTACTCTGTAGTCCTGCTCTCCAGAGTTGGATTTTTCTATTACCTGGTGTGTTCTGGTGCCCGCTCCTCTGGGTACAGAGGGTGACTCTGTTCCTTTGTGTGTCATGTTGTCCCATGTGGATGCTTTGGAAAGGAGCCACTCTGTAAGTCAGGGTAGCATCTTTCCTAGTATGTATACTACCAGACCCAAGGCACTACAAAGCATTAGAAAAGTATATTGTACTTTACATGTGTACTTTGGTACAGACATTTCACCATGTTTGAGCCTCAGGGGAGTGGGGCAGTGTGAAGAGTTGGGAGTAAGCAAATTCAGAGCGAGAAGTCTCTGTATTTTGCAAAGATTTTTTTTTTGTTTGGGTGTGTGCTTGTGAGTTTTTAAAGCAGCATATATTACTTCAACAGAGTAAACCTTGATGCACAGTTGTTTCTTCATGCGCACCCATATCGCTTTCAGCATGGGTTGGCTTCCAGGAAAATCTAGAGGCAAGGCTTCCAGCTTGTGCCTAGTCATGGGGGTTTGTAGTGGCGTGAGTTGAAGAGAGGGGAGGCCTTCCCTCTGCAGCAGCAGCACATGCAACTCGTGGGCGAGTGGATTGATCACGGCAATGCTGAAGTGCTGGTTTAAGGGGCATCTGGAGGTCTAGTCTGTCTCCTGCTCTGACCTTTGCCAGCACTTACGTTAAAATTCATGTTAGAGATGGAAGAAAAAAAGCCAATGGGGTATAAGCAAAATTATTATTATATTGTAACTGAAGGAACATTAGGACATGCTAATAGCAAGAGGAAAAAATGAAAGGTTTGTTGTTGCTACTTTTTAGCAGCCTTTCTCTGAGAATTTAAACGAAAATGACTTCTGCTGAAGTGACCTCTTTTTCACATCTTAGCTTGCTTTTGAAAAGCCGATGCTCCCTGAGCTATCCACACAAACACTTACCCAAATAATGAAAAATACAAGTGCACACACGCTAAGGGATAGTTAAGCATCACAAAAAAAAAAAATCTCATTACTGCTATTATGTTAAAGGGCATTAGTTCTTAAGGAAAATTGACTCTTTTTTTTTCCATTTTAGTAACTCCAAAATGCTCTCAATCTATCCAGAATGGAAATTTGATAAGTCCTAAATAACAAACTAGAAGGTTTTGTGAAACCAGAAACATCTTTGTTGTTCTCCTTTTGCATACGCTTTCCTGTGACTAAGGATTCTGTTGAAACTTAAAAGCAATACTTAGAAAAACTTCTGTGTAGAAACACAAGATAATTGAGGATGCTTGGTCTTTCATTTTTAAAATTGTGCATACAACACATAAAATGTGAGCTTCAAAAGAGGCTATTCTGGAAGGGAAGGGAGCTCAGATAAAAACTTGGGCAACTTAATAGGAATTTTTTTTAGCCTTCCTGTTAACACAAGTCATTCTTGTTACACTTGCTGACCCTATCGCTTCACTGCTATTGCAGTTACTTAACTTTCTCTTCGAATATTTCTTTCTATATTCTTGGAAAAGGAGTAATATTCAAGATTTGCCTAATACTTGACACTGGATCAAGCAGTCAATCTGTGCCTTCTTAAATGATAGTATTTCCTTATAATAATATTTCTTACATTTTTGGAAAAAGGAGAAGCAATATTTTTCTGTTTTGGCAGATAAACAGCTGTGAATGTTAACTTGCAATAAAATCAGCATTTTGGTGCTTTCCCTGTTGAGTCTTTTGCATTTGCGTGGGGGGAGGAATCCCTTAGCTGAGGGTTGTTTTCTGTGCAAACACTGGGAGAATGCTGGGACCAACAAGGTTGAGCTGACCTTATGTGCTGGCCTGTTCCCTGCCTCTGACTGTCATGTTTCAAAGGTTAAACTAACTGTGGATGAAATGTAATCAGTAGCACACTGGATCCTTTCCAGATCACACCGGAGGAGTGCAAAGACCAGCATTGTTAGCTTTGGGAGAGCAAGAGACAGAGGTCATTACCTGTGTGCGTCTGAGCATGAGGAACCAACTGCCTTTCCTGCTACCTCCCACGTATGTTTATTTAAATCTTATCAGGAATTGTTATCCTGCTGGCCCCTGCTTTTCAAAAAAATAAATATAGTTGTTGAAAATTACACTGTATGAAAGATTGTATTTCTGTTGATTTCTCAGAATTTCTAAGAGATCTCAAATCATGCTATTAGGTGGGAAGTGGTTCGATACTTGGGGAAGCAGAAAAGGCTGGAAGAAAAAGCGTTGCTGCTTTTTTAGATGACAGCCAAAAATAGGTCAGGGTAAACAAGACAATATCCTTAAGACAGAGACATACTGTAACAGCAGAGGAAAAGTGATCTTGGTAAAGTTTCCTTCCTTCCTTCACTAGCAGGTAGCTAGGAAAAGAGCTGGTACATTAGGAAACTGGTGAGTGGACAGAAAGCAAGTATGGGAGGAGGAGATGGGCAGAAGAAGCAAATAATTGATTTCCTGTTTCTTTTTATACTCAACCACTCATTTTTTCCCAACTCCATCACTCTTTTGTGCAGTACTTTCAGTCCTCTGCTTCAGATCTGCAGCAGGAGACTGTTCCTATCATCAGATAAAAAGTCTTTCTGGAAGGGACCAGAAGCATGTGGCATATGGTGAGGAAGTGCTGCTTATTGTCACGCTAGGGATTTCAAGGGTGACAAGCGGTGAAGCCAGTATTTTTTTTCCCTATTTAGCTTTTACACAACCCCTCCTCTGAAACTGCCTGTACAATAAGAAGAGACATAAGTGGAGAACAAAAAAATTGTCTTCCTTTTGAATTCTGTGGGAAGGTTCCTAACTCCATCAAAGTGTGTTGTTTTCTTTATAGACCAATGTATGGGTATAGCCTCGAAAACCAATACATTTACCAGCAATGGAGACTTTTCCCTGGGAAGAAGAGGGGGGTGGATGGGGGGCTTCCATTTCAGAGTCAGATTGAACAGACACGTAGAAAAGAAGAGGTTATTTTCATATCCCTGTTTGTATACACTCCTGACTCATGTTATAATTAACAACTGGGAATATGAATGCCTTTTCTAGGATCTCTCTCTATGGGTTTTTCAGACTCTCTCAGGATTGTAGTCACAAGCAGAAAGCACTCCTTATCAATGTTTACATCTGTTGCCCCCTCCTGTACTTCAAGAGTAGAACGATCTTTTCCTTATTCCTGAATCTTCATCAGATCTCCTCTGTATTTCAGCGTGTGAGAGAGAACAAGGTGTTCTCCTTCTATTTGCTTTTCTTATGAAATTCTTATTTTTGAAAGGCCTTTTCTTTCCTTGACTGGTTTTTTTTTTTGGTCTTGTCTCTCCATGCCAGAGCACTGGAGATCTGGAAGAACTGATAAAAAGCACTAACAACTGTCTTGTCCTTGTGAAACCTGAATATTCTTCTTTCCCAATCCCGTGTATTTTATCTGGCCCTTTGTCTATGCTACATTTCTTTTCAGTTGTTCACAGAACGGTTTTGTTTTTCCACCAACCTGAAAGTAAAATGCTTCAGTATCCTCTTTCAGAAATGCTCCTGGACTTGTAGCATGCCAAGTAGTTTCAGGATTAGGCGTAATTTCTGTATGGATGATTTCTACTCTACTGAGATAACTATTCTAATGTCCACTATTTGTGGCCCAAAACTTTGCTGAAGTTTATCACTTTAGGGAGCTCTGCAAACATAGCGGAAGCCTTTTATTTTGAGGGCTTTTCAACAAAAGCAGTTTTAATGTGAGAGAGAATGTAGACCCAAACTGCAGTCATAGAGGATGTAGATCAGCATGAGTAGTGAGGATGCCCTGATCTGTTTGTGACTTTCCTATCAGGTCTATAAGGAGCCCATCAATTTTTCCAGTATATGAGGGCAATATTCTTTCCAGGGACCTCTGCCAACTCTGCTGAGTGATCTTAGGAACGAGAAACTAGTTCTACCTCCCAGGTGTTCAGCTGCCCAGAAATGGGTCCATGGCAATCCCAGCTGAAGGAAGACTTGCCTCTATGTAAAAATTACTAGAATTCCTCAAAGAGATAAAGGCTTTCAACATTAGCATTTTTAGGAAGGTCTGGACTCACTGTGTCTTTCTGCACAAGCAACAGCAGTTAAGAAGCAAGTCCTGACAGGGTTTCTGTTTTGCTGGAATATCTTCATGATGAGAGAACCCAAGGCAACACAAACTGGAGTATCTTTGCTTAGAAAAGCCCTTTGTAACAGAAATATGGGGTCTGCTTAGATAAGCACCTGAAGATTTTTTTAATATTCTGATCTAATCAGTTTACCCTTTTGTCTAGAATGTTATGACATTTTTATTAGAAAGATGCTGTGAAAAATCACTAATGGTAATTTATAGTCTGTGACTACCAAGCAAAGATCATGTTTGCTCTTTCCAATATAAAGGCATTGCATTGACGTGGATCATTTTATATAATTACTAGCTGCATCTATTTATCTTTGTGTTCAGACTGGCCAGTGGCTATAAATACAAACATAGGATGTCTCGGGTAGGAAGGGACCTGTAAGGATCATCAAATCCCAATTCCCTGCTCCTCTCAGGGCTACCTAAAATTAAACCATATGACTAAGAGTGTTCTCCTTGAACTCTTGGTGAGCTTGGTGCCATGACCACTTCCCTAGGGAGCCTGGTCCAGTGACCAACCATCCTCTCAGTGGAGAATCTTTTCCTAATGTCCAATTTGAACTTTTTACGCAGCTTGATTCCATTTCCTCGTGTCCTATTCCTTCTCACCAGAGAGAGGAGATGACCACCTCCCCCTCCAGTGCCCTCCTTGAGGAAGCTGTAGACTGTGATGAGGTCACCCCTCAGCCTTCTCCAAGCTGGACAAGCCAAATGACCTCAGCTGCTTCTCGTATGTCTTGTCCTTGAGGCCTGTCGCCATCTTGGTCACCTTCCTTTGTACTTGCTGTAATAGGCTGATGTCCTTCTTACACTGAGGTGCCCAAAACTGCACACAGTACTCAAGGTGGGGCCACACCAGTGCAGTGTAGAGTGAAACAATCAGCTCTCAACTGGTGAGTTATGCTGTGCTTGATGCACCCCAGGGCGTAGCTGGCCCTTTTGGCCAGGGCACATTGTTGACTCATACTCAACTTGCCATCAATCCAGATGTCTTTATATGGGGCTTCTCTCCAGTTCTCATCCTCTGATTTGTATGTATAACCATGATTACCTCATTCCGGGTAGAGAATCTGGCACTTGCTCTTGTTAAATTTCATACAGTTGGTGATTGCCTAGCTCTCTGTTCTATCCAGATCTCTCTGTAAGGCCTCTCTACCCTCAAGGAAGCTCACAGCTCCTCCTAATTTAGTATCATCGGCAAACTTATTTAGTGTACATTCAATTCCTGCATCCGGATCATTTATAAAAACATTGATGAGCACAGGCCGTAAAATTAAGATGTGGGGGGCATCACTGGTGACTGGCCACCAGCCTGATGTAACCAAATTTACTCTAACTCTTTGAGCCTGACTTGTCAGCTGATTGGTCATCTGATGAGTTATGGACTTGTCTAGCTGTGTGCTGGACATTTTGCCCAGAAGGATGCTGTCAGAGACAGTAGCAAAAGCTTTTCTAAAATGCATAAAACGCCACATCTACTGTCTTCCCTTGGTAAACTAGATTGGTTACCATGTTACAAAAGGAAAATAAGTAAGTTAAGCAGGACTTTACTCTCATGAACCTGTGCTGGCTGTGACTGATAGCTGCATTGTCTCTGAAGTGTTTTTCAGTAGCTTCCAGAATGACCTTCTCTATCATTTTGCTAGCATTGAAGTGAGACTGATGGGCTTGTAATAACCAGGGTCTTCCTTCTTTCTCTTCTTGAATATTGAGATATTCCAGTTGTCTGGGGCTTCTCCATGCTCTTCAGATCATTGAAAAAGGATGGATAGAGGTCCCGCGATGACATTGGCCAGCCCTTTTTGGTACCCTCGGACAAATGCCATTGAGCCCCATGGACTTAGGTGTATCCAGCTGGAGCAAAAAGTCTTGATCAAATTCAGAAACACTCAAGTATTTCTCTGAATCACAACAGGCTGAATCTCTGGACTTCAATTCATTTTTCCTTCACCTCAGTGTAAGGGTTCAAGATGAGCCTGAGGTACCTCAACACCTCGTGCTTCACCTCCATGTACATGTATGTAGCACCTACATAAATCTGCATATTATGGTCACAAGTAATTTTTCTTTTTAAAATCTACTTTCTTCTCAATTATGTTTCTTACACCTTTCACTGCCATTTCCCTTCGTTGAAATTATGAGGATATGTTTATGCTTGAATTCTATTATGGTTAAGAAAATAGCTTTAAAAGCACAATAATAGAAAAGGAACTTCTACTCTATCAATCCTCTGTCCATCCACCTTCTTTGTTTCCCAGGTCACATATACAACAAAAATACTAGGAGCAGCATGGATACTGTGGTGATACTCCAGAGCGTAGAATGGTTTGGAACCATGGGAAAACACACATGTGCACATCATCTACTCTGTACCTTTGGACTGTTTTTGCTTTTCAGTTTGTCCTGGTGTCTGTATGTTGGTACAGATGTCCATGGAAGTTGTCCATGTGGTATAACTAGATGTCTGCATTATGTCTTTTCCCTTTTCAGATGTGCTTAATGACTTTGTGTTTTTGCAAGTCATCAGGTAGTAAGTATTTGTATCTGGGCACAGCCATAGGCTGGGCTTTTATGCTGTCCCTCTTAGGCTCAACTGAGCTGCTTTTCTGGGTACATTTTCTCTGCCCTAGTTAGCTGTGGATGCATACGCTTGTGAAATGCCATCCCTACTGAAGTTAACAGGTTTAGTTGCTGCATGTGCGCAAAAAAAAGGGATAAGGAATGCTGTGTTAAAGGAAAGCTTGTTCCCTTATTGTGTGTCAGGTTTCTGTACCTTGTGGTGGAAATGGGAGATGCACAGAGCGCAGCTGGGGAGCTGAAATGTTCTCTGTGTGCCACAGCATTTCTCAGAAGTATCTTCTAGCCCATGGGTATTTCATAGTAGGACAGTTTACTGTCTTATGAAGAAAGAAAAATATGTGTTTTGGCTTAGAGTATATATAATCTTTTATTGTATAAGACAAAACTGTGGCAAAGTTTCCAGTTTCAACCTGGAAAGTTTTGACTTCCGTCTCTCCAGGGTCTGCATATGCTTATAGACTTTTGTGCCTCAATTTTGCAGTTTGTTCCTCTTGATTAAAGTACACCCAGACTTGTTTCACGATAAAACTCTTTCTTTTGTTAAGCTTCTAGTAAGGAATATAATATGACTTTTTCCTTTCCTGTGTTGAGAGGGAAGGAGACACACATGGAAGGAGATGGGGACTGTTGAGAGAAAGCAACCTTCTTGTGTAATTGCGTGAGAATATTTGCAGTATGCGCGTTCTCTGCAGGAGACTTTTAAATACAGATAAAAGTAATGAATCTTCTGTTTGTCAAGTCTAGCAGTATGTGTTAAGTCTTCTAACTGAAATTTGTACAACAGATTTAAAAATCATTATTAGGCCTTTAAGATGTCTTGATTGTTCAACAGCAAGGAGGCCAGCTTGCCTCTCTGATTTATATTACTTTCAGGAATGCGATATTTCAGGAGCTTTTCCAAGTCACCATACTGTCACAGCTTCATTGCTTCAAATGTCACTTGAAGTAAGAACAGTTTTTATAACTACACAGTAAACTCACGATTGCTTAATGGAAATGATTTCTTCATGTGTCAAAATGACCCCTTTGTTTCTCATTTTAGTCTTTTGTTGCCCGCAGCTAATCTTCTTTTTGGGTTATCACATCCAAGCATCTTACAATGCTGACTCTAGCAGTGGCATTCAGCTGGAATGCTGCCTTTTGTTTACTGGTTTCACCAGGCCTCCAGTGCTTTCTTTGGTCATCTGGTGGCTTCACTAATGTGATTTGCACTCCCAGGCTCTGCAGGTAGTCATGGGCTTTTATAAGGGAATTAGAGGAAGGCCTGCCACCCTGGTTGCTAATGAATCCACAGGGTATTTTTTGTTTGTGTTTTGTTTTTCCAGCTTTTTTCTATTTTTTTTTTTGGAAAGTAGAGCACAATCTGTTTGCAGTTTTATAGAACTTCTTTCCACTCTGCTTGGACATTGGTTCCTAAAGTTGGTTTACGTTGCAGTGGTGACATTAATTTTGGTTTAAATAAATGTACCAAATCCTGTTAATCAGAAAGTGCATTTGGGGTTTTCTCAGGATTTGTAAATAATCGCAGAAAAACAGGTGCCTACACAAATACTCAAAGCCTCTGCATTACAATAAATAAATAAATAATACAGAAAAATTGTTCCTGGTGCTACTGGATGTAGTAAAGAGAGACAAACCTCCAGCTTCACGAAAATTAAATAAAATAGCAAATGTTGGCAGATGTAGGGAGGTTGAAGTGCTTTGCTAATGAGGCTGCAGCTGGAATTGTAAAATTTTGTAAGCGCAACAGAAGTAGACACAAGTTTAGAAGCACCCTCAGCACACTCTTATAATTTTAAGCCAGTGAAGAGCATAATCAAGTAAATATTCTATTACAGTTTTTGCAAGAGCAGACAAATCTGTAGTTATACTGGAGATTTTTTTTTATATGAAAAGAGTATCCTCAAAAAAGAAACATGCTCAAAATATCTTGTACTCTTTTTGTAAAGTGGAGGAGAGTTTCAGACCCTGAGGAGTTGAGTAGAATGTCAGATGCTGAGTAAGATGCCATTCCTTCTTATATCCACAACCTCTCCTTAAGTGTTCTTGTGGATTTGAGTGGGGACTAATAGAGTGATTAGGGTTTTTTTTTTCAGACTAGCCCTGCAGTTTTGTTAGGGCCAGTATTTGGTTTGCACAAAACCAAGCACAGTGTCAATGTTTTTAAGCTCCCCACTATTTTAATTAAGATTTGATCTACAGTGGCAGGATCTGCATATTTTTATTTTATCATAAAATATTTTTCATCTCTTTCTGCTGTTTTAGACTGGGAGATACCAAACCTGTGATAAAAGCAAAATCTGGAAAGGACTTTGGAAATAAATGGGCCTTTTTCCATGCAAAAATAGATAACGTTGAATCTATTATTATTGTTATTTACCTTGAGAGCAAGTCTTATCTGTTTATCCAAGTCTGAAGAATTTAGACTGATAAGAATTGTGTCACCAATATGTGGCTTGTGAGGTTGGGTCTTAAGAGTAGAAGAAAGGTGTAGAAAAACTGAAGTACATAGGCATGTTTCAGTGCTCTTGCTTCATGCCATTCTGCGATGTTGACCCTGTAGGATTTGTCTGTGATGTTTGGAGGAGGTGTATGTTTTATTTATATATACCTATGTTTATATTTTTAATATGTTAACTGAATATCAGAGAATTAACTTTCTGTTAAGAATGACAGTAAAGTTGTTGAGTTGCTGTTTCTACTTCAGGAAGAATCATGTAGAAATTCAGGTGCAGGGGTTTTAATAGTGGACATATAAAGCAGGAGTATATTGATTGAGTTTTACTAGGCTGACAGCAGCACTGAAGGTCCTTGTGACCCAGAAGTTTGTGACCCATGAAATCTCCCTTTTCCTTCTATTGGTAATGTATCTTGAATTACAGAGGACTGAAAAATGCATCCTGGGTGACCTAACACATTGATTATCTACAAATGGAAAATTATTTGGGGCTTATTGCTAAAACTGTGTTTGATACTAGTAAATATAAGGGATAAGCTTAAATTATATTCATAAACAAATGTTCCCTCAGCACAGATTCACTAAGACAAGAACTGATATTTACAGACATGAATAAGAGCTGCTGTTTTTTTCTTTAAAATGCTGATTTCAGATGCTTGGCTGTTTTGCTGATTCAGCTTGATCAGCTTGGATGCCAGCGAATGGGAATCAAAATTTTGCCTTGTAAATGGTACTTGCATCTGATCAAAGGAGATAAATGACGGTGAGGAATTGGGCAGAGTTATTTCTAAAAATGGTAAATAACCAAGGTTCCTTAAAACAAGCCTGTAACACATAAGCACATCAGCAGGCAGATTTTACAGCTCTGTCCAGAGCACAGAAGGAAGATAAATCATGGCCATCCCCCTCTCATTTTTGAAATGGTTCAACCCTGGGGTTTAGCTGAAGGACTTAAGGAGTTTTTGAAGTGCAAATAGACTGGTGAAGGGTAAACCTTTTCAGAGTTTCATTTAGATGGATTTTTTTTTTTCTATGTGGATTTCTGGCACCAGCTGAGATCTGGAAGGCCACAGGATTTTTTTGTTTTTGATCAATCAGGCAAGCAGAACTTGCCATGGGGGTGTACATTCTCTGCATACATATTGATCCTATTGTGTTTAAAAGTACTTAATTTAATCGGGTCTTTCTGAAACCTTCCCGGGTAAGACTTGCATTAATGGAGCTGTCATTTCAAGGTCATGTTTCAGTGTCAGTAACTTAATGGTAATGACAGAAGTTACCTGTAAGTTTAGTATCAATAATTCAGTTATTCCATGCTAAAATTGAACTAATTTTACATATGTGCATATAAAAATGTTCAGTTTCAGCAGGAAAAAAATGTTGCTTTCATTAAACGAGAGATTTTCAAAGCAGTCTGGTGTTACTAAACACGTTAAGACCAACAGTGTTGATACTGTTCATTAGTGTTTGAATCAGTACCCTTGGGCTGCCCCATTGCTTAGGGAGTTTGTCTCCAAAACCCCTTTTTACACCTCGTCTCTTGCAGAAAAATGGTTGTAATGTCATATTTTTTACCCAGGGCTCTTTCTAGTAGTAGTTTTGACCTTTTGCCTCACACTTTGTCTTGTTTAAGAGCAGCAGTGTGAAGAAGATGGATTGCATATTGAGTATAAACATTTCTCTCTACAGTGATAAATATTTGGAGATACAACATGTAAGGACTATCTGTATGATGAGATGCCCATTTGAGTGACGAGTACAGATTTTATAAACCAAGATACAGTTTACTACTTTTTGGTCCATATCTGATGCCAAGATCTTTAAGTATTTCATATGAAAGCATTATATATTTTCAAGATTTTTTTTCTGTGAGGATGTTAACTGCAGATTTTATTTCCTTCTTTAATTTGATTGTGTTTCAAGGAGCTTCAGGAATTTACCCCAGACATGATGACACTCAAGGTACAAGAGAGTTGCTGGCAAAAACTGATTTCGGATATCATGGCAGAATGTGCCTGTAAATCTCCCAAACTCTATTTTCTCATTGCTTTTCTTCCTGGTAGCCACAGGGTGCCTTGAGGACTGGCGTTCCAGAGCGATATGGACTGAGCGTGCAGGGATGTAAGGTGGAAAGCAGAGTCTTGCATACAACTTTTCAGTCATGTAGCAGTAATTATCTTCTGTGGAGTTCTCTGCATATTTTTCCCCAACTGAATGGAGTTTTATAAAAGTATTCAGTGCCACATCGGTCAGTGGCTCAGAAAGAGAGAGGAACTCTAAAGGTAGTGTGAGGTCCAGAGTTGGGGTTCCCTTTACTAAGGACCAAACTTGACTGGCTGTTAGTTTGATTTCCATATGCTGGTTGCTCAGAATGGTACTGCATGGCATACTATGGGAAAATCACCCGTGTTTCAGAATGTATTTATTATGCCTTGCCTCAGTATTTACAGTCTGGTGGTTTGATGTTGACCGAATTATGAGAGATAAATGTAAAGATTCCAAATCAGGATAGGGACCTAAAATCATAACTCATCACCATTTAATAAATATGGCTAAATAAAATTAATAAATAAGGCTAAGGAAGTGCATATTGTGATTTTTCCCTGAGTTTAAACTGAACGGAAGACGTTTAGTTACAAGCCCCCCCCCCATCTTGGTCATTGTTTTACAACTCTAGCTTTTATGTCCATTAAACTCACACGCTGTCAATCTCCTGTACTGTAATGATGGTTATTTCCTGTAGCATTTGAAAACTGAACATGAGATGCTGTTTAAAGCTTTGCTGAGAGAGAAGGGAATTCTTTGCATCTCATGGTAGAGAAAGGTTCCCCAGCATTTGTGACACACAAGTTTGTCACTGGGAGATGCTAATATGACCTTTCCTTTGTTGAGTAAGAGATTTCTGGCAAACCTAGGGCACCTCTCTCTTCGACAAGTCCTATTACACTGACTGGATAGAGAATTTTGGGCATATTTCAAGTCAGCAGGTTTTGTTTCAGTATTATTAGGCATAGAGTGCAGGTCTTTGTTTAGAGACATCGTCCTGTAGATGAGTATGTGAGTGCTGGCTGGAAAATCTATCATTCTGATTTAATTTTTTTTTAAATGATGTATCCTCAAGTGTCAAAGCACTGGGGGTTGTTACTTGCAAATTGCAGATTTATCAAGCAGACGCGACCTTAAAGTAATCTTACTCCGGTTACACTCACCAAGGGCACAGGCTTCCACCATGACTCTGAATTCCTCTAGAATTCAACTGAGCAACAGCTGGTCCGTAGGATATGTAGATTTTAACAAGGTAATGTTTGTGTTTTGGCGAAGGACTTGTGTGACACGCTACTGAAACCCTTCCAAAGTGCCTTCTTCCTCCATTCAAGTAGGGATCCTAAGACAGATTTTGTGTGAAATTTCTCTATGCCTCTTGTTTTCATCAGAGGTAAATTCTACAAGATTTTTCCATGGGATGTTAGGGGGGAAAAGAAAATAAAAAGGCCAAACACCACTAACTACAGCTGCAACAGAAAGAATACTCCTTCTGGCTTTAATTGTGTCAGATTCCTTTTCTCGGCAGTTGTTGGGGACTTTTTTCACTTGAGAGAGGTTTATGGTGCTGTGTCCATCAGGATAACCCTGTCTCAGGGTTGAAGTTGTATTTCTCCCTGAGTTCCTAGAGGTGATGTTATCTTTTGTTCACTCAGCAGTATGGTCATTTCTAAAAGTATCTGTCACTTTAGGCATTGTAAGATGGATGAGTCTCAAGTGAACTGCTGGTTGAAGCAAATGGTGGAAATAAGAAAAGACAAGGGGGTTTGGGGTCTTCAGAGGGGAGAGGCAACAAGGAAGCACTGTTAGAAATCAAAAGTAAGCCAGGCGGTAGTGGAAGAAAGAGCCAAGATGGATCACATGTTAGCAGATCCCACAGGTCAGGGAAACGAAGACTGGTGGCTGGTGAATTCTGAGGGAGATCTACATCTTGACAAAAATGCTACTGATTTGTTTCCTACTTCACTTCCAAAAAAAAGGGAGGATCAAAAGGAGATTATCTGAGCATCAGATGAGGAAATTATATTTTTGTTGCTGTGTTTTGTAAGGTTAGGACAAATTAATGCTGCCAATAATCAGAAAAAGGTTTAGTGATATTTTGCCTGTCTTAAATATTGTGTGAAAATCTGTCAGTATGAGTGGGCAAGTAACAATTTAAAACAAAACCAGCACATGGGCAGTTTAACTTTTGGTAAGAACAGTAAAATCCATAGGCATTTGTGTTTCAGAAGGTACTTAATGTTTTTAAAAGAGGGAAGATTCACTGCAGCATCTCTGATTTTGCTGGACTAAATGAGTTAGACATAACAGAAAGAAAACTATGTTAAAAACCCAGACCCTAAACCCCAAGAAAACTGCCCCCAAGCCACTGATGAGCAAATCCATCCTCCACCCCCCCCCCCCCAAGCTGACCAAAGGTCTGTGTTTGCAAAAGCAGCCGACTCAGGAAAAAAGCCACTCACAGCCCAATGTGAGACAAGGTTTGGGAAGGATCCAGGAGAATCTTGGCTTGAAAATTATTTTGTCACATCATTGGCATTGGTCCATAAGGGAAGCACTAGTTGAAAGGTGAAGAAATTAAGATGATTAGAAGCTTTAAAGCTTCACAAATGGTAGAGTATCTCTCTTCTCAATGGATGTAAATAATAGATGAAAGACCGAGAGTGACAACAAAGGATCAGGGCGTTTAAGAGAATGTGTGCAGCCTGAATAGAGGTCTGTGGCCTAAGGCCAAAGGTCTTAGCTTTGAGTGTAATTAGAAGAAAATACAAAAATGTCATTACTAGCAGGTGAAATGTTCAGCACGTGTCTGAAAAATAGCAATTTCAGAGCCAGGAGCTGTTGGAATTGGATTACTGACATTCTTCGATCACTGAAGCCTCTGCAGGGCCCTACAGTTTGGTTGGGAGTTGCGCGTTAACCTTGTTGGCCATATGCAATGGATTCCCTGTTAGCGTGGTGGATGCACAGCTCAGGGGAACATCCCTGAGCCCTGGGAAGAGAGGTGTTTGAGGTCTTTCCTTAGAACACGTCAATCCCACTCTGAACTTCTCCTGAGTGACAGATGAGGGTTATAGCTACTCTCTGTTTGAGACAGGCTAATTTTTAAAAATGGGAGGATGGAGAAGAACCTTAAAGCTGTATTGCTTTTAATTTTATAACCTGGGTATTGAATTTCAGATGTAGAGCTGAAAAGGTTGCATTCACTCTGCTTTTGACAGCAGGCCCAAGGCTGTGGTCCCTCCTTTAGGCCTAAAATCCCTTTTGTGAGCACCAGATAAAACTCCTTTAAATCTTTTGGCCAAAATACTTTCCATTTCTATTGAGAAGACGAACCAGCTTGTGTGCCTAAGGAAGTCTTGTCAAAACTCCTTGAGTTTCTTCAATTTTAAACCAATAGTAAAAGAATTACTTCTACATTATCATCTATTTTGTATGTTTCTGTGACAGTTAATTTTCTCATATTAATACATTAATATTTCATACAGCAACTACATTGCCAAAAAATCTGCAGATTCTGTGACAAACTTGCATTTTATTTCTGGTAGAATGCAGAGAAGCAGCCATGAAACTTCAACCAAGTATACATATAAACAAAAAGACGTTTTTTTAAGTGATCAGACCTCCTTTCCCCACCCCAGTTCAGTTTTCACCCTAGATCAAAATTAGGTAGGCAGGTTTTGTTGGCTTGTTATAAACTCTATGCTGGCACAAGTAATTTAATTTTTTTTCTCCCTTCTTATTTTTCAGGTGTTCAGGAGTTTTAAATGACTTTGCAGCACAGCTTCACAAACTATTAGCTGCATCCTTTAATCATGACTGCATTTCAAATAGGTTAAAAGGAATCTGAGAAGGTACTGTACTTGCCTTTCCTAACAGACAATACATGTTATCTTTCTGTCCAGCATCTGTACTTTCATTTCCATTGACTGCATTTTAGGAACAGTGTTGAATATAAATAACAATTTTATTTTTGTTTTGGGCATGTACAATGTCTGAGACCTCCAAAAATCTTGAAATCCAGTTAAAATAATTAAAGATCTCTCAACAAAGAGGGCTGATTTGTGCTTCTAGTTTTTCCTTGCATAATATATCCACAGGGAGGTCAACTTTGTTATTTAATGACAGTTCTTTTGAAGTGGTAACAATTTTCCTCTGCTGTTTTACTTAGAAGCACTGCAAATACCAAAGCAACTAGCTAAATATATGTTTTATGCACTTGGAGGGGGGGTGTTTGTTTGTTTTCTCAAAGTGTTTAAAACAAATGGGAAGAAGAATGCAGATCTTTGTAATGATTGGGATAGATTTGTGCTTCCAACTGAGATTCTCACACTGCTTTTTCTGACTTCTTGAAGGGGGAGGGCATTTGTCTTGGTATAGAATATTTGGCTCATACAGTTTCGTGTTGCATTTAAACAGCCAGCATACCCAGAAGGCTGAAGATCTATTTTCTACTTTATGACCTGTTGTATACCTGGGGCAAGGGCAGCTCTGAGCAGAGCAAGGGGGTCATGGCCACAGCCCAGGTTCGGAGCGGTGCTTGTGGGTTCGCAAAACCTGCCTGCAGGACCATTTTTTATGCTTGGCAACATCTGGAACACGGTAGAATTCTGGAAGGGTGGGGGGGAACCTCTAGGATTTTGCTTCGCCAGGTGCTAGGAGGAAGCAACATTAGCCCTTTCTGATGGGGGGGAAGCAGATTCTGTGGCCCTGAAGTTAGGCTAAACAATTGAAGAGGTCAAAGGACAGCTGAGTGCGGTCAATGAGACACCCTGGGGTGTATTTTGTTACTTGGTAAAAGGAGCAGCATCCTAAAACCCTAAAGGATTCTCTTGAAAATCTGTGTTGTGAAAAGGTTTTATGAGTCTGATGGCAAAAAGTGCTGATTTAGCTAAGGAATGCTTGCTTTTGTCTAAATGAAAGGCTAATCCTTACCAAATGTTGGCAGCTATTATAGTGCGGTCAATGTGAGTCTGAAAGGACAGTTAGAGTAGAAGTGTACTTTGGGATCCCAAAGGTTTATCATTTTAATGGTTTTGTAACTGAAAAGTTTTCTGAACTTTCACCTTTGATCTTGAAATTTAGATTATGAGCAAAATATTTGAAAACATAAAACCCTTCACTTATAAATTAAAAGGCTTTGTTCCTTAGGGAGCTGTGCCTGCCCGGTTACTCTGTATCCCATGACAAATTTGCTTCTGATTATCAGGATACTGCCTAGTTTAAACTATAACTTCTTTTAATCCACTAACATTTATTGCTTGAAAAAATGTGATGATTTTCTAGTCTTGAGCAATTTTTGCTCTCTTGTTTCAGTGCTCACAAAAAAAAATGTAAAGAATAGTTTTTGAGTAATTGATTTCTATAATTTGTTTAGCGTTATCATTCTTTAAAGCAACAGCTTATTAACACTTAACATTTGTCATAGAAATGGATCAGAAATCAATGTCAGAGCCAAGACCTTGTAAGTAACCCAAACGGAAATGTAATAATGGCTGTCTTCACCAGTGAGGTGGTGGGGGAAGGACGGGGCATGTGGCAGAAGAGGTTCAGTGCTTTTTGTTTTCCTTTGGAAGGGGGAGTTTTAGCAAGACACAACCTGGGGTCTCTGACTCTTTGGCCCTACTGTCTTACACAAACACTCGTTGTTGAATTAGGAAAAAAAAAGGTAACTCGGGAGCAAGCGATGGTGTCATTTTTATAGTGCCTAATCGGGTATCTCATCGTGATCTTTAAAAGAACACCATAAGAAGACTGAAAAATAATAAATTGCATAATTTTCGAAGGGAAAAAATGAGCAAAGATGTTGACAAGTAGATTATTTTTTAAAGAAACATGCTTGCAAAATATAGCTCTCCAAAGAGCTTAACTTTTAAACCCCTTGCATGTCCTCTATACAGATGCTTAGTATTGATTTATGTGAAGGTTAAGGCACCTTTAAACAAATAAAGTTGGGAATGGATAAACCTATTAAAATACGAATCACCTATTAAACACAGAAGATGTTTGCATAGCATTCAGGTTGCTACAAAACTGACACATGTCTTGAAATTCTCCTGATAACCCCTTCTAAACTCATCAGGAAATGACAGCATGTGTGTTTGAGGGGTACACAAGGGAGCGGCCAGATAGGATAGAGATAGAAGGTCAGGCCTTAACTTTGACTTTCTAGGCTCTAGCTTCATGCTTTTGCAACAAGGCAGTAACAAATGAAGAAAGGATTACAGTGATTTATTTATCAATGAGACTAGGCTGGCTTTTGCTGTGGGAGCTTGATGAGATGTCTTTTTGAATCTGTTTCCAGCTTTATCCCTATAAACACTGAATATATATACCTGTGTATCTGCATGGAATTAAGAACTGTATGAAATGAACTATAATGAAACTCCTAAGAGAAATACGTATTTGAGCTATAATGCTTAATTTTGTTTGCAGCCCTAGAATTTAATTATTCAAAGTATGTCAGGTAGAAGTATACAGGTTATTGAGATTTTATTCTCATCTACAGAGAAAATTGTTCTGTATCTCTAAAGTATTTATTTATCTGTGGTTTTGGGGTTTTTTAAGGGGATTTTAGCCCCTAGTGAGAATTTTATACATAGTGTTCATATTCTACTGTGGCGGCCATCACAGAAAAATATCCTGAGCACCAGCTTCTTGAGTGTCAGTATTTGTTGCAAGTTTTATATGTATGTCTTCAAGAATGCATAGAACCTGTGCATTTTCTGTGTTATTGACTCACTAAATAATCATAGCAGCTTTGGGAATGAAGATTGCCTCTGCCAGCGTATTTATGTTACAGATAAATTAAATCCAGCCTGTCAGTGTCATTAAGACTTTTCCGGAAAAAAACAAGCAGAGAAGCCCACATCTAATGTCTCCAGCAAATAATGTATTTTATTATCATTTTTCCTTCTTTCAAAACATAAAGACCCTGTATACATTTTGTCATAGTGGGTGATGCATTGCATCATAGAACAAATATAGGCATTAGAAATAGAAAATTATTTTCTTCTCCTGTGAAGTGTTAATAGCATGAAATTTTGAATTTTTTTGTTTCTGTTTTAAGTAAAGATAAAGGGTTTTCTTTGCCAGACCTAAATGGCATTATAAAAAGATAGAAGAATGTCTTTTGTGGACATTTATCCCACAAATACCTATTGGGATTCCTAAGTATCTAAAAAAAGGTAGTTTAAATGTCAAAACTCTTCTTTTCATATCTATCCCTGGGTTGTTATATTAGTGTTTTGTTCTGTTAATTGCCTGTCAGTTGCAGATTTCATCTTAACTGAAATCTGGGATGATGCAGAAGGCCCAATAGTGATGTGCATCTTTGATCTCAAACAGGGGTTGCTGCTGGTGATTTTGGAGATTCTGGACAGAGCTTTGTTTATTTTACGGAAGAATTTGTGGTATTCTGGGGAGGGGAGAAAGTAGAGTCGGCTTTGACATATGATGAACGCATGTTGCTTAAAAGGAAAAAGAAGAACACTACAAAGCACTCTATACTTTGAATTTTAGTGGAAATTAACTTCAATACAGGAAATTTTTTTTTTTAAATAGAAATTCTATCAGCAGTTTAGACACTGTTTCCCAGCAGCAGGAAAGTTGCAGAAATATCCGAACAATATTAATCTTGACATTGCTTGTAGGTTTAACTGATTGATATGGTTTTGACTTATGCAAGGGTTTTCTTGTCCATTCACTGCATTGCTTTTTGCATAGAAATGGCCATGGAAGGAGCTGGCTTTGCTGGTTTATTTTTGTCTCTGCATCATGGACTAAAAGAGACTGCAGAAGAATGATGTTCCATACACCTCTCTATCTTGAGACTGCTTGGAAGCTTCAGCTAAGAAAAGAGTTGTTTGTTCCTTCTGAAACATACCCCAAGTTCAGATAAGCAGAAATGTGATCATTTTGACCTATTTGAAAATGGTATTTTTGGAAGAGCTGCACAGGAATGTGCTCTGAGTAGACTTGATAAACATTTTCACACAACCTCTCTGCGGAAGAAGAGGGGCTTGTTTCTACCTTTAGTGGCTCCTCTTTAGGGGTGATGGTTTCCAAGCCTCATAAAAACAAGGAGAACTCTTTCAGACTTGCCTTGTTTTCAAACAGAGCTCTTGTGAGGATAGCAGTCTTTATTTTTGGAGGAGGTGAATGAACAACCCACCTAACTTTCTATCCAAGTGTGTCAGTGATAGCAAGTTTGATTACTTAAGATTTTCTTTATTACTTCTTGATTTAGAAATCTATGTTAGAGATTTGTTTAATAATCTTCCTGGAGAGAGAAAGGAACAAACTTGATGGTGCTTTTGGCAGAATTACGCACTTTACAGATGAAGGAGATGTGGGAAATGCTGCATGTGAGGCTCTTGGGTGCAGGGTGTTCTTTGTAGAGTGTCACAGACATGCTCTGGCTGCAGAGACCATCTCTTTTTCACATCGGTCACCCTGAAATTGCTTTCAGGTTACATATTTGAAGAACTGCCATGGCACATCTCCAACTGTGCCAGCTTCGGTGAGGGGGGGAGGGGACTGCTTAAAGCAAAAGAAAGGCTGAAGTTCATGAAGTCCCACTCCAGGGCTTCATTTTCAGTCTGTTATAGCTGTCACAAACCAGAATGTGTGCCAGGTGGTAAGATGAATATTGTGGAAAAAATAAAATACTGAGTGGATGTTCCTGAAGAATTGGATAATCTCTGTTTGGAAAGTTTTAACACCCAATGTAATCTGTATTACCATTATGCCTATTACTCATTTATATTTAGTACTATCAGTGTGTGTTGTTAGAAATAAGAATTTTCAAGCTAAGTAATGACTGCAAGATGAATAGCCATTAGTTTATATTGCTTGGCAATAAGAACTTCTTTGTCTCCTTTATTTAGTAGCACTTCCACATGAGAAAACTAAAAAAACTGCAAAAGAGCACGGGGAAATAACATCTTTACCGCAGATGGAGATATCTGGAGTGATTATTATTAAGTTTTTTCTGTTTAATTCTTGTAGTGTACAAGCTGACGTTGGGGTGTGTCAGAATGGAATACATTTTAGCTTCTATTTTCTATATCTTAGTGAATTTTTATGCTGTTTTTCTATCAATGTTATTTTGGTTAGCAGCCTTAAAAAATGTCAACCAGTGTATGTGCACCAGTTCCTATATAAATGGTAGCTTGTGCATGCCATAAATAAATAGCATAAGCTATGATGTTTAAAAATTAGGCTTTTGCAGCCTGGTGGGCTAAGGATTTACAATATTTTGTACACGTGGTTTGCTGAGCCATAGTGCACAGTCCTACTTCATAATCCTGTTGAAATAAACGCCAGACAGGTAAATATGTACTTACAGTAGTGACGTCTGAAGGCAGATCGCGAGAAGTGGTATAGAGAGGATGTACAGGAAAAAATGAGTAAGAATAACAAACTAGTTGAGCAAACTCAGTGGTTGGAAATGATGTTAGTATCATTTAGCTTCACGTGGTCGTCTGTTAGTCCAGTTGTGTTGAAGAGTTGATAAGAAACTTTATTGATAAGGCATTCGAAGGGTGCTTGGGATTGTAGGGTGAAGTGCTCAGCTTCTATGTAACCAGACCACAAATGCCTAGTACATCATCATCCCTTTCATTTTCACAAGTAGCACAAGTCGAGGTGCTGTTATTAATGATCCTTTTTATGTCACTAAGTGGCTCTTTTGAAACAATCATTGCTGTCCCTTTTTACTTTCTCAGGATAGAAGCAAGGCCTCAGGGGAAAAAAATACGTAATAAACAAAATAAGCAGTTAGTGATAGTTACCAGCACTAAAATTGTTAACAAATATGGACTTCTGTTTCGTATTTAGAAAGATGTAATAAGACTGTTCACTAAGCTTCCCATTCATGGAAATTAAAGAATAATTAAGGAATAATTTTTTGAAATGGTGTGTTAATGGACAGTGTTCTGTAGAAATAAACATTAAATTTCCATTAAAAACACAGCTTTAAATTCCTTCATTGATGCATCTTGAAAGATACAGTTGACATTATAGATTTTTGTAAACTACATATATGCATTTTATGCCTCTTAATTATAGTTATTAAATAAGTTTTTTATCTAATAACTTATAGTAAGATCTGGTATATTACTAGCAGAATATGTATCGTCAATGAATGACTGTACACTTAAGTATATGATGAAAAGTATATGAAAATTATATAAAAATAACAAACTTTCAATAAAAATCTGTTAGGTTTGGGAACAGGTACCTATTTTGAATACACAATTTGGGGAACAGATTTGGTCTCAGAAAAACATCTTAATAAGCAGCAAAACACTACATGCCATTACAGTTATTTAAATAATCATTACATTAATTGCTTGGTTACTGCATTAGTTTTATCTGCAGAGTTATTAGTGGTGGTAGCTGAAAGGATTCCAACATGTAACTTGTCTGACTGTGCTAACATGGTGTGTTGTTAGAAGAATAAATCCTAATTCATGTCTGCAACTAATTGCAAAACCAAAATTTCACAGCAAAAATGTGCCTTGACCCTAGAGCTGGCACTGAGCACTGTTCCTTATTTGGCTGTATTGCACTGGCATTAATAATGTCATTAATAATTGCATTGATTTAGGGCAGAGAACATGTATGGGGAGAGCTATGTATGAACATGCTTGTTTGATGGAAGCAGACTGAGATTTTTCAAAAGTGCTCCCAAGTGGTTTATTTGTGTTTCCTCTGCAGTGAGTCTGGGAGCTTCCAAGTGAGCAGACACTCCTTTTGAAATGATGAAGTCTCTTAACATTACCAACATTTTAAAATATTAAAAGCTAGGTTTGTAGGGTGATAACCATTTTTTTTCACCTGAAGATTTTTCTGTTGAAAGAGAAAATGTACCTCTTTTGTTAAAGGTGCATAGTAATGTTCCATTCTCTATGTGCATTGTAAAGATCCCAGCAGCATAAAAGGATTTGCTCCATCTTCCTCAAATTTTTAAAACCTCTAGAAAACCTTCACAGTAACTTATCTGCTGATTTCATAACGTCATTTGAAAGGGCTCAGAATAGGTTAAATCAATATAATTGAACTCCTGGAAGCTTCTATATCATGAAGGATATAGGCCTATTCATATAAGGTTTGTACTCCACTACGTAATCTTCACATTCTGGGTTATATATTGCTGAGCATTTTTTTTTTAATACTGGCAGGTGAACTTTTATTAAATCTTCTGCTCTTTTATAGCCTTTATGGTCGAATTTGTTGTCATCTGACTTCCTATTATTGTCCATAGTCCAGTATCATCAACCTTTCCATGAAACACCAAGGGACGCAATGGGAGAAGATTAAGAGAGAGATATATATTTAAAAGATATATATATTTAATATTATAAGCACAAAATATAGTTTATTTATGGTTTCTAATTAAGTTCTTTTTCTCCACAGTAGGAAGGCAGAAGAGGAATAATTAGGGAAATTGTGTATTTGGAAAAGCTTGGAGGGGAGGGCAATGTGACCAGATGCGTTGGAGTGGATGAGAGTGTAAAAGAGACAGTAAAAGTGTATGGGTGCGTGCAAGTGGTGACAGAATATATCTGTGCCTATTTGTATATAAGCAATTGCAGGCATAAGGGCAGTCTTTGCTCATGAAAACGAGCTGTGCGTTTCCAACAGTCATCAAAAGTTGTTCCTTGATTCAAAGTATCCTGCCAAATGGTACCAGCTACTGTTTTGCTCCATTAGTGTTCAAGTCTCTTTATAGTAGTTTTCAAAATTCAGGGAAGCATACGTTGCCTTAAATCAGGGGTGCCAAACTCATGGCCTGCAGACCGAATCCAGCCCTCCTCCAGGAGAATGGCGGGAGCTGTGAGTTTGACACCGCTGAATTAAATGCTTCTAGTGTGATGTCATTTATTCACAGAAACTAGTCCTCCATAATTTTTGTGCAGTCACTGTAGGTGAGTCCACGTAAATTGCGTAATGAGGTCTGTGCAGTTCTCATCACAAACCTTCGTGAGCAGAAATCTTGCGAGATGACCTCCAGTTTGGGGATAAGAACTTATTGTTGTTGGGCTTATATGTAGTTTGATTCTAGCTACACAGACTTCACTCTGAAGCAGTATTGTAAAACTTCAGACTTACAAAAGATTGCATCTAAAACTTCTGGGACAGTTTTATCAGAACATATAAAAGATAAAGGAAAATGTGGAACGTCAGGCAATAAACACAGGTGCTGAACTTAAAATGACAATTTTATGAATTTTGACTTGATCTTTACTTGCCTGGACATCTGTAACACTGCACCTCACAGTTTGTTCTGTTTAATTACAGTTGTAAAGTCTTTACGTATAACGCTCAGTAAACAGTATTGTTAAAAAGAACTAAAGAGACATTTCAGATTTTAAGCAAAAGAACTCGGTTTCTGTTTCCTGGTGATTTTCCTTTTTCAGTCTCAGTTTTACATGACTGCTGTTTTATACTTTGAAGCTGAAAACTCCCAAATCACTGAATTTTTTAAAATGCAATTCAGAATTTTTGCAGTATTTGGGGGTGATTTGAAGTTGACAGCTTCATGCATGTAAGTTCAACTTACTAACACCATCCTGAATTCAGGTGTGAATTCTACCTTTAGTATGTTTGT
Source organism: Dromococcyx pavoninus (assembly GCA_033558185.1). Classification (NCBI taxonomy): domain Eukaryota; kingdom Metazoa; phylum Chordata; class Aves; order Cuculiformes; family Neomorphidae; genus Dromococcyx; species Dromococcyx pavoninus. Next base: position 299,821 of record JAUMJL010000292.1, on the reverse strand, counting down.
TGACTGTGCCTGAAGACTGTAAGGATAGTCTTGGGGTAGAAGGGATGGAGCAGTAAGGGTGTAGCAGCCTCCCTATTAGCACCACTTGTGATTTGCTTTGTTTCCTGCCATGGGGGAACAGCTACCCTGTTCTCCCATCCTGCATGTAGCTCTGTTCTGTATCCATTTCTCTGTCGAAGGAATTGTCCAAATCCCAGGTAACCTGATGCACGACTCCAACTACAGATATTATTAATTGAGCTATAAGAGGAAGAACTTTGTCAGGAAAAAATAGGCATTCTTGATCTTTTCTATTTCTCTGACACAGTAGTGGCAACATCAGACTGAAAGACTAGAGTTTAAACTGTATTGGATGCTATCAGTATTTTCTTCAAATAAAAGTAAAATTAAAAACTAAAGGTAAAAATAAAAGGACTTTCCACTGTAACCAGAGTAAATACAAACATCATTTTTTCCTAAAAGACTTAATGAAAAAATTATTTGTCTGTCACTTGCTACATAAGGTTGTAAACTCTTTTACACATGAGTTTCAATATCCCTAAACAAGGCAAAAGCAGGGTGAGAATCTCAGGATCTTGAAAGAACTGTGGGAGGACAAAAGGGATCCTGCAAAGGTTATAAGATAGGGGGTGTGTTAATGAGGCTGCTCTGCCTTGCACTCGTGTAGACACACACATAAGACTTTTCCCACTGAGCCCCACAGTTAGTACTGGGTATATACTTTTTACTTCAAAGCCTACACTTTTAATTAAACTATATATTTGTTTCTGTCATTATAAACTGTCATCCTTTCTGCACTATGCGTGTTTGTGAGATAGCCTAATGAAGCTCTACTGGGGAAAAAAATACTACTCTCAGAACATCAATGAGAATGATGTAAATAATAGGGAATGCTAACTGTAGCTGAAACAACCAGTCCCCAAACAATTCTACAGCTTAAATAGGTGCCTGGTCTCTCTTTGACTAAGATGACCCTCTGAGATACAGAAGCTGTGCTGGGCCTGGCAGTGCCTTTGTGAAGGAACTTGCTTTCTTTTCCTTTGAAGAGAAACTTTCCTGTGGGGTTAGGCCAGATCAGAAGCCAGATTATGTGTTTTGGAGAACACAATTACATCATTAGGTTAAACACAAAGTAAGGACTTGATAGAGCCGACTTAATGGAGGGTGTTTGCATCAGATTCATCATTCGCTATCGGGTAATTGTGAAATTGCTTTAAGCCATAACAACAACACTCACCCCCTCCCTCATCCTTCAGCTCAGTTCCTCTCCTTTAAAGTCCCTGGGGTCATGACCTACCTGGAGGCCAAATATGTGGTATCTGGTGCACTGAATGATCTGATTATATTTTTACTAGCAGAGCCTTCAACTCAATGCATGTTTCTACTCCAAAGAGCTATTGGGTAATGATCTGCTTTCCAGACGTTACTTTTTTTTGGTATGTGAAGGATCATAGCCACCTATTTTTCTAACTAAAATTGGGTGTTGTTTACTGTACTTATACACTGCAAGTCTTCTGGTGCTGTAAAGAGGCTGGGCTCTGGTTCTTGTTAAACTTTCAGCATCATGTTCCTGCACTGATATTTTGAAACCCAGGTGACAGCATAGGACAAGATTATTTGATTAAACTGACAAGACATTCTTGTAAGTTCAGTTTCTGAGGTTGGAAGAGTCGTCAGAAGTTCCCTGGCTCCTTCACCGTACAGCTAAGAAATGCAGTACTAAAATCAATCATCTCTGAAATTTTGCTCTGTATTACTTCCATTTCTGACTGCGTTGATGGAAGCTCAGAGCAACTGTAGTTTAGTTTTCCATAATGAATGCTCATATTTACTTTTTCAGTTAAAAACTATAGCATTAATACTTTTTAATTTGTGGCCAGGTAGGTGGAATGTCATTATTTCCTTGTTTGTGTCCCTTTGTAAGGACCCAGACTGAGATGCGAGCACTGCCTTCCAGTTGTTGTTAAGGCAGCTCTCAAACTCCAGCACAATCCTCCAGTTCAGTGATGTGCCTTTTCAAAGAAAACTTGAATTAGGCTTAGGAAATCTGCTTTGAAGAAGCAGAGAAGCAGTGGAGATGTGTTGGGTAATCGTGATGCCTTAGTATCTGAACCTTTGCAGAAAAGTACCGTGAGAGTGATAGACGCTGGAGGTGCAGTGGATCTGTATTCCTCTTCTTATTTCATGTCTTGCTGCAGATTTAATTTTGAAATGATTCAAATTTAATTCTGTCTTCTAGTCTCTCTATAGTAAATTTTAAGGACTGAGCAGATCGGTAAAGTTGGTGATAGAAAAAGGGGAAGCCTGGAGAGTGACTGTTTGTCAAACTGATCCTTCTTCCTTGGCAGGAGGGAGAAGAATGCATAGCAGCAAATCTTGCTATACATATGCACACTGCATAATGCACATATTAACATCCTGCGAAGTCCAATACAGAGAAGAGATCAAAAGTTTGCTAGGAGAAGTAGGCAACTTATGAATTGCACAAGTGAGTATCAAGTGGAAGAAGGAAGGCTGAGCTTTGGAATACTGTACTGCAGATGTGCAGATTGCTTGTCATAGGTCATTCTATGATTCTATGATTCTTAGTTGGAAGGGATCATCGGGTTCAACTCCTGTCCCTACATAGGACAATCCCAACACTCACATTGTATGTCTGAGGGTGTTGTCTAAATGCTTCTTGAATTTTGTCAGGATTGGCGCCGTGACTGCTTCCCTGGGAGCTGTTCCACTGCTCCATCACCCTCTGGGTGAAGAACCTTTTCCTAATATCCAACCTAACCCTCCCCTGGCACACCTTCCTGCCATTCCCTGGGCCCTATCATTGGTCACCAGAGAGGAGTGATCAGTGCCTGCTTCTTCTTCTTCCCTTGTGAGGAAACAGTAGAAGTCAATGGGAATTTCAGCAGCTCTGTGCTGAGCTAGCTGCAATTAGTGAATGCGTAGATATGGAATTATTCACTTCCAATGAAACCTCTCCATGCACCCGAGCAGGCTCTGGCACAGTTTGGTGCAATATGGCTTTGTACAGGACAGTGGTGTGAAAGTAAGCACCGATGTATCAGCGTTGACAGGAGAAAAACGGGCATGTGAGATAGGGCAGGAGCTCCTCAGTCAAGTCCAGCTCCGTTTTCTCTTGACCACTGTGTCAAGACGGTCTCAGCACTCAGCGTGGGACTGTCTTTCCCTCATCCCCTTGAGCTCACTGATGTTACATCAAATGTGCAGGATTTTAGGGAAAACTTGTCTTAATTTCATTCTAGAAAGCAACAGGAGGGAGTTTGTTTGTTTATTTTTGCCAAATGGCCTCATATAGGAAAGTAGGAGAGACACATTATTTGCATAACTAGTTTTCATAATGAGCATTAATTGGGTTATATTAAATCATTGGGTTTGGTCACATTTAAATGCAATTATAGCAGGTACACATCTTAATAACAGAAATGGTTTTTTTCCTCTTTTTCCTTCCTTTCAAATTCCACCACTCTATTTTTCCTCCAGCCTCCCTGCTCCCTCCTCACCCTCTCTCCGCACGCAGGAGCATGTTTGGAGCGTGTTATGTTCCAGCCAGCTTGCAGCAAGCTGCCTCCTTTTCACTGGGAAGAGGAAAACAAAACGCTTCGGAATTGCTCCAGGAGATCAGGGTTAGATTCAAAAGCTTAACACTAAGGCATTAATGCCTTGGACTAATGCCCTTGGATTGGTGCCCTTGGCTTTTGGGCAGGCTGGATCAGTATGGCAGAGCCTGAACCAGCCAGCAGCTCGCTGTCCGAGGGTCCTGCCAGCTCCTCTCCCCTGCAGAGGGAGAGCCTCCTGTTTCTCCTCTCCCCGCCCTCCCAGCTCTCTTGAACTCCAAATGAGGCCCAGCTGCCTTAATGGCCTCAGGCAGTGTTAGGAAATCAGCTGCCCTGTGCTGGCTCCTGGGCCTGCCAGCTTCCCCCACCACAGCCCAGCAGGACCCCCAGCCACTCTGCCCTCGGGTATCTCCGCCTGCCCAGTCTTGCACTAATGCATCCCCAACAAGCTTTCCTCCTGCTCTGCTTTCACACCGCAGAGACCATTGCTCACACAAGTTGTGGTTCCTAAGCTTTCCTTTACTTGGTGTTTCCTATTGCAATCTTGTTTTCTCTTGGCAAACTGGAAATGTCCTCCAGTAACATTAACCAACCTTCTCAGGTGAATCCATGACAATGGCCATCCACAAGCAAGTCTCTTCATATAGATTCCAGGGAGGCAAATTAAATAGGTTTGGCTTTCCAGCATTTTTACTGTGAGCCTACTATATTTTATTTATGCTTTCCCATCAAAATGCAGGTAGTTGGCTTAGATTGTTTACAACACAGAGACTGTAGAAAATGTGGAGAATGAGCAGAGTTTGGGCAGATGATGTGCCGTGGGATTTGCAAATTTTATGATTCTTAAACATTGATTTGTTTTCTTATGGTAGTTAAATTAAAGTCTTTTTATTTGAACACATTCCTGAAATCCTACCTTAAGCACATCAGACCTGACATAAAAATTCCACAAGATAGAAATGAAATTTTATGGTATGCAATTTAATGATATCATAGTTTTTCATTATTTCACTGACATTTAGGGAAATATATTCACTGATTTCAGTAAAACCAGGATTTCGGTCACTTTAGCTGTTTATCATCAATTCTTTTTTCAACAGCATCAGACAGGATTTAGTGTACTCCAGCCTCAGTTATGCTCAGTTATTTGTACTTTGTATTATACACACTGCCATTTCAAATTTAGTGAAAACCTAAAGTATGAATATCTACTTGTCTTAAATATTTTATTGCTGAAATACCTGAATGTGTCACGTTAAGAAATAGAGTTTATCTCTATATTGTCACTAGTTGGGGTAGGGAAATGCTGTGGCCTCAAAAGGTATTAAAAGCGGGTCTAAGTCAGAGATGTGGAATTCTGTGACCAAAGTTGTATAAAGTCTCTAACAGAAGATGGAACTAAGCCTCTCTCCCATGCTGGAGGTGAGTAATTAGGTAAGCTTCATGCCTAGGTATTCCAGTAGTGCAGTAATATTTAGCTGTTAGGTGTTTGTCTAGACGAGCAGATCTCAGATGCTGGTGTAAATGGCAGTCACCATTATTGCTGTTTTACTGGTGGCCCTGAGGACCTTGTGCAACCCAGCGATAAAGCAGGATTGAATTGTAGGTTTTCTGAACGCCAGCTTATCTTCTTGGCCAAGGTCTCTTCCTGGTCATAGGGCTAGGTGACATCTAGCGAAGGGAAGTACAAAGGTAACGTTACAAGGTTTTTGTACTTTTCTATCTACTGATTTAACTGGGGAAAAGTTATCTCTGTTGAAATTAAATTCTCCAAGAGTACAATCTTGTGTTCAGAATATTGGAAAGTGTTAGACTGATGTTTCTTTGGAACAAATGTTCTATAGTATGACGATCCAGCAAAGTGGAAAATTTTGTTTCCATGAGTCTCCCTCAGCTCACTGTAAAACTTCCATGGCCATCCTGCTACTAATTGTTTACTTTTGAGAGTCTGTATCCCAGTGCGGAGGGTACAAATATTACAGGCTGTGTAATGTCAATTGAGGAGAAGCAATGGTCTGTTTGTGCTTGAGTATTTCATTAAGTTCAGAAATTAGTTGTTGTTATAAGCATAAATGTTCATTGTCCAAACAGATATTTAAATGATGGTTATCACTCTACTGGTGTGAAGCATAGTTAAAAATATTTTGCAGCATTTGGTGTGTATGGTTTGGATGTTATTTATTGCTTTTATTTTACTTAACATTTTCTGTTGTAAGAGTATGATTGGACAATTTGGATTATATGGATCAGACTACATGTAAATCATAGTGTTACATTGAAGATAAGAGGTGAAGACCCTGAAAAGACAGATGAATAACCTTCTGCATAATTAAGATTGATACTAGCAAGAGCAAAAATTCAAATTATTCGTTTTCTCTATGTATTATTTCTCTGCAAGTGATGGCATACTGACAAGTAAAATTATCCTAACACAGTTGGACAACTAGTGATGAAGCCAAAGTGATGTTTTTAATTTTGTGTTACATACCCTTCTGTAGTCCACTCTGAAAATCCCCCCAAAATACAGTAATTATGATTTTGTCTACCCTTCATTAAATTCTACACCAGGCAGCTCTTGAGGCTGTTGAGAGGCCATGTATGCAGAAGACACAAAGCAGTGTGTTGGACAGGTGCTAAAAGCTGTTATTGCAACAAGAGGACACAGTCTACCAGACTGAGAAAGAAATGTGAATGTGTAGTACTAGTTAAAAGGTGGTTTTTTTGTAGCATACTTTCTTACTAACTTTATGTCACTGTCGTGGTGGACGATAATAAGGCCTCACTCTTCATTTGCAAATGGGATTTAGCCACCCTCTTATCAGATGTTTTCTTTGTGTTTTCAGATCATGGGGAATTCATATGCAGGGCAACTAAAATCTGCCCGTTTTGAAGAAGCTCTTCATAACTCTATAGAAGCTTCTCTGAGATGCAGCAGTGTTGTCCCACGGCCGATCTTCTCACAGCTGTACCTGGATCCTGACCAGCCTCCTTTCTTGCCGGAAGGTAACCATGAAAGTATGGCACATTTCAATTGTTGGGTTTTGGTGTGAGAAAAGGGTGGGATATGTTTCATTAAACAAGCAAACAAACAAACAAACAAAAAAGCCACACAGCAGTTCATTGTGTGACACAAAATCTGAATCTTGGGCCTCATTAAAAAGAAAGAATGGCATGCTTGTTATTTTAAAAGGAGCTAAATGGAAGTGCTGATGAAAAGCTTATTTTTTTTTTTTTATTTTTGCTCAGATGTGAAGCCAAAGGTAGAAGAGTTGGATAAAGAGTTAGTACATCGCTATTCACAAAATGGAAACCTGGATTTTTCTACCAGCCAAACTGTTAATGAAATGGAAGATGAAGAGGAGGATGAAGACATGTCAGATTCAAGTAGTCCACCAATCCCATATTCACAAAAACCTGCTCCAGAAGGGTCTTGCACTACTGATGGTTGGTGTCCATTCTTTTACATGTGTGATCTTTACAGCTAATTCTTGGTATAATGTATAGGCTCTGCAGTAAAAAACTTTTGACCTAGGAAGCGTGGAAGTACAGTTTATAGTTAAAGCCTTAAATCTGAGAAAATATGGAATAAGAGGACTTGTTTCAGGCCATAAAATGTAATGTATTATATCAAAGCAGGGTCCAAGACTTGCTGTGATGCTTTGTTAGTTTCTGAAAGCCCTTATTTTCTTTGATCATCATTAGTTTACTGTCCTCAAAGAAGTTGCATAAGTCAGAATCAGTACGGCTGGTTCTCAGTCTATTCCTAGAAACATTGGTAAAGCTGGATTTGGTTGCTTTCATGGGCATAAGGAAGAGTTCAGAGAGAGAACATGGAGAAGAGACTTGGTGTTCCTTCTGCTGCCAAGGGGATAAGAGGGATGGTAGTGGAAACTTGTCTGTTTTGGTTTTGCCACCTGACTGGTAGCCACTGCTGGTTTACCTCTGAGCTGTCCTGATTGTTGTTCTAGATAAGTAAAGTTGTTGACAGTGCTTTTTGTTTGGTTTTTAAACCTGTTAAAGAAAGGGTCAGATCATTATGAATATAACTATTGGCCTAAGTAAACTTGATGTAATCGGTTCATCTTATCTCATAATTGTGCTATTCTAAAGACTTAATTTCCTTAAAGAAGGAAGACCTATTCATATTTATTAGATAAGCTTCTCTTAGAACACCTCCAACTCGCCTCAAACCCTTGGAAACAAACAAGCCTTCCCACCAGGTCCAAAATCCATTCTTGACATTTTATTCATTACTTTCCTGAATTATGGGCTTCCTTGTGTAGAGGTCATAAAAAGTTGTTATTTGTAAAATGGTTTTGTATCTTAGTATAGTGTATGTTATATGTGTTGCTAGAAGTAAGCACTAGTGACTGGTAATCTTTTGACATTTTGGCAGAGAGTAATTGGTGGCAAGTGTTGATGGTTTTGCCTTTACACCTTCTGAACGCAGTCATTACTTACTGTCCATAACAATGTACCTCCAGTTCCCTGTAATACAAAGAATAGAAAGGCTGGCTGCTATGGGAAGCTGAGGAATCATAGAATCATAGAATCTTCTGGTTGGAAAAGACTTTAAGATCATTGAGTCCAACCGCACCCATCATCTCCTAAACCATGTCCCTCAAAAACTCATCTACCCGTTTTTTAAACACCTCCAGGGATGGTGACTCAACCACCTCCCTGGGCAGCTGTGCCAGTGCCTGACCACCCTTTCGATAAAGAAATTCTTTCTAATATCTAGTCTGAACCTCCCCTGGTGCAACTTATGGCCATTTCCTCTTGTCCTATCACCTCTCACTTGAGAGAAGAGATCAACACTCGCTCTGCCACGCAGCCGTAGACAGTGATGAGGTCTCCCCTCAGCCTCCTCTTCTCCAAGCTAAACAACCCCAGTTCCCTCAGCTGTTCCTTCTAGGACTTGTTCTCCAGCCTCTTCACCAGCCTTGTCGCCCTTCTCTGGATGTGCTCCAACACCTCAATGTCCTTCTTGTACTGAGGGGCCCAGAACTGAACACAGTACTCGAGGTGTGGCCTCACCAGTGCCAAGTACTGGGGCACAATCACCTCCCTGGTCTTGCTGGCCATGCTGTTTCTGATACAGGCCAAGATGCCATTGGCCCTCTTGGCCACCTGGGCACACTGCTGGCTCATATTCAGCTGGTTGTCAACCAACACCCCCAGGTCCTTCTCCTCCAGGCAGCTCTCCAGCCAGTCTTCCCCAAGCCTGTAATGCTCCATGGGGTTGTTGTGCCCCAAGTGCAGGACTCGGCATTTGGTCTTGTTAAACGTCATCCCATTGGTCTCAGCCCATCGATCCAGCCTGTTCAGATCCCTCTGTAGAGCCTCCCTTCCTTCAAGCAGATCAACACTGCCACCCAGCTTGGTGTCATCTGCCACCTTACTAAGGGTGCACTTGATCCCTTCTTGGATTATTGGGAGAATTTGTTATTCATGCAGAGTTTTGTTTGCTGTCCTTTGGAAGCTTGTTAATTGGTGGGAGCGGAGAAAGAATGTACAAAATGATACATTCCTGGGAAGGTGTCCTCTGTTGAGGGCAGGTATCAGTAAAGGCTGCAAAATCTCCTGTTGGAGAGCAGGAACAGTTCTGATCACTTCTGTTAAAGAACAGGGCAACCAACAAGATAGTAAGGGGAATGAGTTCCATCTAGTGAGGCTCTTTGCCTACCAGGACAAAAGCTGAGATGGCATATGCTTACACCTTGTAAATATATCAAGGATAAAACACTAAGGAAGGAACAAGAGCCGGTCGTGCCAACAGGGTCCTGTGGAATTGTAATGAATGCATAAAATGGTTGTGAATGCATTCAGGTTAAAGGTTTAGGATTCTTTAACTATTGGTGACATGCTTCTGGACTAGTCTGCCAGTAGCTGGAGTGGGGCTCAAAACCTTATCTGTCTCCAAGGCCATCATACATTCCATTGTGAAAGAGCTTTTTACATGACATCGAGATCTTTCTCAGTCACTCTTGCATCCTGGTGACCCGTGGTTGTGCTTGCACACCCAGGCAGGTGTGTTAGTTTTGAGTTTCCAGTTATATGTCTGTGTCTTTACTTGAGACCTTTCATCCACGTGCAAACTATTCCATGTTCACCAGTGCTTTTGCTGCCTCTTCATAAGGTTGCCCTGCCCAATGTGGCACTGCAAGGAGGCGCTCGACTGTCAAGCGTTCCCTGCAGTGCAGACCTCGGTGATGTGGCTGCATGTTGCATGTCACAAGGTTATGCCCAGTTACGCTGTAGTTACATAATATATGTAATACATGCTCATGTATATGTGTAATATTATGCTTTTTTAGTATGTCTTGGAAAAAGGATGACTTTCTGGGGCATTTCTGTGTTTTGACTTTTATCTAGAAGTTTTTTATGATTGGAGTGCCCTAGAAGAAAGTTTCTGATGTTACATCTGCAGAATTTTAGAATTGTTCATTAGTATTTGTGAGGTTTACCATTCTGGATTTACAAAATCTGTCTCACTCTTCAATGTTGTTCTCAAGGAGCTGATTTCAGAGAGCAGTGATTTCAGAGAGCAGTATGTACAGAAGGAAAGGAAAATGCTTTATTTTAAATACTGCTAATGGTCTCTTGTGACAGTTTTCTTTAAGTGTTTAAAACACCCAAGTTCCCAGGCATTCAAACTGCAGACTGTAGCCGTATCTCAGCAAGACATTAATCTGAAAGCTCATCTTTCATCTCATGAATATGCCCTTCCAGAGATGTAAGATGGGATCACTGCCATTGTTTACATCCCTTATCTTAGTTAGTTAATTATAAAGATAAATAACATTAGGAAAATGATAAATAATACTGATAGACTAGTTGAAGCCACTGTAAGTGTTTGGATACCTTAAACTAAGCATGTATTTAAAGACTTATCCAAGAGAAAATATTGGTACTAGAACCAGCACTTCACAGCCCTGCTTGCTGTAAAACCAATCTCCCACCTTTTAGTACAGATGGGACGAAACCTTTTTTTTTTTTTTTTGCTTTATGGTATTTGTGCTGTTTGTTTTTCCTGAATTCAGGATTTATTCCATAACCATCATAGTATTTTCTATGGCGATTTGTTCTTTTACTAAGATGGCTGAATTGTCATGTCCCATGGCTGCAGAAATTAATGCCTCTATTCATCAGTTAAAAATGTAAGTGCCTCACAAGTGACTGCTGGATGTTCCTTCTGAGCTGACCATAATATTGCATCCCTTAACGCTCCAATTAGCTCATTGGAGAGAGAAAATGCATTTGCCATTAATCCTTGCTATTAGTCATAAAAGTAAAGACTTTGTAATGAAGAAGAGTAATGTTATTTGGGGAGGTTCACTTATTTACAGGGGCTTTTTCTTCTCTTCAGCACAAACCTTTTTTAACTGACTTACCTAGTCCATGAAGATAAGCCCATTGTTTTCATACACGTACCTCAAATATGCAAAAATATAATCCAAGATGCTGCTCTGAACCACTTGCTTGCTGTATCTTTAAAAGAGGCTATTTCTAATTTGTGGAATAGCAGTTCATACCAGCTGTGGGAAGCACAATAACAGCACCTTTTTTTTGTTGGTAAAACCTCACTTTACCTGATGCTTAAAGAAGGGCCAAGGTAGTTTCGGCAGCAATTAGGTAAGCAGGTACTTAGCACCTGATCAATTACTGTGAAGTTACAATAGCAAGTGACAGTAACCGGTAATTCATATGTAATTCTTGGAAGCTAATTCCTTATGCAACTACCCCGTTTATTGCAGGACAACAAGGGGTCAGTACCCAGCATTGAAACTACTTCTTATGACTGGTGGGGAAAGGGAAAATATATCCAAATTTAATTTTTAAGAAGATTTTCAGCACTTCTAGGTTGTGGGGATACGTTTTCATTTTCAGGAGAATAGAACTGGATCAATTTAAATGAAATGATGTTGGAGAATGCAAATGTGCTTCTCAGAAGGAAAAACTAACGAATTTTCTTTCGAAGAAATGCAGATAATGTCTGTAAAAGCTATTCATTATTCTTTTTTTGACTGATCTTGGTATTTGCAAATCTCTAATCAGAATAAAAATTCCTGTTCTTTATTTAAAACAATGCTGAGATCCTGTGGGAAGACCGTTTTCTTCTTTTCTTAATGGAACAGCTCAGTTTTGTGGTTTTACTTTTTATAATTACATACTGATAAACAATTTCCTAATGAGGAACTGATGTGTTTTAGTGGCTTATGGGATTTCTCCTCTTCATGTTTAGATGTAAGGAGAAGCTGCATAGGTAAATGTGACATTGAAGTGCCATTTTTTTTTTAAGAATTGTATATGTTAGTGCTGCTTGACATAGAAATTTAGGTGCAAACTCAGTTATGGAATGTAAATTAATTATACATGTTCTAAATGTTAAACATGAGTAGCGCAAGTTCTCCTTGCACAGAGACATCATATTTTGTCTTTCTTATTTTGGAAATGATTCTGTCATGGATAATTAAATATCAACCCAAATTCATGCAAACCAGAAAAAAAAATATTTTGGGATCTCAGATATTAAAATACAATTTTACATATATTAATGTAGCAGGGAAAGGGGTTTCTCCCTGCTTCCTCTCCCCACAGTCAGTTACTTGCTTCCAAATTAATGTTTCTTATGTAGAATTTAATCATTCAGTTTAAAAATGCAACAGGAAATTAAAACTCAAAGAGTGATTTGCAGCCCCAAAAGACAAGGGAAAGACGGATCATGAAGGACTCTTGAACATACTGTCTGCCTGTCTTTGGAAAAAAGTTCAAGACTTTTTACCCTGCAGAATCACATTGGTGTTCTGTCCTGAAACACACTGGTGTTCCACCGTGTTCACTGGGTAGAAGTGAGTCCCAGCTGTACCTGGCAGAGCTCCGCAGCCCTTGGCTCTCTTGTTGCAGCTGTTGATGGAATGAGAGGAGAGCCCTAGAGGCTCTGTGCTGCCACCCCTCATTCCTAGCCCATCGGGATCCTTTTCCTCTCCACAGAAGAGGAGCCAAAGGAAACTACTTTTAGTGTCAGCCCTATTGCTTATCTTGCTCCCTCAGAAAATGAGATTTCAGTAGGCACTTGTTAGCTGTGCTGTCCATCTGTCGGGAAGCTGGTAGCTGCTTTCTGCCCCTTTTGAGAGAGGGATTTGGATCATAAAAGTCCCGAATTTTAGCAATATTTGTGAAGTTCAGAAGCTGGTTGGATGACATTGATGCCTCCAAACTAATGTCCCCTGGGGCAGAGAAGTAATTATAGCTCTCCTCTGAACATTACAGGGATGTGTGCTGGCCAGCCAGTCTACACACACATTCCTCTGATCCAGAGATGTCGCCAATCAAAGCAGAGAAGGAGGTCTGAGGAGATTGTGCAAGTAGGAAGAAAGGGAACATTGAAGGGATCTGAGTGCACTTTGGGTGGAGTAAGAGACAATATAAGGGGTAAATTTTAGGTATTATTTGCAGATTAGGCAGGATCAGCATTTCTACAGTCAATTCTTACGTATTCTAAATGGTGGAGGACAGTGAATATATTCAGATCGACAGTCTCCAATAAGAGGCTGCTGTTTCCTGTGACAGCGGGCTGAGACAGACGAGTTTGTTTCAATGGGTGCTGCTAAGGTGTTTCTGAGCAATGCGTATAAACCTGTTACGATGGATTTCTTAGGGGTTTGCTACAGCTTCTCCCTGTGGAACTCATGCTGAATGTGCAGCTCCTCAAAGTGTAGCTGAAGTTGTTTTGCTCCTAGCCTGGATGAAAGCAGAGTCTTTGCTTCCATCTCAGATGTTGTGGAGTGCTGGAGCGTTGCTTCACCTCCCTGGGACACCAAAACCCTCGAGCATCCAAAGAAGCTCTAATTTTCTCATATGATATTGCCCTCTTGATGCCGTGTGCTCTTTCTGAAAGCAACTTTATATTGAAACATAACTGTTAACAGTGCTAACAACCAAAATCCTGCTTTCTTTGGCATTCCAGTGTTGCTATTGCTAACAATTCGTTCAAAAGCCTCTTGTAGTCACTGTTCGTGCTTCTAGGTATTTCCTGAAAATGTTTAGGTAGAGACAAGGCTCGAGGGTAATTGTGTAAAAGCACAGGTTTAAATCTGTCTTGAAATCTTACAGCACTTGTTGTTTCATAATCCTTATCTACAGATTTCCTGTTTGCCCACATTGTCAGTAGTGGGTAGTTTTTCTATTTTAAATCTAGATATAAGGTGGTATTTTTTAAGCATATAGGCTACTCAGATTTCACTGAATGCCTATTTAAGGCCAGGTTTGAAAATTCTGGGAATTGTACCCCAATGGTGTAAACCTTTGAATAAGCAAATTCTATTTTGAATGTAAGGGAGTTTTGTTCCTAGGTTAATCTGCAACTGTTTCTTTCTAAATCACATTGAAAAGTGTGGATAATCTTAGCCTGCTACCTAACCTTCCATTTGTTTAGGATCAATACGTTTCTAAAGAACACTCTTTAAAAAGAGTTTAACATACTAAAATCAAGTTGCATCTAATCAAAAATTAATACATTTTGCTTTAATTACACAGTTTTAGTGCTTTTCTCCTAAAACATATGTAACTTGCTGGTAATTTATTGTTATAAATCTTTGATTTCTACATAAAAACTTCAGGTGCTTTTTTTTTATTAGTTGGCTGGAAGGAGTGTGTGTGAGGGGCGAGTCCAAGCTGGCTTTCAGCTTGAATGAGATGCTGCTGGAACCAAGCTGACTGAATAACTGAAGAAACTATTCAGCCTTAAACTGGTTGAGCAAATTGTGGGTGTAGGCGTAAGGCTGAACCTGTGTCAGAGCCTGTTTTCAACAAGCTGCTGCTTGCCAGGAAGTTCATGCTAGCTGACTCTGCATCCCACTTTGCACACACGCTTTGCCTGGTACAGTTTTGAGATAAAACCAAAAAAACAACATTTTTGTTTTTATCTCAGTGTGGTTGTATCCTTTCCTGTGGAGGAAACCACACGACTATTGCTTTCTCTCACACATCATTTCCTTGATTGAAAGTAGAAATTGCTCAATAAAAATAATGTCATGGAGCTATATAAAAAAAGTAACAGGTGATTTTGATCCCTGTAATTCCGGTGCCGAAGCTAATAGAAGAGTCTTTGAAAGACGTTGTTAATTTACTTAGGGAAAAGAATCTAACTTTGAACTTGGCTTTGGTTTCAGCAAAAGATTGGACCTGCTGGACCTCCAGAGGTCCAATAATTGCTCTCAGCTGTCCCATCCAACCTTTCAAAAATCCCCACCATGGCTGCTTGGTGCATGGCTGCCAAGCCCACCTTGAGTCCTGAGCTCCCAAGGACCCTGTTGTGGTGCCCAGCCCAGCTCTTGGCTGCCTTACCATGCTTTTTAGTGTGTCCCCACCTGCCATCTGCTTGCTGCAGGACATGGAACAGCAGAAGCTCATTCTGTTCCCCAGTTTTGCCCACTTCTGCCACTGGCTGTAGCCCTGCATTGACCAGTAGCACAAGAACCAGCCGTATGTTCTTATTTTGTGTGCATATGTGTATTTGGGTGGGGAAAAAACTAACTGGAGACTTGCAGCCCATTGAGACTTCAAGGGACTCAGCTGGAGACTAACAGAGAGCATGGCATACATCTCTAAAACCTGTGAATTAGTCTTTTACTTGCTGGAATTCCTAAAATGCATAGACAAGTTAAAAACTAGATTTTAAAATATTTTTTCCTATAGTAGTCAGTGCTAAACTTCAGTTATTATTGTTCCTTTGTATGACTCAGTGATGTTATGTATTAATGCTAGCCTGTTACAAGCATCAATGTCAAAATCTATTCTCTTGAAAAGACAGTAAACTAAAATTTGGCAAAGAAGAAGTTTTATTCAGCATATTTTAAGAGCTAGTTTCTGTTATAAAATCACATACTTCCCTTCTTATTTTGCATGTTTTTGAAAAATTGAGTTTCTAAGCCATTTACTGGCTAGTCTGTAGAGACTTATGTCTCTTCTACCTGAATGTGTTTGGAGTCTCTTTAAAATAATGTTTATCCACTTCCTCTGAAACCCTGAACTAGTGGATCTGATGAGATGCTATCTCCATTTGCTCTATTTCCCTTGAAAAGGATATATTAAAACCCACAGTTATAGCATCAAGTTGTGAAATCCCATTTGCTTTTGTAACTGATAAAAAGAAAATGAAATGAAATCTTTTGAAGATTTGTCATTTGTTTTGTTTTGGTTTTTAGGTTTTTGTCAAGCAGGCAAGGATTTACGGTTGGTATCTCTGTGCATGGAGCAAATTGATATTCCAGCAGGCTTCCTGTTAGTAGGAGCCAAATCTCCGAACCTTCCTGAGCACATTCTGGTCTGTGCTGTTGACAAGCGGTTTTTGCCGGATGATCATGGGAAAAATGCACTTTTAGGTAAGAGATATTTTTTTTCTCCTACATGCCATAAAATTCAGAGGAAAAGGTCAGCTCCAAATTATCTAAAGTCATTTTCACTAATGACCTTCTATTAGAAATATGTTGTGGAGAGGCTTGTTTGAATTAAATTAAATCCGTAGCTAAACCTGCCTTAAAAGCCTATTTTAAAACAAGTTCCTGATTCCACAATTAACCACAATGGAAGCTCGGTGATTTCTGTGTGGGCAGAAATCAGCTGCAGCCCTGACATTCTGAAAGTGAAGTAACCACATACTCTTTATCTCTACTGAAGCTTATGGCATTTTCATTTAAGAAGAAATATGCTCATGCAACTGTAGAAGATGATCTATCTGTTTTTTCTGTGGATTAAGGGACAAATTCTGCCCTTGGCTCCACCAAGAACATTTTTCTCAATAGAAGCTCTGAGGGTAGTTTGCTTCTCAAAATCTAAAACATAGCGGGGGGGGGGAAGCCCCATTTATGTCATGATTGGTTACATTTATGAGCTTGAAAATTTTAATACAAGAATGCTTCTTGGTGATTGAAGAAAAGCGTATGTGCACCTGGATTTCCTGCCTAGCTCACAACTGGTACACATTTTAACAGGCTAGCAAAAGTGATTTATCGTATTTTGGCTCCTTTAGCCTGTTTTGAATTTACTCTCTCATTTCTCCCCCTAGTCATTGTGCTGTCTTGGATTTATTCAGAAAGACCTTTCAACAGGGAAGAAATTACAGTACAGCATAAATACCCTGATTTAACCACACCGTTCAAATTCTGGTCCAGACCAGCAACATTTTGCATAGCTATGGAAAACAGCTTGGTTTTGTACTTATTTTCTTTAATGTTACTTCTGCCTTAAACCAATTTAATATGCTGCTACACACTGTAAACCTCTGGACCTAAGGCATAAACCTTTGGACCTAAGGCATAAATCCTACTGGCCTGAGTTAGATGGGAGCTGTGGTGTGATGCGCCCTATCTGGGTACGGTTGGGGCTGTGGGATTGTGGGGTGCTCTGGTGTATAGTGCTGTCCTCAGAGGAGCTGCTCCCCCACTGAGCAGGGGATGTGGCAAGCGTTGGTCAGTAAAAGCTATCTGGCAGATAGACAGATGGTGTTTGGTCTGATTAAATGTGGTACTACTTGTCTTTCTTGGTAAGCCTTCCTCCTACCCTCCCCAGCTTTGTATCTATCTATCATCCCTGATATCAGTTGATAATAAGCCTAGTGAGGCACAACTTGGCTCTGGTATTGCTGATGTCACATATTTAATGCCTCTAGGCCCATGTAACTGGTACCTATGAGCAAAGAATTTGCCTGGTAGCTCTGTGAGACCCTGATAACTGTTTCTAACAACTATGGAGTTGCACCAATAGATCCTATCAGTTGCAAGGGAGAAGGGGAAACATGATGAAGAAATCTGCTTCTTGGCATCCTCAGCACCATGATGGTTGACAGTCACAGTGAAGCACAGTAAGGCTCAAGACAATGGCCTAATTAATAAGTTTTATGGAAAATGCATTTTTTCAAAAAGACTAAATATCTTTTTCATAAAACTACAAATGGGGCCAACAGGTGAGTGCAAAAAAAAAAGTGTTCCCCAAGGTATCATTATGGAAAATAGTGATAGTAGTGAGGGTGAAAAATTGGTTCTGTTACAGATCTTGAACTGATTAATAAATTAAAAATGAAAAAAAACCCAACAACACAATAAAGCATTTCTACTAGGTATTAATCGGCCCAGCACAATTATAAACCATTATTCCAGAATGAATATAAAATATTTCTTCATTAATGGTTGGAAGTGATTTAGAGATGAGTGGAGTGGCATCTGATCCAGAGTGGTTTACATGTTCAATGTTAGATCATGGAGAACTTACTCAAACAGCAAGGATTTTAAAGGCAGGTCCATTTCAGAGTATGCCCTGTGTTTTGTTCTGGGAGATGTTAGACCGGTGCCATCTGCATGCCACATCCCCATTAACATTGTTGTGAATGGCACTGGAAATCAAGGGTGCTTATAATATAATTCTCAGTCTACACCCTGTCCTCCAGACTTCAACTCAAAATTTCACCCCCTTTTTTAAAAATATGTTGGAAACATTGCAGAGAAGCAGTCTACTGCCTTTGTTTCTAAATCTGTTACTTTCATGAGAGGCCGTAGGTTTTTAAAAACATTCTGAAGCACTCCAGACTTTTACCATGAAAATCTTGACATTAAATGATTGCTTTTAAGACTTTAAGCCAGACTTCACAGTTCATTACTTGGAAAGTGCTTTGTGTAACTAGTCTCAGAGAAAATTTATTAGATACTAAGGTTCATTTTAGTCACATGAAGTTCCAATGGCTACTCTGAATTAGCCCTGTTTTGAGAGAGATGTGTGCAGCTTGAAATTTGTTTTTTTAAGGCAGAAATCTGGATTATCTTCTTTTTTCCCCTATGGAAATTTCCTCACCTGGCATCATAGCTCTTCCCTGCCAAGTATTTATTCACAAAATCACAGAATGGCTGGGATTGGAAGGGACTTCTGGAGATCATCTGGTCCACTCCTCCTGCTACAGCAGGTTGACCTAGAGCAGGTTGCACAGTAATGGGTCCAGGTGGGTTTTTAATATTTCCAGAAAGGATACCTCCCTGGACAGCCTATTCCAGTACTCCATCACTGTCACAGTAAAGAAGTTTTTCCTCATGTTACGCTGAAAATTCCTGTGTTCCAGTTTGTGCCCATTGCCCCTTGTCCTCTTGCTTGGGCACCACTGAAAAGAGTCTGGCCCCATCCTCTTGACACTCACCCTTTAGATGTGTATAAGCATTGAAAAGATCCCTTCTCTTCTGCAGGCTGAACAGACACATAGAGAGATGCTCCAGTCCCCTAATCATCTTCGTGGCACCCCACTGGAATATCTCCAGTAGTTTCTTGTCTTTCTTGAGCTGGGGAGCCCAGAACTGGACATGGCATTCCAGGTGTGGCCTCACTAGGCAGAGTGGAAAATTAGTGGTAGAATTCTAGCATAAGTTAGTATGACCTAGAAAGATGAAAGAATTTCAGAAAAGCTATGACTAAAATCTATCTGTGTTTGACTACTTCCTGCCCCACATGAGCTGAGCAGGGGATCCACAGAAGTTCTCTTTCTGGAGGCCTCCAGTTGCTCTGAACTGGATGTGTAGGTAGGTTAAAATGGCCTTATTCCTAAGAGATAGCACAAGTCGTTTAATCTGTGTGTCTATCTTCTGCTTCATTCTTCCAGGATTTTCTGGGAACTGTATAGGCTGTGGAGAAAGAGGATTTCGGTACTTCACAGAGTTTTCCAATCATATCAACCTGAAATTAACCACTCAGCCAAAGAAGCAGAAGCACTTAAAGTACTACCTAGTAAGAAGCTCCCAGGGCATACTGTCAAAGGGACCCCTCATTTGCTGGAAAGGTAATAAAGGTGCCCATTCACTTAGGGGGGTTTTATTCTATTAGTGTGATGCTGAATGAAAAATCGAAAGTTGCTGTTGCAAATGTATGCATTCAAAAGGAACTGTGGAAGATAACTGGCTTCACTGCTTGAAGGAAGAATTCCCACTGATTTCGCTGAAGCCTGGATTTTGCCCAAGAAATCTATTTCATTCGTAATAGTAACCATGCAGTCTCTAATGGTCTTCCTCCATCTCCCCATGCTTTCGGTGGCAGCCCTAAATCTGCCCTTCTTAGGATGTGCAGCCACCTTGGTCGAAGAAATAAGGTTGCTCAGTCTGCTGATTCTTTTCTGTGCCTGAGGCAAGGTGACTCACAGCCAGGGCTCCAGCCTTGGCTTTCTGCTGATACTCATCTCAGCAGGTGCAATTCTGGCTAATGCCTGAGGATAGCTAGCACACCGTAAGAAAAGCTTAGGTCACTGATCTCAGGGAGGGAGGAGAAATCTTGCATACTCTTGCCGTTTATAGTGGTTTATACTTGGGCTTACCCTCTACCAGGGCAGCCTGTGCCATGTTGTTGTGTGCCAGAGAGGTCCCACTTGTGACCCCAAGGCCATGGAGTCTGTTACTGGATGATGCAGGGTTCTAGAGCCAGAGCTATGCAAAAACTTAGGGATCCTTGAGAATGGTTTACCTACTCTCTGCCTAAGTAGGTGTATGTGCAGACTGCCTGTCTTCCTCAGCTGTGGGCCCATTCGGAAAAGAGGGAGGTCAATCTGGTGCCCCCCTTTTCAAAGAGGATGATGTGAGGAGAGGAGAAGCTCCGCAGGAGGACTGACATGCATCTGAAGAATCACATCCTCATGTGAATGGCACCATGACACCAGAGAGAGATGGTTATCACCGAGCTGTATGACTGATTATAGTACTGTATCAGTTTGTGGTTTAAAGGGATTCTGGTTTCAGCTGCTTTTCTCAGTTACAACTATAATTAACTGCCACTGTAGAGTAGATGTGGTTTTCAGCTCATTTTCCACAGAAACTACAGAAAGATTTAATTTGGTAGTCTCTTTTTGAAGTTCCAAAAGCAGAAAAAAAGAAACCATATTCTAATTTTAGAGTCTTTTTCTGAAACCTCTCCCTGATGCTTCTGCATTTAGTGTTAGTGTGTGTCCTGGTAAATGCTGTCAGGGGTAGTGCACATGAAAAACTATTTATAACCTTCTTGTGATCACGAATGTGAAGGTGTGGAAGAGGCAGATAGCAGGATGACTTTTGATTATACGCTGAATGCAAGTATTTTGAGCAGCCATGAAAGTTTAGAAAATTGACCAAGAATCGATCTCATGGGCATTATTTAGTGGGCTCTGTCCCCATATTGATACCATCCATCTAGTAGCCTTCACTCCTTACTTAGTTTAAAGGTCTACCTAGAAGGAGAGGAATGCTCTTAAACACTCCCTTTTCTTCAAACGAAACCTGATCAGATCTCTGTTAAAACCAAAAAGTATTAACGTGTAATTTTTAAGGTCACTTTCTCCTCCCTCGACTCGGTTTTCATCCAAACAGACACTTAGAGCACTGAGATCTCCCTGAAGGTTTTGTGGAGGCATACTAAGCATCTGGGTTTCAGTGCAATTTTTTCTTTTAAAGGGCAACGTTGTGCCACAGAAGTCGCTGAGTGTTCCTGGGGATATGTCCAATACCTTCAAGTCTCTTGGAAGCTGCAAACTGAGGGCTCTTGCCATTTTGCAGCATCTGGTCTGTATTTGCCTGGCCCGCTTGAGTGGCCTCCAGGGAGGTTTTCTTGATTAGAAGACAAAGTTGACTAAACTGTGAGAGCTGTATTTTCGTTGAATGCTGCCATTTGCCGCTGTTTGTTGTACGTGCTGTGTGTGTGCTTTTAACATTTTTGTCACCTTTCGCCACTGTGTTGCTGAACTCTCGCTGCTGGAAAACAGGCCTTGTTAATATGTACTGTAGCTGCTTCATTTGCAGAATGTAGAAGCAGGCAATCATCCGCTGCTAGCCTCTCTGCTAAGCCAAATTCTTCGGTGTCACCATCCGCGACCCCAGAGGGTGGATCAGCTAATGGATACAAATCAGGGTTCACTCAGACAGGTAGGAGCTGAAAGTGCTATAAAGATAACCATTGGGGGTAGTAAGTCATCTCAGATATTGTTGGTTCAGGGATGCTGTGAACAACTGGGTATTTACCTCAAGCTGTGTAGAGATTACAGCAGGGAGGATGCCTTAAGAAGGTTTGCTTTGTGGAAGAATAAGGCCCAGGTGAGGCTGAAGGTTAGCTTAGTCCTGATAAGAATTATTTGGTTCTTCTTGTGTTTGTTTCATTTAAATTTTTTGTGGATCTTAAAAAAAACTTGAATTATACATTTATAGAGAGGTGTTTACGGGTTGAAAAGGAAAAAAATCTCCTTTTGGGGTTGGGGGTGTCTTTTATTCATGTGTTTGTTTGTTTTTTTGTTTATTTATTTATTTAAAGTTTATTTCACACAAGGGTGTACTTGGAATAGCAATTGCCCCGTACACTTACAGTGGTTTTGTGTTATATGAGTTAGCATGGATCTCGTAACTGTTCTAGAAAGCTATTAATGACATACTTAGCAAGGGGGAACTATAAAAATCGAATGGACGTTGGCAGACGAAGAAGCAGCACCTTAATTTCATTTATTTATTTATTTATTGCAAACGGCCAAGGTGCTTTTCTTTGAGCTTCTTTTCTTGTTGCTTTATCGCAACTTCATCTGTTCTGTTTTATGTTTTCGTGTTTGTTTGTGCTATTTCTTGGAAAATTAAAAACAGGAGAAAGCTTTCTGTTACTTGTTGTAATTGGTTGATATGTGTGTACCAGAGCATGTATTTCCCTTGGGTATTATGAAATGCAGATGAAAAAACAAGATGCTTAAAATGCTTCTTCCACTTGCAAAGTGTGTTAAAAAGGAATGAAAAACTAAAGCTGAACATACGCATTCTTAAGAAATTGTAATCACTGATCAGTATGTTCAGAGACACTTTCCCCAGGTGGTCACCCCCGTCTCTGTTCAGGAAGCTGTATGCTTTAGGCTTTGGTGAAATGAAATCCAAATGTTGTTTAAACATCTGCATTTCTTTGCACGATCCCTTGGCTTCCACATCCTGGCATGAGAACTGTGCAGATACATGAACCTATTTATTTGAAACAGCAAGTGATCTAATATTTACCCAGCTTTGTCTTCTATTGTACATGCCAAGTTAATAGATACACCTCTTATGTACGGCTTTCTCCTTATCACTCCCTGCAATTTTCAGTCTGCTCCGTCATTGTTTGTGCTCTTAGGTCACAGTTGTCAAAACCTTTTCATCTCCTTCCACTGTTATCTTCTTGTGAAGATATTGCCACATGCATACATATGAATCCCCTGTGACTGGTAGAAGGGGGGAGGCATCGGTTTTTTGGTGGTGTGAATTCTGACATGGGTCCCCTGTGACAGAAGCCTGACTTTTTCTCTCCTAGGCTCTGCGTAGCTTTACTTTGAGTTGAATTCTCAGTTGTTTTAAAACGGGAGTACTTATTAGCAAGCCACTGTCTGAGATTGCTTTCAGTTTATTGTCAACTTATACCCATTTTTTCCTTTTAAATATTTCTGTTTCCTGCCCTTATAAGTGAGCAGTTCTCTTTCTAAGTTGTAGAAGACACCTGTAGGTAGACAGTTATGGGCACAGCCTGTGTACGGCACTGAAGTTGTAATTTTGAAATACTGTAGTTAAAGCTCACAGTCCAGTCTGGCCATGTCATTGCAGTCGAATGTCCCTTTCAAAACATCATGGGAAGATGCAGTACTGTTGCAGAGGAGAGACAACTGACAACACAGCCAGGCTGAAACTCTGAACGGAATCAAAGATTCAGTTTTAGGCAGACATACAAGAGGGAAAACATAAATTCAGGTGTTAAAAGGGAGTTAAGCAACTAGAAACAGTGTTTTACAATAGAAGGATGAACAGTTGTAGTAACTGGTAGTACTACAAGTTCTGCTTGGGTACCAGTGTGGTGTTTAAACATGTACCAACAACATCGGCGTTATAGATAAAATTTAAATAAATATATTAGAACTAGAGAGAAATAAGAAACTCCAAAACTTCTGGACAGCTTACTTTGAGGAAAGCTTTAACATTATATATTTGCTACATCACATTTAATGAGACCCACATTTTCCTCCAAACCCCCTGACCTGGTGGTCACTTTTGTTAACCATTCAGCGTATTTCATATGAAAGTGGACAAGGTTTTCTGGTAGAGCAGCAGCAGCAGTGTCTTCTGTGTATTTTCCCCATCCCAGTTACTCCATCTGGCAGAGAAGACTCTCCTTCCCACCCTCCTTCACCAGATGGTTTATGGCCTGAGGGTGAATATATTTGGGAGATCAAGTTGGTCTTTGCCTTCTCTTTTCTTTCCCTGGCTGTTTTAGTAGGACATCTGTAGGTGAACTTAGCCTACTTGTTGCAGACTGCTTTCTGGACAAATGCTGAGTTAATATTCCTTCACCCCAGCTCTAAGAATTCACATTTGTCAGTGTATCAGCATCCAAATGTCAATTTTTTCTTGAAGTAAGTGGTAGATATTAAATGCCTGATGTTGAAGACCAACATGTTGAGAGGTTTGGAATCAGTTCTGATTCACAGCTTTATACTGGGCAAGTATTAGAATATTAGAATCTGTTTGTTCTTCAGTTTATCCATCCATAAAATATAGCTAATGTTTTTCACCTTTGATGAAGCGCTCTAAGGAGTTACTGTTCGTTGATTCATGCAAAGAGTTTGTGCTCGGATACTCTTCATGTCTTACTCAAACTTAGAAATGGACATACACTTTTCCTGGCCTTACAGATGATAGTACTGTAAGAAGATTATGTATTTATTTTTTTTTCTGCCCTAAGTCAAGCTCAGCTGTATCTGGCAGAGGTTTGATAACTTGTTCTGGAAAATCTCAGGTAATGGAAATTCCACAACCTTTTTAGGCAGCTTATTCCAGTGCTTATTCCCTGTGCTTGCTGGAGGCATGTCATGTAAGCTTTGCCTTAGTTTTCTCATTTATAACATGGCATAGTCGTGTTTACTTGCCTGTCCCACAGGGATGTTTGAGGAGCAATGAGATAACCCTTTCTTTAGTTAAAACACATCTTGAGTGTAAGTGAATACAAAATATTGTGAAAGAGATCAATCAGTAGATTATGAGATTCTATAGAAGTGCCCAGTTAAATGTTTGTCACAACTCGTAAAAGATACTGATACGTGGTGATTTCTTAGGAGTGTAAAAAATTGTTTCCATTGTATGCAGAGAGGAGTTCACATAAATGTTTATGACTGTTCATGTGTATATAATACAAATTATATAGGCACATACATATATATAATTTTTTATAATTACTTAATTAACCAACTTCTTTTCTCAGATTCTTCAGTATTCAGTCCAGCAAAATCATCTTCTGCTGTTAACTTAAGTGGAAGTGGAACTCAAGACCCATCCCGGAACAAGAACATTGTGAAACCTCTGGCTCTGTCAGTACAGGTCGTAGGAAAGGGATTTGGTGCAGGTATGGCTTTGTTTTCCAGGATGGCTGAGAGCCAAGGGATTATCAGCTTAACAGCCAAGAAATAAGGGAGTCATCTTTTTGGTAGAAAAAGGAAAGGAGAACGTTCACTACACTAGCATTCCCCAAAACTCTCATATTCTTGCTGTCCTCTGCACAGAAATTGTCCATGGCCATTACTGTCCCCAAAAACTGAGCAACACCTTGGCTTTCATATTTGACATTCTGGTAAAAGTGCACATCATATCCTGCTTCACACTACATAAAATATCCAAGAGAGCAAAAAAATCACCTCTTGATATGACACTGATTCTCAGTAACTGAGAGCTGTATGTTTTTTTGTATTTGTAACAGGTATAGTTCCTCCACAATCATTTAATGGAATTTAGTCTCATTTAAAGGAGCTTTAATATCTATGCTGTTTTTAATATTTATTTCTGTATTGTGTTTTCAATAAATTAAAACCCTTGACTGTGACATCTACATCCCTCACTGGTACTCTGTTGTGATATTCTGATTGTTTATTACTTTAGCTGGTTAGTCCTTGAAGCAATGAAAAAAATTAACGCACTTATTACAGGGAAGTGTGCTTGAATAAGAAAAAAAAGACGTTTATTTGGTTTATGTATGCACACGAGCATTATATTTTATACGTGATGTATTACATCTGCTGTTTTATACAATATATATTGTTATATATACATTATATTATTATGTTTTATCTAATGAATCATGAAGATCCTTTGTGTAAAATACCCTTTTCCACTCTTTACTTGTGTAAGAAAGAGAACTTGCCATGCACTGAAATTACTTCCCACTGTATCAGCCACTTCTGTAACTCACCCGGGTCCATACCAAATCATTAACTCAGAGTACAAATGGGGAACTTACAATAGGCAAGTGATGTTATTCAAATTTTGCTAATTAGCAACCTGAGAATCTTGTGACTGAATTTATTTGGATGACTGTGGCTGGAGACTTCCACATTACATTATTTTAAGCCAAATACATCTCAAGCTCTTTCTGTTGCAGCTGACATCAGCGAGCTGCTATACCATCTCCTGATGTTGCTCCTGGAATGCATACCTAGGAGTGAAATCCTTGTGGAGCTGGCAGATATGGCAAGGAGTTGTAGTCCCGGCAGGGCTCCATGTCTGCTCTGTGTCATTTATGCCATTTTTTCCTTCCTGAAAAAAATAGGCTCTGAGAAAGAAAAAGAAGGAGCTCAGAAGTGTGACGATAACTTCTTGTGATCCTCCATTGTCGTAGTTTCATTTCATGGTCTGGATGTAGTGGGTACTGCCAGGGTGTCAGACCTGCTGGGGCTGGAGAGTTGTCTTAGGCAGATGTAAGCACAGTTTGCCTCAGTAGCACTCAGAGCAAACTTACAGCAAACTGTCCTATCGTATCTGCCCAACCACCTACGTTGCTAAAACTTCAAGTTAGAGCCCTGTAGTGCATTATTGGGTGTGCTACGTGGATGACTGGTAGAAAAAATCTATAGATGCACCAGAGAGGCTTAGAAATCTTTACAAACTGAATTAATTATGTGCATTTTTCTTTTTAATTTTCAGTGCTTTAAAAATGTGTCACAAACTTCCCAATATTTGTGTGCGTGTCTGATTTTTCATTTTATTGTGGTGAGATTTTTTTCTGGGTTTTTATTTCCATCTATCCTCCCCACCCTGAAATTTGGAAACCCCATTTCTGAGTTAAGATTTTGCAGCCTGTGCCCAGATTATTCTCTGCCAAGTACACTTCATGCTTTCCCTGGAGTGTGTTTCTTTCGGCCACACATCTTGCCCTGGTTTTTTGTGTCTGCATGTGGCCGTATTATTTTGTTTGTTTGTTTTCAAGATTGTCTCAAGTCACACTCTCTATACTTTATTATACTCAGCTCCTCTTTCTCTGCGTTCCACTGATGTTGCTAATGGAAACACTAATGGAGGAAGAAATAATGTATTGAGTTCTACAGTCTCTCGGCCAATGCCTCACTCGACATCTCCAAGCTCTGGCTGTGCAGCTGGAGACCAAGGTAAAGAAAGAAAATCTCTCTGTTCTTTTATTTTAAGCTGCACTGGCTGTTTCTGCAATTTAGCCTTTACGTATCTGTTTGGTTTTTGGCATGACCATTAATGATAATGCTGTACTTTTTTCACATAGGGAACAATGTTTTTCACATCATAGTCTGGCTTCACATAAATTCAGACTTGTAAACCTCTGATGCTTTGTGGCGTGATACCAGCTCAACAGCAATGTGAAATGGAAATGTGGGCTGGAATCTGGTCATTTGGGAGGATGGGGTTTAGAATTAGTTTTTGCTTTCCTTCTCAGCATCAATGTCCAGTTCTGGACCACCAAAAAAACGTCACCGGGGATGGTCTCCTGGGTCCCCAGTCCCTCCTCCTGGTTTACCGGTACCCGTTCCTATGATTCGGCCTTCAACAAGAACAGGTAAAGCTTGAAGCATTCAGATTTCATTCCTAAAAAAATATACTCAGCCAGACCAGTAGCCCTATGCTGTTTCTCTTAAGTGTTGCACAGAATACATAACTGAGCTTGTTAAAGTAGTTCAGAACACCATGGAGAGTTTTCAGACGTCCCAGAAAAAATACACGATTGCCTCATCCTTGTTGCCATGATCGTCTAAGATATAACAATGGGGAAATAAAATTACTGGGGAGAGAGAGAAAGGGAAGAGGAGAGCAATATTAGTAAGGATCCAAAGCTATCTAAGTCCCCCAAATGTAACTTAGTTCTAAAATTGTGCAGGTGTATGAATATATGGACATACTTGAAGGATTTCCATTAGCCATCACCTTGAATGTTGTGTGTCAAGTCTGGTGTGGCATGCTACAGAAACAGTACTCTCAGTGCCTCCACAGGAAAAGGGGCTTTGAATGATTTTGGCCTAACAAAGGAAACTGGTGTGCACTAGGTCATCTTCAGTTAAAAGCATGAAGTTTGTGAGACCAAATGTCTGTTGTCCATGAAAAAGCTTTAAAAGGGATATGTGACATCATGGCATGAAGTAGGAGTATGTGTGAATACTCATCAATATCCATGTAGGTATCTCTTTATACATAGCTATCAACAAAACTGTTCACTATTTAAGCACTTCTCAATTATGGTATTCAGGATACTTTGTAAAGGTGAATAAACAATTACTTATTCTTGTCTCTATAGAGCAGGAGAATAAATACACAAGGAATGAAAGAATAAAATTTGTCAACATGTGCAATAATTTTTTATTTGCTTTGGAGGGCTTGGTTTTGAGATTATTTGGAAGGTGATTTTCAGAGATATTCATCATGGGGAGGAGGGTTATGTGGTAGGGCAGCCTTGTCTACTTGAGTGGCTCAAATCAGTCACAGCTTTTGTGAACTTCAAGCTTCAGAGACCTGCTGAGGATATGTGATATAAGGCAAATCTCCTCCCTTTTGTTGAGTTTATCTCACCAAATCCACTACCTCTTCTCTATGCTCCATTTTCCATGAGTCTCTAGTAGTGTTTATCAAATAAACAATTCCTCTGCTAAAACATGCATGCAGGCATTCATTCATGCTGCCTATGATGCTTTTCTGTTGATGGCATCGTTTGAAAAATCTGTTACAAACTAAGAAGTGAAGCTTGAGAAATTTCTGAAGCAGACTACACACTGGAACCTGACTACAAAATTCTTGTACTTCGTTTCTTTTTACTCGTGAGAGTTGCCTTTGCTGTTTCATGAGTAGAGCCTAATTTTGTCCATAGCCAGTGGCCGCAAGGATAAACTTTGAGATTCTGACCTGTGTTTCTCTTATCTACAGATATTCTATGTCAGAAGTCAGAGCAGTTTCTTCCCTTGTATTGAGAGGCAGTATTGGGAGGTAGCCACTTGCACCATCTTAGAGATGGCCTTTTGGCTTAGCACTTGGCTTTGTTTGAAGATGCATATTCAGACCTGTGTTTTCCTCTCTCATTTGCACCTACAATACAGTGGCCAGAAAAAGTTTTATTTTAGGGGTGTGGCTACAGGAGGATATAGGCTCTTAATTTAAATTACTTAAAACTATAGCAGGAAATGCAGAGGCCTTTTGAATTTTATTACAGTTAGTGATCTGTAGTATTTTTTTTTCATTTGTTCATATGGCCAAATCACAGTATGAGCCTTTTAGTAATGAAAGCTTCTCTTTTCTTTATTTTATAGAACCTCTTTTGTCAGCCCCAGTTCCTCAATCCATGTTAACTGGAATTTTACAGCCTCAACCCATCCCAGCGGGGGAGACTGTAATAGTTCCTGAAAACCTGCTGAACAACTCGGGAGTCAGACCAGTGATTCTCATAGGTGAGTAAGTCTTACACTGGGGAATCAAATACTGTGTTTTGAATAAATGCATGCTCCCCTAGGAGAAAGGTTTGGGGTTTATTTCTTTTGGTTCTGGCATTCAGTTCAATACAAAGTCAGTTTGTCACAGATCGTTTACTTTATTTGCTCAACAGTTAAAATTGGAAGTTGAGTGATTTCTGGAGAACCTGATTTGAAAATGAGTCACAATTAGGTCAATTTTATACAAAACCTCTGGCCAAACTGATGTTTTATACAAATAAGATTTTTGTAAAATCCAAGAATATAAATAATTCCATGTAATGAAAATAGCTTTCCAGTGTAAACAACTTACAAAACAAGCAAATACTTCCTGCAGCATTTATAGTCCAGATCTTAAAGCCTTACGATTCTGCATGAGAACCAGAAAACTTATTTGAACTGACTGATCAGAAGTGAATCATGCTAACTTTTTTTGTCTTTTGTGGTCCATACTTCTTCTAAGCAAGTGAGATAACAGATCAGGCTTTTAAAATCCATTAGCTGTATAAAGTATGTTGTTAACCCTTAGAAAGACTTTATTTTTACTTTGAAAGTGTGATTTGTAATGCGAATATCCCTTTCAAGCTGATCTACTTGGGCATACTGTATAACAAAGGTGGGTCAACTCGTACTGCCAACATCTTTAAATCTCTTTTCCGTCCAGCATCATATAGATGATTATATAAAGTAGCTTCAGTGTTAACAGAACATGCCTCTAAAACCAGTCCATGGAATAATTTATGATTCCTGAAGAAATGGAGTAGTTCTCAGAGTCCTCACTTGCACAGATAATATACACAATTCCCAGAGAATTAACAAGACTGTGTGGTAATAAAACCATCAAGGATAGGGTTACACTTCTTCTGGTTTGTTTTGCTTAGTGTTGTTTTCCAGAAGCCTGTTCTAAAGCCCTAGCGTGGTGCTCTAACAGGTTTTGGAGAAATGCTTCCTTATTAAAGATGAGGGTTCCTACAATCATCAGCTTAAGTGCAAACTGAATGCAACCCTTAGGCTCTCGGAGAGTTGCCAGTGAAGTCTTCCGTTAGGCTAAATGTTAGTGGCACTGAGAAACTGTCCTATTAATAGTGCAGGACCAGATGTACCCAAATGGATGGGTTTGGCAAAATTTGCATGGTTTTTTTTTTTTTTAACAAAAATATCCTCAAGTAAAGGAGGAGTTTAGCTTGTGCTTGTGTGCTTTGCCTTACAGAGCAGCATACTTAGTTGATGATGTTTATTTAATCTGTTTATGAAAACAGAATGGAAAAGTGGCAAAAAAGTGGAATCAGTCACAGCAATACCACAGTGACTGAATCAATGTTAATGTGACTTAAGCTGTTTTTGTAATGTTATGATCAATGTACTTTTGCTTCCATTGATTTTTTTTCTTTTTTTTGTACACTTTATTATGGAGAACCTGTATTTAAAGGTCAGGGTAAGACCCAAATAGATAATATTCTGATTTGTATGTGGATAGCAATAATGATTATCCTGCTGGTATGGAGTTATTGTTACTTTGTGTAAATCTATGTGATCACTTGTTGGAAAACACAGCAAAGGATTGCTCATTTGTTTTGCAAGCAATTAGAATGCCAAGAGCAGTCATTGATGCAGTATATTTTGCAAATATTTTGGAAATGTATATGTGGTGCAAGATTTCATGTAGTGGCATATTTTGTGAATTTTTGGGCTTTTTTATTTGTTTCTTTTATCAAAGGTTATGGCACTTTACCTTATTTCTATGGAAATGTTGGTGATATTGTTGTAAGTCCCTTGCTGGTGAATTGCTACAAGATTCCACAGCTGGAAAACAAGGATTTGGATGTCTTGGGTTTGACCAGCAGTCAGCTGCTAAGTGTGGAGAACATGATACTTTTAACTATTCAGTATCTTGTCCAACTAGGTAAGCAATTTGTAATAAGCACTTGTTTTTATTTATGACTGTCCCTTTTTTTCTCCCCACCTTCTTTATGTCTGTTTCAGAGCCAATTTTCTGGCAATTTTTGTGCCTGGAAGAGGTAAGTGGCTCCATCTAGTGTGTGTGACTTTGCTATTCTGTTCATCGAACTGAAGAAGGAAAGTGAATTTAAAGGCGGATACTGCTTCTGCTCTCCATATGGGGATTGACCAGGTCACCTTTGTGAAAAAAGATTTGCAATGCAGATAACTCATTTGCTTAGGTTATCAAACCATCAGTTATCCCAGCTCTTTCTAAGGACACTCAGTTTGCTTTATTCAGTTTTGTGACAAATGCTGACAGATGTGTCATGGTCATCATTGTTTTGGTGACAGCACCGTTTACATGAAAACCACATTTGTTATTCAGACTAAGGCAAGCAATGCAGTGAATATCTCATTCTTGTAAATGTTTTTGAAATGGACTCTTCGCAAGTTTGAGATCAAACCAGCAAACCACTTTTTCCTTTCTCTTATTGCATGTCCAGACTTTTTTCCCTACCTTAAGAGTAAAAAGTAGCAGCGTTCACAGTAAAGTTTTAGAAGTTAAAGAATAATGCAGGATAGTGTTGGGAAACTTCTTACAGCAGTTCCAGCCAGAACTTCTGTATTTGAAAGGGTGCTGAATATCATAGAGGAGTGTGAGATGACTTTTGTGAAGAGCACACTGCTTTTCCTGTGCTGGGTTTTCACTGGGGAATCTGTGATAAATGATGGTATGAAATGTGCAAATGTTTCAAAAGAAGCACAACTGGCGATAATCCTATAATTTGGGGAGCAAATATGCTCTGGGTGGGTTTCACCCATGGGTTCTTATGCTTTCCTCTTCTCGATGCAGTACTCTTCCAGACAGGAAGGGGACAGTCTTCTGTGTTGTGGTACTCTGAGTGACCAGTTTGCTTTATTTCATAGAATCATGGAAGGGACCTTGAAGATTATCCCATTCCAACCCCCATGCCATGGGCGGGGACACCTCCCACCAGACCAGGCTGCTCAAGGCCCCACCCAGCCTGGCTCTGAATACTTCCAGGGATGAGGCAGCCACAGCTTCCCTGGGTAACCTGTACCAGTGCCTCACCATCCTCATCGTGAAGAATTTCTTCCTAATGTCTAATCTAAATCTTCCTCCTTCCAGTTTAAAGCCATTCTCCCTCATCCTATCACTGCTTGCCCTTGTAAAAATCCCTCCCCAGCTTTCATTTAGTTCCATTCAGGTACTGGAAGGCCACTATAAGGTCTCCCCAGAGCCTTCTCTTCTCCAGGTTGAACAACCCCAACTCTAAGCCTGTCCTCATAGCAGAGGTGCTCCAGCCCTCTCATCATCTTTGTAACCCTCCAACAGTTCTATATCCTCCTTATGTTAGGAATTCCAAAACTGGGCACAATACTCCATGTGCGGAGTAGAGGGAGAGAATCACCTCTCTTGCCCTGCTGGCCTCGCTTCTTTTGATGCAGCCCAGGACACAATTGCCCTTCTGGGCTATGAGTGCACATTGCCAGCTCATATGCCAACTCATTTATCATTCTCTGCCTTGATAGTCTGTTGGATGCCAGGTTGGAACTGACAGAGAGTTCCTTTTTTACAGGCTGCCCTTCTCTCAGTGGCTTTAAATTTGTTATCTGAGGTTTTCATCTTCATTGGAAAGTTGGTAGAGTCTGCATGTTAAAACCAACTGGTTCACACTCTTCTGGATTGATAGAGGCAGCTTGCAAAGTTCTTCAGAGAAACATCTAGCCAGCTGATACAGCATTTCCAATTAAAAATAAACTATTTCTTGAAGTTTGAGTTGATGAACAATACTGCATGAGCAAATCCAACCTTCAATGTATGCAGCAAGTCCATACTTACTCCAAACTAGAGGAGCCTTCATGCAAAGCTTCTGAAGCTGAGCTGAACCGTGTCTAGTGAGCACTTTGCCTTCAACATAAAGCAGTTCCCTTATTAGCAGGTGTTTAGTTTGACTGTTATTCTTAGCTGTGCGATGCTGAATAGCTTTCAGTTTGGCCTTGTGTGGACATGGGCACCAGCACTGTAAGATGAAAGAGGCTAGTGAGGAGAAAAGTAAAGACACTCTGCAGAATATGGGAATCAAAACATGTGGCTGCTTTGAATATTGCTACAAACTTCAAACTGTTGTAATTGTGACAGTTGCACTGACTTGTAGCCTTTATCCCATTTTGTGAGATCAAAGCAGATTAAAGATTAAATAGAGGGCAGCCAGCTTCAAAAGTTTTTGACGAGGAGAAGAGATAAATACACACATAAATTAACAGTTTGTTCATGTGAGTCTCTTTTTTTTCTTGAGAAAGTAAGAGTAAAAAATTGTTCCTTCTTCCAGAATGTATTGTGAAAGTGTAAGATAAAGGCAAAAATAAAAAAATAGACAGAAGATTGAAACAGATACCGAGTCTTGCCTAATTTTTTCAAAATTTCACTTGTGTACAAAATATGTTTGCAGATGACTGTGATCACAGGTTATAAGAATAATATTTAGGAAACTGCTCTTTTTTGAAAACAAAAAGAGATACTTCTGAGAATTCCTTTCCATTTTCCTGTAAGATTATGATATTATTAATTGCAGGATAATGCTGTTGTCTTTCCAGAAATCAGCTGAGTAATCTCACAATGATAGTAAAAATCAAAGCAAGCAAATCAAGTGCATTTCTGATGCTTTCATTTTAAACCTGCTATGAAGACTATACACAGCTGAAAGTGTGATTGTGAGCCATAGCACTGCTATAAGTAAATTCCACTGACCATGATAAAGGAAAAAGTAAAAAAAAGATCAAGAAGTGTGTTTGATTTCATTGCTTTTTTACAGTCCGTGTCTTGTACTTACTCAGGTTTCACATTTGTTATCTTTGGCAGCCTTCGTAGTGAAGTATTCTTAAGCTTTGTTTTTATACCTCAAAATGCCCATATTTGCAGTATGGGTTACATTTTATCATTAGTAATTGTCTGCTTATTACTATTGCACTACTGTTTCTACAAGCACAGTTTGATTCTACACGGTGCTGAGGGCTGCATTTTGGTTTTTCAGCTATAGGAGATTTCTGGACCCTCTTGTTAGCTACCTGTCTAGAGTGATAAAGTCATTCTCCCCTCTCTCTTGCTGTGGTACATTTGAATTGCTTTGACTGTGTGTATGCCGTGACACCCAGAGGTGTTTGGTAGCTTCAATATCTGAATGCACTTCCAGACTCGAGGCAGGAAGAAGCCTCTGTCTTCAATGGAAGGAACAGTCAGGCACTCAAAGCAAGAGATTATTCTAGCAATTCTCCTGCTCTTAGATGGTTGGAGGAGTAGTTCTCTGTGAGATGCACTGTGAAGTGTGTCTACCCAGAAATGAATGTTTGAATAAGTTGTCTTAAAATGCCTTTGGAAGCTGAAGTATGTTAATATGGTCTTTTTCAGTTATTGTGTTATGGTATTATTTGTTTTGCGGTTTTGTTTTCTAAAATCAAGATGATCCTTTGCATGCTCGTTTCTGTAGAGAAGCTTCCAAATATTCCCCGTTAACCTTAACAGACTCCTGTATATGTATTTATGAAACTATTTGCAATCAAAATCAATATCTGTCATTTTGTCTTCCATCTCATCTGTCTCATATGATGATAGTTCCATTATTTTGGGGGATAGTTGTGGAGAAAGACCTCCATGAGCCAAGTGTGGTATTAAACACTTCACTGATTTCAAAATATTTCCTTGTCAGAGCCTTTCTGGTAACTATTTTTTAAAGATTTTATCTTATAAATCATCTGAACGAAATTCTGTGTGTTCTCATACAGATGTCTTCCCATTTGTGCAATCAGTTTCATTTTCTTGAGTTCATGCTGACACTTGTGTCTACAGCCTTTCTCTTAAGTAGCATCCCTCAATGAGCAAAAGCTTGCTTTTATTTCTTCTAGGGTGTAGCAACTTATTTGTTGTGGTTGGTACCTTATTTTTGCAGAAGAAGATTTATCTGTTGATAAATGTTTATTTTTTCTGTTTGTAGATCTTCAAATATCTAGAATGTGTGATAACTTTCTTAGAAGGGAATTGAAAATGTATCTCTAAAAGAGAGCTATAAAGAGAGATTTATGCCCATGCTGAGTTAAATTAGACTCATCAGAACTTTTCAGATTGCGTAAAAACGAAAACAGCCTTGCATTTATAAGTCTGTAGTTGTCCTACCACGCTATGCTTATTGAATGGTTATGTTACTCTCAAAAAGGCAAAATGACAGCACATGGCAGTTTTTACAGATTCTGTACTAGAGGTTATTTACTCTGTGCCCTACCTCTCACAAAACCGGTCTATTTGCTTTTTTTCACTGCACATTTTGCTTGTTGTCTTTGACCCTGAAAGAAAACATAAAACCAAAACCCCCATGTTTCACCTCTCTCTGGTATTTAATCCCCCCTCCTTTTTGTCATAGGAAAGCAAGCTGCTGAAATGTGAAGCCGCCTCCTTTGGCACTGAAATGATATCTTGGCATTTTAACCTATGGTTACTTCTCACTCTGTGTTCATGAATATTTGTATCTGCTCCTGAGTATCTTTGACAATGAGACAAATTTTACTGAGCAAAATGTTAACTGAAGCTGAGTTGGGCAACTGATACTAAGATAGCATAAACTTATATTTCTGTTTTCCATTTTGAGTTCACAATACTGTTTTCAAAGTCTGGGGAATGTAGATCTCAATTTGCATATACCTCTGAACGTTAGAAGTTTGAAGATTTGCTAAATTAATTTAACTAAAGTAAAAGAGGTTAAACATAGGGCCACAAAGCTGGTGAAGGGTCTAGAGGAGAAATAATACAAGGAGCGGCTGAAGTCACTTGGTCTGTTCAGCCTGGAGGAGACTGAGGGGGGACCTCATTGCTATTTACTGTTTCCTCACAAGGGGAGGAGGAGGAGCAGATACTGATCTCTCTGGTGACCAGTGATAGGACCCAAGGGAATGGCAGGAAGGTGTGCCAGGGGAGGTTTCAGTTGGAGATTAGGAAAAGGATCTTCACTTGCAGGGTGGTGGAGCACTGGAACAGATCCCCAGGGAAGCAGTCACGGCACCAAGCCTGACAATATTCAAGAAGCATTTGGACAATGCCTGCAGACACACGGTGTGAGTGTTGGAGTTGTCCTGTGCAGGGATGGGAGTTGGGCTTGATGATTCTTGTGGGTCCCTTCCAACTCAGGTCATTCTGTGATTCTCCAGTTCTGTGATTCTATGTTTATTTACATCTATGCTTAGTTTACTGGTCTGCATGATGAGAAAGAGCAAAATGAAGACCACCTGATAGGTTTTGTCATACTGCATGGCTGCAATTAAGACTGTGAGGGTAAGCATTTGGGTTTTCTGCTATAAAAGCACATGAAGGCTACATGATCAATCCATCTGTTGAAGACAAAAGGCATATATTTTCTCACTCCCTCGTTTGCCCCACCAGTTTCTGAAGGTAAAAGAATCTAGGAGTGAGACAGAATACCTCATTGTTAAAAAAAAAAGAGAGAGATGTTGGAAGAAAGTGGCTTCTAATAAGAAAAAGCAAGGATATGCCATGTGGATAGATACCACCAAGTAGTGAGTGGGTTTTGTAGATGTGAAAAATATGGTGAAAGAGCTTGTGAGATTGAGACAGACATGGGATTATTCCTGGTTTGATAAGGTTTTGATACGAGATACTGTTCTTCTGTTTGTTTGCTTTCAATGCAGGCCCCAACCAGATACCCCTGAGGGAAGAATTTGAGCAGATCATGCTGAAAGCTATGCAGGAGTTCACTCTGAGAGAGCGGTCCATGCAGATGAGCGCACAGTGTATCTCTGTGTCACCAGGTCAACTCCCTTGGCTTGCTAGGTTAATTGCTAGTGTGTCCCGGGACCTCGTGCACGTGGTTGTTACCCAGAACTCGCTGGCAGAGGGCATCTCGGAGACCTTGAGGTCTCTCAATGAAATGAAACATCAGCAGAAGCTGCCGGATTACGTTGTTGCCATTTGTGCATCAAAGATAAGAGGAAATGAATTCTGCGTAGTAGTCCTAGGTGAGTATATTTGCAGTACACTTCCAATATGATACTGATGCAATTTTGCCAATTTAATTTTCTCAAGTCATTGTTCCAGCTTTTTTTTTCAACGTTCTTTTTATTTTCCTTTGTATTGTAACACTGCAGTGTCTCAGTTTACTATTCCTCCATCCAGACTTGGAGTACTGTTCTCCATGAGGATCTAGAACAATAGCTGTATGCTATTCATTACTGCTCCTTGAGAGGCCTGAAACTTTATTGTTTCTGAGGCTGCCTTAGAAAATATCTTGAAGTGACCCAGCAACAAAATAGTTTGTCTTTCTCTGTTTTGTGTGACAGCTATGCTATTTCACGTGGCAATATTGAACTGATCAGTTTTCTCCGGACCACTGTAAAGCAGAAGACACTTTTTATCCTTTTTACCATGTTGATCTTCAAATTTTGCATTGGTTGACAGGCTGTGATGTCTGTGTGTGCATGACAGTGTCTGGATGGAAGCAAATTTTGACCAGTTATCTTTCCTTTGTAGGCAGGAGAATCAGTAATGTCAGCTTTTACTTTTCTCCAAACTAGGGATAATTCCTTTTTCACGTTAAACTAGAATCTTCGATACCATCTAAGGTACAAATACTTCTTTTGCATGTCAGTTGTCACCCAGGTGTGCAAAGCTATGGACAACAACTTGCAAAGGATGTGCTAAACCAATATCATTAATTCTTCTGTCGCTAGCAAAATAGACTTGAGACTTCTCTCCCAGTCTACTGGGTAAAGGAGATCCATGGCTGTAGACCAATGTGTCCCATGCCTTTAGGATGAAAAGGTTGTGTCGATAGTGCATGGTATTAAAGATCACTCTTGCTTTCCCCCCCTCTTCTCCAGGTCAATATCAATCTAGAGCACTTGCAGAAAGCATGCTTACCACAAGTGAATTTTTAAAAGAGATCAGTTACGAGCTCATCACCGGGAAAGTTAGTTTCCTGGCATCGCATTTCAAAAATACATCTTTAGGTGAGTGGTCCTAAGAAACAGAAGTTCTAGCCAAGACGATGATTTCTTTACAGTTGGTGTCTCCTGTTCAGCAGTTAAAGTGCACACAAATACAGTTCTGCCCTCTCCACTGAGAGGCACTCTATCCTCCTCTCCATTCACTGCATGTAAAGGAGTGTTCTGCCTACTTCTCCCATGCAGTGCAGGTTACCCTGTGACAAAAGATTTTTTACACTCTTTATAGTGCTGAATGTGACAACAGGGCACCTGTAAGTGCACGTCTTTTCTTGTCTGCCCTTTTAGCACAGGTTTTAGATATTATTTTATACTGTGTGTTTCTTTGTAATCATCAGATGTCACTGCTAGCTGTAAAGGCACAGACCTGAAATTATTCAACTGTAGTTTCTCTGTTTTGGAATTCAGTCAACTGGCAAATCAGTAAATAAAAGAGAAAAATATTCTCCCTCCCTCTTTTCCCTCTATCTCTAGTCCCCTGCCCCCTTGGCAGATTTGACATTATCTGTGTGAGAACATGAGTATAGGCAATGTTCTGCATCATTTGTCTGCAACAGCTTCCAGATAATTTGGTATTGCTAATTCTTATCTAGGTGATGATTTGGACAAGCTGCTGGAGAAGATGCTACAGCAGCGAGGGGAAAGTGTCATTATTCCTTTTAATGGAGACGTTAGTGAGTGTGTGTCATCTCAGGAGGCAATTGCCATGGTTTCTACACAAGAACCAGGTAATTTTATTTTACGTGCAAGATCTGAAATAAGAGAGTAGCTTGTTAAATGTGAAAATGCATGTGCCTCAGAGGAGTCTGAGGGCACAGCTGCAGTCGATGTGCCAACCTTTAAACGTTAATACTGCCAGCTGAATGTAGCATATCTGTAGTAAACCTCAGCAACGTTTTTCCCCTGTATTTTGTATTTCCTAGGCTAAAATACGTGATCTGCTATTCTGCACTAGGCAGAGGACAGTGTAAGGTGTTCCTTTGTAACATTGGTGGTGTGGATCTCTCTTACCCTTTTGTACCTAGAAAAGGAATGTAACTTTGGGCTTTAAGGCAGAGGGGGACTGTGTTCTCCTTTTGATCTCCCCAGGTGTCCTCCTCTATCTTAACTTTTGATATTCCTTACTTTCCACTCATAAAATAGTAATAGTATGTACTACAGACTTGTGCCCTGAGGCTTAAACTCTTAGAGAAAGTATTTTAAGATCTTGGACTGAAAGTACTAGACAAGCGTATTCTAAAACTTGCTTATTTGAAATGTCCCTTATTCAGCATAATGTGGTGAGATACATAGGTGCAAAATATGAGCTAGGATTGCCTGCCTGAAAATGCTAATTACCATTTTCCCATTTTAAAATTCTTTCATTAGTCAGAGTTTTAACCATGTTTTTCTTTTCATATGACAGTAATGGTAAAAGGTACATTGAACTGCTGTAAATGTTGAGATTCCTTTATGTCTAGTGTCAAAGCACATTCAACCTCCAATAAAGCTTTTTCCCTGTGAAAGAAAGGTATCCTCTTGACTCACATTAGTTAGCTTAAATTAATCAGCTCAGTGTTAGATCAGAATGAAAGCAAGGTGGTTTATAGTCTCCCCATGGATCAGAAGATCCAATTAGGAAGGCTCCCACATACTTTGTTCTGCGACCCCCAGGAGGACAAGTCTTGAGCTTCTTCACAGGATTAATTTGAAGGGAGAACAATCTTTTGTTTCTGTTATTGTTTGTTTTTGCTAGGTAATGATGTGCAGCAGTGCTTTTCAAAATCATGTTTCCTCAAAAGATTAATCTGAACTAGTTTTGGCTTTAAAATATGGCTGTACAATGATTGAAGCTACTGGGAATCTGCCTGAACTAAAAAGAAGGAGAGATAAGTCTCCTAAAGCAGTGAGAGGGATCTTTCTCCCAAAGTACATCTGCCAAAATGAACACAGAGGCAGGTTTGAGCAGGACATAAGCAGTCACACACACACACGTTTGTGTATATGTACCTAACATACCAGGTTTTCACCCTTAACACATTCAAATTTTCATGTAAATTGCGAGATTTTATGAAGTGGCTTAGTACTTAAAAAAACAACAATGGTTCTTGTGTGTTCAATATGCAGTAGTTTTTGATTTTTTCTTGTTTTTTTTAAATAAGAAATTTACCCTAGGTATTTTTTATGATAAGCGGTCTGTTAATCAGAATTAATTTGTAGCAGAAAAACTGATACAAACAAAGCCTGCAATGGCATTATAGGATTTATTTGGTAGTCTGCTAGTTGAAAATATTCAGGGGGTAGTGAAACGTTGATGGTTGGGCGTGGAATTTACCTACTGGAAATACTGAAACATGCTTTGTCTTCAAGGAAACATGAATTCTCTGGTACACGTCTGCAGAGAGAAAGCTCCCATCCCCCAGTTCTCTGCACCTGGTGTTACATTGGTATTTATTGAGCTCAAAGAAATCTGAGACTAAGAATTTGTTAAAAATCAAGAAACCTGCAAAGAAGTTAATACCCCCCTCCCAATAATTGAGATTTACTGCTTAGGTGTATTGTTCATCTTCCCTTCACAGCCTATGTTATGGCCACATAGACATATGGCTGTCTCAGTCATGACTTAGAGCAAAGGCTCAGTACTTCAGAGACAATACACAAATGAACTCCCAGCTGACCTGCTATCCTGTTAGCGTCTTCTTGGCAGGATTATCAATGCAGGCTCAGTTTCCTCAGATTAATAGATGTTCTGGCTCTCATCCTGTCATACCCCTAGCAGAGCAACCTCAGCAGTCGTGACTGGTTCTCCCATCAGGAATGCTGGAGGGAAGCTCCTGAGGGAGAACTGCAAGTTTCAGGAGCGCATTAGAGCTCTGTGTGTATATATATGTGTGTGTGTATATATATATATATGTTTTTGATATATGTATGCATGCACATCTTTTATATGTATTATATATATGCGTGCATATTATATATATGTTGGTTCATACTCTTTCAGTGTGTTGACATTGAGGTTGGGTGCAACCACTGATAAAAATACTCCACCCAGGGCATTTAAAAAATAAGCAGTGCTGTATATATTATCACAGTTTTATCAAAAAAAAGAAAGTTGATATTTGTGAGCTGGACCCATCTCTCCAAAACATTGAGATTTATTCTAGTGAGTGATTCGTTTTCTGATAATATAGACTGTTTGGAGGGTCCTGTTTGTTGGGGGGGTGGGAAAGTAAACATGTTTCTTGTTTTCTTTTTCAAACAAACACGCTCTAGATTTGGATGTTGATACCTTCCAAATTTACCAGCCACAGCTTACAGTTGCCAGAAAGCTCTTGTCCCAGGTTTGTGCTATAGCAGACAGTGGCAATCAGAGCCTGGATCTGGGCCACTTCAGCAAAGTAGACTTCATCGTTATAGTTCCCCGTTCAGAAGTCCTGGTGCAGCAGACGCTTCAACGGATTCGACAATCAGGTAAAAGGAAGAGGAGGGGAAAGAGCCTGTTAAACTAAAATATGTGATGTTATTAGATCATATCTAGTATAAATTTGGAAGTAAGTTCTTCCAGCATGTATTTTGCTTGTCTAATATTAGCTCCATTAGTTGATATTGTTGATGAATCCTAAATATGTTCCTTTCTTAAACTGGGCCCAAGCTGTACCATGTAAGAGTCAAAAGAAATTGCTGTATTCGTGCTGGTCTGGGGAGTGTGAGACCAGAAGAAGCATTCACCTGTCGAAATAGGGAGGGGATAGACAATGTGACTGTTCAGGTCTTTTATCCCCTAGAACTATCAGTGCCATTGTTCTAGGTACTCGTTTGTGTGTACGCTTTCGGACGTATTAGCACAGGCGGATGTGTAGGAAACTCTCTCATTAGGTAAATAAATGCCTGAGTAACACCTGCACATTGGGACACAGTAATTGCCATGCTGGTTCAGATGATGAGCATTCTTCTCTGGGGTTTTGTGTCTGACCATGGGTGATACCAAACGCCTCAAGAGGAACAAGAAAGCCTCCGTGGACAGGTTATCAAATATGTACCCTTTGACGACGACCTCTGTTATCCACTCTGTTAGTGACTGACATGTGTCCAGAAAATTTCTCCATGGAGAAAATTATCATGCGGCACCTGCAGAACGGCCAAGAGATCAGGCCCAGCCAGCATGGGTTTAGCAGGGGTAGGTCCTGCCTGACCAACCTGATCTCCTTTTATGACCATGTGACTCGCCTGGTGGATGAGAGGAAGGCTGTGGATGTGGTATACCTGGACCTTAGCAAGGCCTTTGACACTGTCCCCCACAGTAGACTCCTAGAGAAGCTGTCAGCCCGTGGCTTAGATGGGAGCACTCTGTGCTGAGTTAGGAATTGGCTGGATGGCCGAGCCCAGAGAGTGGTGGTGAACGGTGTCTCATCCAGTTGGCGGCCGGTCACCAGTGGTGTCCCCCAGGGATCGGTGTTGGGTCCGGTCCTGTTTAATATCTTTATTGATGATCTGGATGAGGGGATTGAGTCCATCATCAGCAAGTTTGCAGATGATAGCAAGCTGGGAGGAAGGGTTGATCTGTTACAGGGTAGGATGGCCCTGCAGAGGGACCTGGACAGATTGGAGAGATGGGCCGATTCTAATGGGATGATGTTTAATAAGTCCAAATGTCGGGTACTTCATTTTGGACACAATAATCCCATGCAGAGATACAGACTGGGGACAGAGTGGCTGGAGAGTAGTCAGGTAGAAAGGGACCTGGGAGTGCTGGTTGACAGGAAGCTCAACATGAGCCAGCAGTGTGCCCAGGTGGCCAAGTAGGCCAATGGCATTCTGGCCTGCATCAGGAATAGTGTAGTCAGCAGAACCAGAGATGTTATTGTCCCCCTGTACTCGGCACTGGTCAGGCCTCATCTGGAATATTGTGTACAGTTCTGGGCCCCCCAGTTTGGGAAAGATGTTAGGATATTGGAATGTGTTCAGAGGAGGGCAACGAAGATGGTGAAGGGGCTGGAGCACAAGCCCTACGAAGAGCGACTGAGGGAGCTGGGGTTGTTTAGACTGGGGAAGAGGAGGCTCAGGGGAGACCTCATTGCTCTCTACAACTACCTAAAAGGAGGTTGTAGTCAGGCAGGGGTTGGTCTCTTCTCTCGGGTGA
The DNA here is from genome assembly GCA_033558185.1 of Dromococcyx pavoninus. NCBI lineage: Eukaryota > Metazoa > Chordata > Aves > Cuculiformes > Neomorphidae > Dromococcyx > Dromococcyx pavoninus. Next base: position 256,428 of record JAUMJL010000292.1, on the reverse strand, counting down.
CCAGTGACAGAACTAGAGGGCGTGGACTCAAGCTTCGTCAGGGGAGGTTTAGGTTTGATGTGAGGAAAAAGTTCTTCACTGAAAGGGTGATTGGCCATTGGAACGCGTTGCCCAGGGAAGTGGTGGAGTCGCCGACCCTGGAGGTGTTTAAGGGGAGATTGGATGTGGCACTGAATGCCATGGTTTAGAAGATGGTTGGTGTTAGTGTTAGGTTATAGGTTGGACTTGATGATCTCAGAGGTCCTTTCCAACCTTGTGATACTGTGATACTGTGATACTATCTAATAGAACGAAGTACTCTCTGTGTAAATGTTTGGTCCTTTTTTAGCTCTTGATCTCTGATACCTGGGAATAATGAAGTCCTTAGGATAGTTGTGTATTAGGATTTTTTTTTAATCAGTTGAACATTTTTTTTTCTGCCTCCAGCTTTATCTAATAATACCTCACATTTACATTTAAAAAACATGAATATAAACTTCTGGTATAATGCATCTGTGAGTGGGTTTGGGTAGTTATTGGCTTTTTTCCCCCCTTTTTTCTACTCTGAAATAAACAGTCCCACACTTTGATTATGCAGATACACCCTGGTATTGCTCATTATTGTGGTCCATCTCTGTATTTTTTTCTCTTCTTTGTACTGTTTTACTAGTTAGATTTAAAGAATAAAGTAGATTGCTTGAAGTGAAGATTTCTTTTCCTTTCTAGCGTAACTTTATGATTTTTTTTTGTTCCATTCCTTATTTCTTCAGACTTTGTATTTTTTTAATTTGCTGCTACACACAAAGAGGTTTTCTGGTATCTGTTAACAGGGTTTCACCTTTGTCTTATTTTTTTAAATATTTTTTTAAAATAATTAGGACCCTGGTAAATACATATTTGAGCCACATTTCACAGTAGTTTGTTGCCACTTCTTTTAATCAAATGACATTCAAAGACATATACTATGACAGCTGTCATATGTGCTTTATGACTATGATGGCAGTCTATCATTACAAGGACTGCTAGAGAGTAGTTGGGTTGACACAAACGTTGAAGCTGGGCAGGGAAAAAATAGGATGATATTAGAGAGAGACTATTTTATATAAATTTTGAGATTTTTTTTGCAAAGGAAAGATCAGGATAACTCTTTCTGACCTGAGCAGTATGAATATATTAGCTAAATGTTGGCAAGTTTGCCCTCGGATCATGAAGCATAGCCAACTGAGCACTGCTCTGGAAATTTTTGTGGAGGTCTAAGATTTTTTTTGTCCTTTTTGGAAATGTGATAGGTCTTTGAAAGGCAAGCCAAGAATCAAGTTTTGGTCCCCATTATGAGTGAAAATACATTCGGATAATTGTCTTCCTTCAGGAAGTACATGAATCTGTTAGATCGAGTCCAGAGGAGGCCACAAAGATGGTCAGAGGGCTGGAGCACCTCTGCTATGAGGACAGGCTGAGAGAGTTGGGGTTGTTCAGCCTGGAAAAGAGAAGGCTCCAGGAAGAGCTTATAGCAGCCTTTCAGGACCTGAAGGGGCTACAGAAAAGCTGGGGAGGGGCTCTGTATCAGGGAGTGCAGTGGTAGGACAAGGGGTGATGGTTTTAAGTTGAAAGAGGGGGGATTTAGATTAGATATTAGGAAGAATTTTTTTCCCTTGAGAGTGGTGAGGCACTGGAACAAGTTGCCCTGAGAAGTCATGGATGCCCCATCCCTGGTGGTGCTCAAGGATGAGACTTTGAGCAACCAGATCTGGTGGGAGGGGAGCCTGCCTATGACAGTAAAATTAGAACTGGATCTTTTTTAAGGTTCCCCCAACCCAAACTATTCTATGATTCTATGATTCTTAGTAAAGCATATCAGTGATTTGACTAAGTCCTGATATTGGCAGACAAGTGGTAACCTACCATTGGCCTTTCATTTTTGAGTGCACTCAAAGGGAAAGATTTTTGTTGTATTCTTTCTGACAGGTGTGCTTGTGGACTTGGGCCTAGAAGACAATGGAACAGCATATCAGAGAGCTGAGAAATATGTGGTTCGGCTGGACAATGAGATTCAAACAAAATTTGAAGTTTTCATGAAACGAGTGAAGCAGAACCCCTATACACTGTTTGTGCTGGTTCATGACAATGCCCACGTGGATTTAACAAGGTAGCTGCTTCAATCTGCAGAAAGAAAACCATCCTCTTTCAGCATCTTTCGGTTAGGTTTTTCAAAAGACTTAACACCTTAGGCACACAATGCTTTCTTTAGGCTTAAGACATTTTGTGCCTCAAAATCAGAAGTCATCTTTTTTTTTTGCTTGCCCTTGATATTTGCTAACTAAGGCTGATTCAGCTGAAGATACCTGAGACTAATTTCAGACTTTTGATCCGTAAGAAGACTATTTGTAGGGGTAAGTGCTGTTGGTACTCAAATTCAGGAAAAAAGGGCTGAATTTTGCAACTCACTTTGTTCCTCTTGCCTTTTTCCCATTCCACTCCTTTTTCTCTTCTAAACCCAAATCTCCCTGATGTTCAGAAGCCACTTGTTTTAATTCAAGTTTTTATCCGTGACAATAGTGTTGTTCTTAGTATAAAAAGGCTTACAGACATTTAACTCTTTGCATCATCTGAAAAATTCCCTGGCTACTCTAAGAAAAGGATTTAAAATGCAGCTGTGTTGTATTTGGCCAGTGTTAGATCTGAACACAACAACAATTACGCTCATGTGCAAAAAAACTTTCTTGACACCGAATCACAACTTTATTATGGCAAAAAATAAAGAAATATAAAGCTTATTATGCTGCTCTTGTTTCATGATTAAACTGAGGAGAATAATAATGTGATTTAGATGTGGTATGTAAGGCTGTGTGGTTCATTTGAATATCAGTTATAATAAACAAAATACTTTCCTCGAAGGACAGCAGAAAATACATAAAAGCAACATTCTTCCTGCCTTATCCCCACCATCATGTTTTTTGTTACACTGAATTTGGTATTCCTGATTATCCCAGAGGCGAAAATAAGCCAGGAGCTGAAAATCAGGATGTCAGGAGACTATCGGGTTCTCCATGCTTGTAGAAATATGTTGTTTCAAGCTGGAAAATCCACTGGATATTGTAAAATTGTTGCTATATCCTTAACCCCACAGCTCAGTATTTCCCAGCGATTGGGATTTCGTCACCTTTGACTTATTTGTTTCCTTCATGAGGCTCTTTTAAATGGGCACATTAATCCACCTTCTCACTGTCAGCAGGTGTTGATTTTTTTTTTCTCCCTGTTGCCTGACTCTACCCACACTCAAATGGTTTTGACATCTTTCACCCTTCCAAAGAGATTTTATGAGCTGTGTTTCTCAGTGCCATGATCATATGAAGATTTTTCTTCAGAAAGAGAGTAATCCATTTGAATCTCAGGATGTCAGTAAGGCAATTCTTTGCATTCTTATTTCTGCAGTGCCATTTCAAGTTCCCTGTCACATGGTGAGCCTAGTCATGGTCTGGCTGATAGAGTTATTAATTGCAGGGAGGTCCTTGAAGCATTCAACCTCCTTGTTCTTCAGGTCAGCTCTTTTCCTTATGCCTTGCAAACGCAGCAGTCCAGGATCAGCTCTAGCAATGAGGTACATTGGATACAATTTGACACTGTGGTAAGTGTTTAATTCTTAATTTTAACTCTGAATTTTAATGTGGACTTCACACCTAACAGAATTTAGCAGATGCTTGTGTTAAGAGGGGAAGTGTTAGGAGGGAGCTCTTTCTCTGCTGGAGTTTGTTCTCTCAGGCTCCAGATACGCAGCCCTGCAATGCTGATGGTACAGGTAACATTGACATTTAGACACAGGAACTACACATTTTAATTCGTCCAATTGTGTGATACGAGAAATGGTTTTCTGTGCTCTGGTCAGACAAAGCCAGGCACACATGCCATAGAGCTCTGGAGCTGGCTTTCCATTTCCAAGCAGTGTGACTTTTGGCTGTAGGTTACATGTCACATAGACTGCTAAGTCTCCTCATTAGTTTTCTGGTACTAATAAAAGTTGTGTGCTAGGTTAACAAGTTATGGTGTAGGAGGTGCCATTGTTGTGCAGAGAAGAAGGTCTGTTGGACATTCTGCACCACTAACTTTTTTTATCGTTTCAAACAGCTGATTCTGAGGATGTTTTAGCAAAATCTGCTTTTAAAATAGCCTTTTTTCCCTATTTTTTTGTTTGGTATATTTGTATCAAGTTTGTCTTTACTGGTTTCTGTAAATTGTCTTAAAGTGGTAGCTCTAACTGAAACAAAAAGAATAGTGGAAATGAGGGAGTGAACAACTATTCAAAGTTTGCTTTTTGGTTGTTTGTTAATATAAGCCATTGTGGTAACCTTCTGTAAAATGGTCTAGACAATTTGTTATTTCCCAAAAATAAGAAATCAACAACTTTGAGTCTTCTCATTAAAAGAATAACCCATAAAAATAAGGGAGAATGTGAAAAATTACATTCCCAGTGATTACCGGTGATATAAGTGCACTGGAGAGCACTTTGTGCTTCCTGCCAAGACCTCATGAAATTTGAGGCAGCAAATATTCTGATTGCTGTCTGCAGTTTTACATTCCAGCAAAGAAATTATTAGTTTCTGATTGACATTAGAGATGCGTAGAATCCAGCAATCAAGAATAATTTTGGAAATTAATAATCCTTCCATTTCTAGGTTCTACTTTAAATAGAGTCGAGGTAATAGTTGTTAGTAGGTAGAAAGCCAGAGACAGGGAGTCTGAAAATAATGAGCAGAACACTAGAACCCCGCCTGCAATCACACGTAGGAGATACGTTGAAAAATTTGGAAGGGAATACATCTGTCTTTCCTAGCTGTAGACAAACAATAAGTAAAAAGAGCAATTTACATTTTATTGTATTCTTTGAAACAAAAAGCATCACTGAGGGAGAATGAATGGAAAGAAGGGATGCTTTGCTTCAGAAAATACTTTCCACTTACTTTTTCAATGATGAAAGAAATTAAATTGGTTCCAGTTTTCCTTATGTTTTTGCTATCTCTGCATGGAACAGGATGAAGCAGCAAGTGAAGACAAGCTGTACTTCGGTTTGAATGAATACAGCAAATCCCTCCAATGGGGAGTCACAAGTCCTCTTTTGAGATGTGATGAAACCTTTGAGAAAATGGTCAACACGCTTTTAGAAAGGTAAATAGTAACATGAGAGCTTGGGATTTTGCTTAATTGGCGTCTTAAGGATACAGATATATTTATGAGCCCCATCACTATGGGATCAAGGCATGATGACCTTTGATGTTTATTTTGGAATCTATGAAGCATGTGCAATTTTCATTTTTGTAACAAATTTAGAGCTGTTGAAGAAGGAGAGTTTGTTTATAGAAGACATTAGATCCATTCAGCAGCGCTCCAGGCTCGACTGTTCTGCTCTCTTCTTTTGGTTCAGCCCTCACTAAGTTTAGATGGTACCAGAGGTTTCACACCTCACTGCTTCTGGTATTTCTCTGCTGAGAATGCCACCAAATGATGTGAGTGACATAATTTCAAGAACATAATTTTTTGTTATTTCATTAGCTGGCTGTGTTTTCGGTTCCCGCAGCTCAGAGTCTGGAATTGGCTTATTCATAACCTGCAGCTGTCTGAACAAGCTACTTTCATAGCACATATATTTACATGTGCATGTGATGAGAACAAAGGCAAGTTTCCAGCAATGTGGAGTTAAGTCCATTCTGCATATCAGCAGGACAAATCCCTTTTATCAGTTCAAGATATAGTTGTATTTTCATATTTACTACAACAGTGTTGCTCTGTCTTCAGTACTGTTACAGAAGAGATAGTGGCCACTATTGCTCTCTTTCTGTTCTTAAAGTGTAGATGGGGAAAAGGATGAAGGAGAATTAGTGCATGTACCAGTACTGCCCTGATACGAGGTTAGGATAACACTAGAAACTGACAGAATATGAACCTGTACCTTGGAGCCAAAATATGCTTTTGCATCACAGTGTATTGATCCAGCCTCTGTTTTCAAGAAAGTGGGTTATTCCACCTGGGTTGATGAGCTATACAAGCTTGCAAGCCTGAAAATGTTGCGGACGTTTGGGTATTATAAGAAAGAGTCTGTTTGTTTTAGTAGCACAAATGTAGTGGATAGTTTTATGGGAAGGGGACTAAAAAGTGCTTTAAAAATGTATTGATGTAATGACTGGCTTATGGTTATACAGAACGAGCTGCTGTACCCACTAGTTAGACTTTATTCAAACGGATCCCATGTCATCTATTAAATTACTCAAGAAAGAGGCCAGAGAAATCTGGAGTTTTCAGTTGCTTTAGTCATTTGGATTTCTGTGGCGTGAGACTGGCACTCATGTAATAATAGATTAGATTTTTTTCTATATTATGGTGGTGAACAAACTCATAGAGAGTGTCTAAAACCTGAGTGGGTTTTTATTTGAATCTTTTTCTTCACCCTTAGCATTTTACTTTGTGAGTTCATATCTGTTGTCCCAGCCTATAGCTGTAGTGACAGGGAAAGAAATATTGGCTATGGAAGTTAAAAGGCAAAATGGAAGTACAGATTTGGCTCAGAGGCAGCAATCCCTGTTGGTAAGTCTGACTTTCTGGTGAGAGGCTGAGAGATGTGAAACGATTAAGTACTTCTCCCACAGGCCGCCTGAAGCAGTGATAGTCCTCCAGGCTCATAGAAGAAAAAAAATTGTAGACAGCAAAGGAATTATTAGCCTGTGCTATGGATCCGAGATGATCTGCACCTCCATGAAGTTAACGATCCTTAGCTGAAATTTTGACCCAGATGAAGATAACGGAAGTTTATAATTCCTGTTACTTGAGCGCCAGACTCGGCTCTTTATTTTCTGCCTTTAGACCATGTTATATTTAGTTACTAAAAACAGTTAGATTTTATGCAAAATCATTGTCCATGGCAATCAAAGGCTATAGAAAAAAAAATGGGCATTTCTTTATGACACAGTCCTGTCTTTTTGGCTGATTTCCAGGCATTGCTGTGATTTTTGCATATGCTAATGCAGAACTGTATCTGTCTCTTCAAAGGTACCCCCGGCTGCACAGCATGGTGATTCGCTGCTACCTTCTCATTCAGCAGTACTCCCAAGCTCTGATGGCTCTCACAACCATGGCCTCACTGAGGGACCACAGCACACCCGAAACGCTCAGCATAATGGATGACCTGATCACTTCTCCAGGAAAGGATAAGAACGGCTGTGGCCACATGCTCGTCATTAGGGTGCCGTCTGTGCAGCTGGCCATGCTGGCCAAGGAGAGGCTGCAAGAAGTAAGAGACAAGTTAGGCCTGCAGTATCGTTTTGAGATCCTCCTTGGGAATCCTGCCTCGGAGCTTGTTGTCGCGAAACACTTTGTGACACGGTTGAAGGTTAGCGGAAACTGAATTTTTATTTGTATGCCCTTTGTAGACATCTGACTGTTGCACGTGTTTTGTGTTTATTCCCACATGTTAATAGGTTAATTATTCTATAGGAAAAAGGTGCATGCTCTGTATCTGTCTCTGTGGAATTATACTGAACGTTTAATGAGCATAAATTATTTAGAAACTCGAAAAAAAATGAACTGTTCATGAAGTCAAACACTGAAGATGAACAACAACATGAGTCAGGGTTCACCTCTGAATCTCTGAGAGCAGAGCTCAGGTCAAACTAATTAGGCAAATAATTCTTTCCACCAGCTTGTCTGTCTGGTCTAGTGTATGTGTTGTCAGCTCTGCCCATCCGTCTTCTGCCCTTCTGACAGAAAAGTATGCTGCTTGTCACAGACTTCTTTTCTCAAACCACTGCATGCTGAAAGCCTCTTTTGCCCAGCGTAAATATGCACCAGGGTAAACTTTCACATTAATTTATAAGAGCATGGTTCAACTAGCCAAAACCACTTCCTGAATTAACCTCACTACATCAAAAGAAAGGGAAACAATTGCCTGCCTTCAGTATCAGCCTGAAAGTAATACTGGTTGTCTGTCCTGATCCTTGCTCTAAGTCTCACAGAGAGGTTAATTTTCTGTTTCTACTATGAGTTACGCAATGTATTCTAAACCGCCCAGAAAATGACTGAATTTTGTGAGCTTTTCTTAAAGAGTTCGCCTACAGCCAAAAGCAGATGAAATGTCCTTTGAAGAAGCTGCCACCTCTGCTTCTCAAACTTTGTCTGCAGCAGTAGAGGGAAAAGAGGAAAGTAGTGGTCGTGAGGGAGAAAAGAATGTGAGATAGCAGCTCTGTGCTGCTGGGATTTTTTTGGCTAGGCATTGATTCCAACCATTTTGGACTGTGAGTCCTGTGAGGGCTTCTGTCTGGCCTTTTACCATAAAGGGCTGCAGCCTTTACACGTTGCTGGAGTAGCCTGTGAGGCCTTCAGAGCACATCAGGATTGAGTGTGGAGCTGCTGCAGGTGAATATCTTTGTAGCTATTGATCCGGAATAGAGGAATTTGATCAGGCAGAGAATGAAAAACTTCTAAATAATTATTATTCCTCGCCCCCACAGCATGAGATGCTTTTTTGGAGTAAACAAAGCTGTAAGATTCTGGATTCGTTCCTTTTCTTGCAGGTTACTAGAAAAAAACCCACTCAATTCTCAAACATGTATACAAAGGGAGCGAGGAAAGGAATTCAGTTGCCCAAAGATAAGCCTGCAGTATCTTCTTAGGTGGGTTATCCCAGCAGTGCTGATGAAAGTTGCCTGTGACTCTTGTGCTGGGCTGCCATACCTGCTAGTCTGGCACCTGTGATAACACAGGGTATCTGAAATGGTGTGAGTGTTTGTTCGGGCAACTGATTCCCGTTATAAAATTCATCAGCTGTGCTACCATAGAGCCTAGTTTATTGCAGATAATTTTAATTTAGTCTCTGTGCTGCTTGGCTTTTCTCCTGATTTTGGGTGAAGTGCTGACGCTGGAGGACTAGAGCACATGGGGAACTGATTGCTGTCTGCTTCCACTAAGAGCACTCAGGCTCTTTTTTAAGTGAGGTAGAGAGAGCAATATGAGGATAACGAGTGCTTTCTGGTGAGGCTGAAGATCCAAACATTGGTCCCACCAATAACTGCTGTTGGTTGTAGGGAAAATGAGACTTCATTGTGGCCTTTTTCAGGGGTGGGGAAGGAAAATTTATAGCCGTTAGTGACTCCAGTTGAGAAGTTTGACTTAATTTAACCTCTCCCTAAGAGGGAATTTGCAGCATGCATAGTGCTGCAGCAGGGCAGGGAGGGTGGGCAGCTGTCTGTGCAGTGCTGGTGGCTGGACTGTTCTCCTCTCTGTCAGACAAGCCCTCTAGGGAGGTAGCCAGGTCATTCATCTCTGTCACGGAGCCATGCTTTAAGGGGAATGGCACACCCATGAGTACAGAATGAAAGAAGAAAAGGAAAACAGTTTAAATAACTCTTTCATTGACCAGGCATGTTGTCATGGCATACACTTTATGTATAACGAGTCAAACCCTTTGGGAGGCACTCAGAAGTGGGAGTCCAAAGGTCTGCAGCACTCTGGCCCTCGTGAGTATGATGGTCAAGAAATACATCTTCTGCATGCAATCTTACAGCTCAAGGCCACAATCTTCTTCAGTCCTTAGGCTAGCAGAAAGAAAATCAGCTTTGTATCTGTATCTTCCCCTATTTCATTTTCTAGCCATTTGCTTTTGCAGAAATGTCTGTTGTTGGAGAGGCAGGATAACATACAGCCAGACTAACCCTGCTGGGCCAGAAAATATCTCTCTGCTGCCGAAGCTACTTTGCTGAGCCAGTAGATGTTGTTAAGCAGTTGGAGAAATGATTTTTTTCATTTGTTTCTGTGAACATGTTATGCAGAGGATGCTGACATTGGCAGGGGAAATAAATCAGAGCTGGGGAGAGAGAATGAAGCCATAGCAGTGAAAGGGAATGTTATTCCAAATCATGCTCTTCCTAAACTGAGAAAAAAGTAATCATAGTTTTTTTTCCAGTGGAAATTTTCATACAGTCAAATGGCACGCTGAGTCATTGATTTGCTAGTGAGTCCTCCTTCTCGGCCCCCTTCATCTGCCCAAGAAGATTACTCATAAAACATGATCCTTCCGGGGAAGAGGAAGGGTAAGGGAGAGAACAGGTCAAGGGTGCAGGTTGAGACTGGAAGAACCAAGAGGGCATTCGAGATAGTGTTGTTCTTGCAAGTGTGTTTTCCACAAAGCTTGCATAAGTCTTGTTGCTCTGCCAAGAGAGCTATGTCTTGTCCTGTACATCTGTGCTGTTAACGTGCAGTTTGAGTGGTTGAACTCACTGTCATAGCTCAGCAAAGTAAATTCTGTACCTCAGCTAGATAAGAGTCTTTTCCCCAACTGATTTTGTCCAATATTAATAAGAAAGAAGGAAAAACTCCTTCCAGAAGGTTGCTGTGCTGTAGATCAAATACTTGATACTTCTGTAATCATTAGGGCCTAAATTCCTTGTCTGGAGAGACTTAAATGTCTGATCAGCATGGAAATGTGAAGTCTCTGGGTTATATGGAAAGAACTTCTCTGCTGATCTATCATCTTGACTGGTCAGTGGTCTGAGAGACCACGTTGTCAAGTCTTCCTGGTGTGTTGAACCAACCTCAGAGTAATAGCAGTGCTGTCACTGGAAGCTCATGTCAGTTATTCTGTTGTTGCTCTCCTCTGTCTCTTAGGAAATGGCCTCGAGTTGTGTCAGGGGAGGTTTATATTGGATATTAGGAAAAATTTCTTTACTGAAAGAGTGGTGAAGCACTGGAACAGTCTGCCCAGGGAAGCGGTGGAGTCACCATCCCTGGAGGTGTTCAGAAAATGTGTAGATGTGGCTCTTTGCGATGTGGTTTAGCAGACACAGTGGTGTTAGGCTGACAGTTGGACTGGATGATCTTTTCCAACCTTAGTGATTCTATGATTCTATGGCAGGAGTGGCTGGATAGGACTCTGCATTTTTAAGACAATTTCAGTGTGCGTAGAGATAGAATGGCTTGTTTCCTTTCTAAGTGAGAGTCACTGAATCTTTCAGCTTTACTTCTTTATAGCAGTTGCTGTAGGATACCCATGCCTGTCTTGATCCAGTACTGCCTGGATCATCTGGAAGTCCAGGCACTGTACAATACAGCAAGAAATTATTGCTTAAGATAGAGCAACGTTTTTAGGAGGCTGCATCCAACACAGAGAATACAAATGGAGTCAGCCAGGTTCAGGAAGCTCTGCTGGACTAAGGATACTGAGGGCTTTAAGGATATGAGACTGATGCTGCCAACCTTTCCAGTGCTAAGGGAAATGGTACAGTTTTGTGATCTTTTAACTGTAGGTAAGGAATCCTTTCTTGTGGGATGGCCTCCAGTGAAAGGGAAAATTTTCTTTCACATGATCTTTCATTATATAGAATGATTAAGCAAGGTTTGTTGACTCATTTTCATACTTCACTTGAAGGTCTTACTTTAGCTTTACATCAATTTCAAAGAACTTCTATGTGTACCAGCTTGAAATAGAAAGCATCAATTGCATTTTTCTCTGACAGACCACTCTAACACCACACCAAGTGTTTATTTCCAGCACTGAATGACACATGCTATATATCCTTTTGCTTTGCATTTAGTGCTTCGCTAACAGCTGGCTACCAGAAAAAATGCATGCTTGTACCCAAGGTCTCCTTCCTGTTGGCTGTCAACTAAGCAAACCCTGTGTACAATGAAAAAGCAGGAACTGAAAAGAAGAGCAGGTGAAGGTTTAAAAGGTGCCATTTAGATGTGACTGGAATTTTCTTTGTTCACAGGCTTGGAGGGGCAATGAGCAGGATGACTGGATTCCCCGCACCTATCAGGATTTGGAAGGTCTACCTTGCATTGTTATTCTAACTGGCAAGGACCCTCTGGGAGAAACTTTCCCCAGGTACTGTTATTGCTGTTGCAATATGATTGTTCTCTAACGTATTTATATAAGTTGGGGGCTGGATAACTGGTTTGATACCATCTGACTGTTTTTTAACCAAAAAAATGGTTTTTGGAAGACTTTATTTGGGAACAGTTTAACATATTGGGAAGTGCAGTCTGTGAGAAGTAAAGCTCCTGCACTGTGTGGGTCAGTGAATGTCTGTGCGAACATAACTTATGTGCTGAATAGTTTTAAATAATTTTATATTTACTGGTTAATAAAACTGTCTGTGAATATTTAATAAGCAATTAAAGACAGGGAGTATTCTTCAAAGTCAGAGAAAATGAAGCTTCCTTTTTTCTTGGGTTGGGTTTTCTAGGTCGTTGAAATACTGTGACCTTCGACTGATTGACTCAAGCTACTTAACTCGAACTGCGTTAGAGCAAGAAGTAGGCCTGGCATGCTGTTACGTCTCCAAGGAGGCAATTCGAGGGCCTATTGTAGCTCTTGACCTCAGTGAGAAGGAACATGAGAAAGCTAATAGTAGTGAGAATGACTCTGATGAGCTGCTGATAGACTTGGACCGACCCCAGAGTAATAGCAGCGCTGTCACTGGAACCTCAGGTCAGTTACTCTGCTGTTGGTCTGAAAAACAAGTTCTTCGTTTCTCCGTCACTGGAAGCTGAATGCAAACATTGAGATGTTTAATCAAATGTGGGTTGCTGAGCTGTGACCTGCTGCAGGGCTGGGCAGTGAAATGTTAGCAGCAGATTCTTTCTACAGTGAGCAGTTTTCCTCTCTACAGCTAAAAAAAGGGTGGTAGGCCGTAGCTAAGGGTCCCTTGTGATTTTTGGTTTTATACTTATATTTCACATTTCTTGCCAATTTTGTCTGGTGGATCCTGAAAAGCTCTTAAAAATGAGAATAGAATGAGTAGTATACAATTTTAAGGATAGAAAAATGCTCTATAACTGTGTAGCTATGGGTGAGGATGGATATTTGCCTCCTTGCCAAGGCCAACAGAATGGCTGGGTCTTGCCCTATCTGGTCAGACATCATCTCCCACCAAGACTTCCGTTCCTTGCATTCCTCAGGCAATTGTGGGTCCTACCCTTTGTTTCCCTGTGAGTCTGAGGTATTAAGATAGTTGAACTCATGCAGATCTTCCCATACACTAACTAAATCTGACTCCCATGGAGGCAGGAGCATAGCCCAGTTCGCATTATAGTTGCAGTGAAATGAATATTCTCCATGGAAAGGAAGGTCGGATTGATCTATGTATACAGTGGTGTGCTATACTTGAATTTCAGAAGGTTGTACCATCAAGAGATGGGAAACCTTATTGCTCTCTATAACTACCTAAAAGGAGGTTGTAGGCAGGCAGGGGTTGGTCTCTTCTCTCAGGCGGCCGGTGACAGAACAAGAGGACATAGTTTCAAGCTTCGTCAGGGGAGGTTTAGGCTTGATATTAGGAAAAAAAGTTTCACTGAAGGGGTGGTACACCATTGGAATGCACTGCCCAGGGAGGTGGTGGAGTTATCGTCCCTGGAGGTGTTTAAAAACAGATTGGATGAGGCGCTTAGTGCCATGGTTTAAATGATGAGTGGGTGCTAGTGGTCATATGAGTGGGTCATAGGTTGGACTAGATGATCTCAGAGGTCTTTTCCAACCTTGTGATACTGTGATCCTGTGATACTGTGATCAAATTCCAAACCCCAGATGGGAAATGGTAGTTCACGTACAGAGGTTAGGATTGGGACAGTTGTGTTTGGGCTCTGAACCCTAGCAGAAGGGCTGTTGCCTTTCCAGCAAGAGGGACAGATGGATGTCAGTGGTTTCTTTTCCAATGATTGAAACACTGACCTCAGCCACAGCAGCACTCATTGAACAGAAGTATTTGCACGTTAGGATTGTCCCATAGATTGAGTGTGTTTATGATTTTCTTATGCCAGCCAGTATCTGTTCATTGCCTGCTCTTTATTCCTCCAGGTTCACTGGCAGACAATGGTGTGAGCTCCTCGAGTGCTGCGGACAAGTCCCAGAAGCAAGCACTGCCACTTAACTTTCAGACTGTGGCACACAGCTCAGTAGAGGAGGGAACTTATTCCACTTTCACAGCTGGAGAGACCTTGAAACAAGAATGTGACTCCCTGGGTAACCAGATGGCGAGCAGCACCACTTCAAAACTCTCATCACTGTCTTCGGTCTCCCAGACGTTTCGCTGGCCAGCCCAGTCAGCCAAAGACAACAAGGCCCTCCGTGCTGCGCTGCCACGCGTCGTCATCCTGTCAAAAGCTGCCTATTGTCTCCTGAGCTCGCAGAAGAGTGGGAATTTGCCTTCCTCGTCTTCCCTCTTGCCTCATGCAGATGTGTCTTGGGTGAGCTCTCTGAGGCCTCTGCTTCACAAGGACATGAGCAGTGAAGAGCAGTCTCTCTACTACAGGCAGTGGACGACAGCCCGACAGCATCACGCGGACTTCAGCAGTCAGGGTGAGACGTCTGGCTCGAGGAGTTTTCACCCCAGGCGGCTGCTTTTGACAGGACCACCACAAGTAAGAGAACAGTTCCTTCCTCTTGCCTTATTAGCAGGATGAGAGGACCGGTGGTGAGGACTGGAGATCGTTCTGTAAAGGCCCCTTGCAAGGTTGCATGCAGTGGTGCTTTGAGGTCAAAAATTGGTCAAATTGTAAGGTTAAGTCCGTGCTGGAAGTGGTAAGGAGAGGAAAGGTAATGCTGTATGTCATGTTTTAGCCTAAATGAAATAACGTGTGGATGGCACTGGGCATAAAATTGTTATATCAGTAGAGAAACAGTTATCACTGCCCATCTCCCTGCGTACAAAAGTGATACAGGCTGTGGGCCAGGTTTTGCTCACAGGTTAATTTTGTAATACTACTCAGCAGAGTGGGCAATATTGCATCTTGATTTCAGGCAGAGCTAGAACAGGGTAAGCCCAAAGGCATTTATCTGAAATGTCTCCTTCCTTTGTATTAGTCTGAGTTGGGATTTGGACTTTTTTCCATGTCTGGCTCAGGTGGGAAAGACAGGCTCATACCTGCAGTTCCTAAGGATTCTCTTCCGCATGCTGATCCGGTTGCTGGAAGTAGATGTGTACGATGAAGAGGAGATTAATGCCAGTAAGTATTTAGTAGTCATTCTTCATATGCCTTATAGAGAGCCTCTGGAATGTGTTATTCAGCAGTGACAATTTTTTAGGCTCACAGAAAGGCTATAAATTACACTTCCTACTTGTCCTGTCCGTTAGTGTGTAGCTCAACTTTCTGTAGGTGTCTACATATATTTAAATAAAGCTGAATAAAAATGTATATTTTATATTGTGCTTAGCTGGGAAATATTATATGTATTTTGGACTGATCTATTTGGATAGCACTGAAATGAAAGTGAACACAAAACTGTAAATGGGCAACATCTCTCCCTGCTGTTTTTTAAGCACTGGCTGCTTTTAAGCAGAGAAGGCACTTAACAACATTTCATTTCTGGCTGAAGCATCACCATTATTTATGTTTAATTGCAAATTAGATACCAGTTTTCAGTAAGACTTGTCTGCAATTCACAGATCTTATGCTGAGGAAAAAGAGGAGGGGGAGTCTCTTTGGGTTTGTGTTCATATGTCAGATCTCATAGATCCATTAACTGCTGTGGCAGGACTTTGCCTTGAGATGCACAAAGCCTCTTAAAAATTAGTCCCCTTCAGGGTGTTCTTTACATAACTCTGTGTTTTTGTAGAGAAGAAAACTCACAGTGCACAAATCTCATGAGCATTAGACTGGCATCCTGAAAATGCAGTTGTTGTCAAATCTTTGAAAACATTAATTTGTATTTCTGCTCAGAAAGTGCTATTCAATGAAAAAGAAAAGTATTTTTCTTTGATTTGGAGCTTTGGGGACTGTTGTTCTCTAATTATTTGAACTAAAATACCCCAGAAACTTATCAAAATGTAAGAGAGGTTCTGCATTGTGCCTTCTGTCCTTGTGTGATCACAGCAGTGTGTCACACCCCTGCCAGGAATGCATGGAACTCCATCAGAAGAACAGTTTGTGTTTGTTTGGGGTTTTTGGTTGTGGCTTTTTTTGCTCCCACCATTTTGGAATGCTTTTCCAGAGCCTGAGTGTTCTGATGATTGAAAATATTATTTTATTCTTCAACCAAAAGATGTTCCTGCCACAATTATAAAAATTCTTTTGGGAACCAAAGAAAATATTAAACTAAATTAAAATGTTTTTTCTCTTCTTTGATGTTTGCTTCTGTGATGTAGCCGGGCAGCAATCTTGCCCTCTCTCGGTGTTCATCTGGGTAGCCTGGAACTTCTTACAGGATCCTCACAGATGACGGTCTCTTTGTTCTCCTTATCGATTTAGTAGCTCTTGCCTGCACATCTATTTTGAATTTACCCTTCTGCTAGATGGGTGACCAAAATGGAATGGGGTGTTCTGGGTTTAAACAACCCACTGTACAACAGCTCTTGTGCTCCTACCCCCACTGAAAGCCCCATGACTGATGGAACCTGTGATTGCACTGGTCTTTTCCACTCTCCCATTTCACTGGCACAGATATGGTGCTTGTACTCATGGTTTCCTCTGCAACTCGGTAATTTCCAACAGAGGTACTCCCAGCCTGTTGCAAAAATGCTTGTTATTGGTCCTTGGTTGTACATAGGACTCCCATTTTTTCTGTTAAATATCATCCAGTTTATGCTGTTGTGGTTTTTGAGGGCATTGAATTCTTTCTGGATGATCTTTGATTCTCCATGTTGACAGTGACTCTTAGAGTCTGCCACCAGAAAACTTAAGTTAATTTTTCTCTTTTTTTTTTGAGTTGGTGACATTAGTGAAAATATTAAAGTGTGCCCCTTTTCTGACCTTTTAACTTCCCTGACAATCTCCATCTGCCTTAACGCTTATGATGTTGGATGCTGCCATCTTCTGTTTAATCAGCTTGTTAAATTTGCAGCCCATTCACTGGCTCCATTTTCTTCAACTCTATTAATAATTTGTCATATAGTATCATATCAAATACTTTAGTTCAGAAGGATGTGTTGCATTTTCTTTGTTCAGAGAAATATATACACATAGCTGTGCAATGAAAGTAATGCAGGACTTCTTTGATCAAGCCATGTTGCATTTTATTATATTTTTCATTTATTTCAACATCTTCAATCATTTCCTTCACCCTGCCCAGCCTTTGAATATTATAAAGGTCAAAGTAACGGACTTAGAGCTCTGTAGGCTGCTGTATCTCCTCTTAAATGATGATAGTATCACAGTATCACAAGGTTGGAAAGGACCTCTGAGATCATCAAGTCCAACCTATAACCAAACACTAACACCAACCATCATCTAAACCATGGCACTCAGTGCCACATCCAATCTCCCCTTAAACACCTCCAGGGTCGGCGACTCCACCACCTCCCTGGGCAACGCATTCCAATGGCTGATCACCCTTTCAGTGAAGAACTTCTTCCTCACATCAAGCCTAAACTTTCCCTGACGAAGCTTGAGTCCACGCCCTCTAGTTCTGTCACTGGTCACTTGAGAGAAGAGACCAACCCCTGCCCGACTACAACCTCCTTTTAGGTAGTTGTAGAGAGCAATGAGGTCTCCCCTGAGCCTCCTCTTCTTTAGACTAAACAGCCCCAACTCCCTCAGTCGCTCCTCATAGGGCTTATGCTCCAGTCCCTTTACTATCTTCGTTGCCCTCCTCTGAACACATTCCAGTATCCTAACATCTTCCCCAAACTGGGGGGCCCAGAACTGTACACAGTATTCCAGATGAGGCCTGACTAGTGCCGAGTACAGGGGGACAGTAACTTCTCTGGTTCTGCTGACTACACTATTCCTGATGCAGGCCAGAATGCCATTGGCCTTCTTGGCCACCTGGGCACACTGCTGGCTCATGTTGAGCTTCCTGTCAACCAGCACTCCCAGGTCCCTTTCTACCTGACTACTCTCCAGCCACTCTAGCCCCAGTCTGTATCTCTGCATGGGATTGTTGTGTCCAAAATGAAGTACCCGACATTTGGACTTATTAAACATCATCCCATTAGAATCGGCCCATCTCTCCAATCTGTCCAGGTCCCTCTGCAGGGCCATCCTACCCTGTAACAGATCAACCCTTCCTCCCAGCTTGCTATCATCTGCAAATTTGCTGATGATGGACTCAATCCCCTCATCCAGATCATCAATAACGATATTAAACAGGACCGGACCCAACACCGATCCCTGGGGGACACCACTGGTGACCGGCCGCCAACTGGATGAGACACCGTTCACCACCACTCTCTGGGCTCGGCCATCCAGCCAATTCCTAACTCAGCACAGAGTGCTCCCATCTAAGCCACGGGCTGACAGCTTCTCTAGGAGTCTACTGTGGGGGACAGTGTCAAAGGCCTTGCTAAGGTCCAGGTATACCACATCCACAGCCTTCCTCTCATCCACCAGGCGAGTCACATGGTCATAAAAGGAGATCAGGTTGGTCAGGCAGGACCTACCCCTCCTAAACCCATGCTGGCTGGGCCTGATCTCTTGACCGTTCTGCAGGTGCCGCATGATTTCACCCAGGATTATCTGCTCCATGATTTTACCTGGGACCGAGGTCAGGCTGACAGGTCTGTAATTACCTGGATCATCCTTACGGCCCTTCTTGTGGATGGGCGTCACATTGGCCAACTTCCAGTCTTCCGGGACCTCTCCAGTGAGCCAAGACTGCTGAAAGATGATGGAGAGCGGCTTAGCAAGCTCATCCGCCAGCTCTCTCAACACCCTAGGATGGATCCCATCCGGCCCCATAGACTTATGAGGGTCCAAGTGGCTCAGCAGGTCTCTAACTTCCTCCTCATGGATTGCAGAAGGGCCATATTTCACCCTGCCCCCATCAACCACTTCAGAGGGCCAACTGTCAAGCGAGCTGACATCCTTGCTGTTGAAAACTGAGGCAAAGAAGGCATTAAGTACCTCAGCCTTCTCTGCATCTTTGGTTACTATATTTCCCTCCACATCCAACAAGGAGTGGAGGTCGCTGCCGCCCTTCTTTCTACCATTGATATATTTATAAAAACTCTTCTTATCCTTAACAGAAGTGGCCAATTTGAGCTCCAACTGGGCTTTTGCTTCCCTGATTCTCCTCCTACACGACTTAACAACATCTTTGAACATGACGTGGCTTACGTCCACTTCTTTCCAACGACGATACATCCTCTTTTTCTTACTTGGTTCCTTCAGAAGCTCCCTACTCATCCAGGCCGGACGTCTGCCCCTACGACTCTTCTTACAACACATGGGGACAGCCCGCTCCTGCGCCTTCAAGATTTCATTCTTGAAGTGTATCCAGCCTTCCTGGACCCCTTTGCACTGCGCTTGCATTGAAATTAGCCTCCTGCCTGATTTCACATACCTGTCCTTTTGGAAAACTGGTGTGGAGGTTATTCTTTCCCTCTGTTTTGAGTGTGTATCAAGCTTTTAGAGTTTTGTTTCCATCTTGACTTACAGTAAACATTGTTCCCTTGAAAATGTAATCATCAGAGTGAAAAAAACCACTTTTAATAATTTCTATTTATACAGTCAAGGTAATGCAGCAAGGAAAATTGTTATTTGTTTTCATGCACTTTTCTGAGCCCTACCTCAGCTTGACATTTGGCAAAGCTTATTTTATCTCACACATGTTGACATTTAAGGCAAAACTTCATTCACAGTTGAGCTTTTTCCATTCCTTACGGACTTTATTCATTCTCAGTGTCCTTTTTGATGTGGTCCCTCTGAAGCCCCTTTCTCCTGGTGTTTTTATTTTACTTGGTATGCCCACTACTGGTTGTTTGGCAACTGCAATTCCAAGGAGTGCAAGTCTCCTTCATAGGCCAGTCCCTGGTTTTCTCAGGCCAGCTGACTTTACAGAGCTGCCTCTCTCACCGTTTGTCTGTATGGACAAATTAGTGGACATCACCTGACTAGCAGCGTATGTTAATTTGAGCATAACACAATGTCAGTGAGGTTAATGACCTCTAAACTGCTGGCTCACAC
The DNA here is from genome assembly GCA_033558185.1 of Dromococcyx pavoninus. Classification (NCBI taxonomy): domain Eukaryota; kingdom Metazoa; phylum Chordata; class Aves; order Cuculiformes; family Neomorphidae; genus Dromococcyx; species Dromococcyx pavoninus. The sequence continues at coordinate 236,571 of JAUMJL010000292.1, read as the reverse complement.
CCTGTTGGGTCAGTCTGGGTAGAGTGAGCACATGCTTGTCTGTAGACCCTACCTTCATTTCATCTGAGTTTGCATTTCTGGAAGAAATAACCTCAGTTACACACCTACTTTTCCGTGTTCTTCCATCTCATTTTAAACTGAATTGACTCCTGTTCCACCTGCAGTCCAAGGTTGTTGTCTTTGGCCAGTGCTTGCTGATTTTCTACCCTTACTTACACTTGATTTTCTACCTTTGACTTTCCTATGTTGGATCAGAGTAAAGAAGTTCCGGTTGATCCTTGCTGCTGTATCCTATTCTCTAGCAAACAGGAGTATTGTCTTTTACTGCCTTTATCATGTGCCACCAGCTATTAGTTCATAAATTTATACAGCCTCTTTCTTCTTTCTGTAATCCTTCCACGTGTGGGTACTTTTGCTTCTCCTTTACCCAGTGCTCCTCATTCTGTGTAATAAGAACCACAGAGAGGCTCAAAACTCCACCTGTATCTCCTGCACAGATAGGACTGCTAATGTGAGCATTTTCTGCATAAACCGGAGGGAATTATACCTCAGCATCTTGAGGAGGAGAAGAGCAGAAAGATACCTATGAGGCTCCTTTTCTTGTATACGTTTTCCACTTCTTTGAAATGGCTTTGTGTGGATGATAATTTAAATTTTGGTAATATTTATGACATTCAAAGAGGTCTCTCTATCTCTGTGTGTGCATTTGTGTGAGTTCCTGTGCAACTGTAAATCAGCAAGCATCGCGTATACACCATTCAGTGAGTGCCTGATACTGCTTACCTGAAGTGTGTTGTTGCAGATCGTACAGAAAACAGTGAGATTACTCAGTCTAGCAATGACCACTGGCCAGATATTGAGATCTTCAGCAAAATGCCTTTTGACCTGAATGTACGTGATCCCAAGTACAGAACTATAAGTCCTGTATACACAGAACAACTGGCAAGAGTGAAACAAGGTAAGCAAAAGGTAGAGTTTTTGAGGACTGCTTTCCTACAAAGAGTGAGGTTTTATTGGTCTGATTGAAGGCATGAGTTCACAAGAGCCTTTAATTGCCAAAACGAAACAAAGCAATTTGTGTGTTCTTTTGAATGGTTACTGGGAACACAGTCTTTGTTTTTCACATTCATAAAGTTTCTGTTTTCTTTGTGCCCAGAAACAAGCAAAGAAACAAAATCAGAGGAACCTAAGAAAAGGGAGACTGTGTCCATGATGTTGACTAAATATGCAGCTTACAATACGTTCCATCACTGTGAGCAGTGCCACCAGTATATGGACATTAATCCTGCCACACAGGTTGGTGTCGAGGTCCAAGGGTAAACCGCATCCTTAACTTTTCTGTGATCTCTCCAGGCATATTGCTCTGCTCTCAGGACTCATGCTTTCACCTTCCCTGAGACGGAATTAATTCTTCCATTCTCAGGGGAGATACTGAGCTACAGACCCTGGAGCACCAACTTTATCTGCTGCGTTCTGCATGAGCAGTTCTCCTCTCCAGCTGCCTCTGACAAAGGGTGAATATTGTGACTAGTTGTCTCAAGCCAAAGCATTATTCAGCCTGCCCAGAGGGTCTGCAGTATCTCAGGGGAGAGGACTGTAAAATTAAGATGCTTGTCTTGCCTAAATGCCAGCCATCCACACCTGTGATGGAAGACTGGAAGGCATATGTCTTCCTCCCTTGGTGTGTAGCTGTGCGTGCTTCTCAGCAGTAGCCTATGAGTGACTGGACAAAAAAATGATCATTTTTAAGTGTTTACTTTTCCTTTTGATCTCCAAACCAAACAGTTGTGCTCACAGGAGACTGGCAGGGAGGATTATTCGTGATTAATAACCCAGACGTTATATCTTAATCACCACCCTTAGATTATTTGGAGGCTTCTTATCTCAAATCATTCTTTCCTTGCTTCCTGATCTTTTCCAACAGATTGCTATTCAGCTAATGCAGTGTAGACACACTGACCTGGAAATGTACGGTGTCAGAGTACAGAGTAGCACCAACAGCCCTGACTGAAGCTTCGTTAAGTACGTTGACACAAGCAAATCCTCCCAAATGACCTCTGTTGTTCCCATTCGTCTTTGTGCATGTGGTTAAACGTAACAATGTATAATTAAAATAAAAAATAAAAATAATAAAAAATAACTATAATTATAACTATAAATATAAATGTAAATATAAATTCTATAAATGTAAATATAAATATAAATATAAATATAAATATAAATATAAATATAAATATAAATATAAATATAAATATAAATATAAATATAAATATAAATATAAATATAAATATAAATATAAATATAAATAGCTACTTGTATGTGCAAGTGTGAGTGGTGCAACAGAATTATGGCGACTGAACTCGGAGAAATTACACATCCAACAGGGAGTCACTGGATAGCAAACATTATGAAGGGAGATTCTTAAATGCTTTAACAGCACCTAAATAAAGCTCCTTTCATTTTTCATCTTTACTTAGGCTAATTATTTCAGCCCTTTAGTAAAGATTATAGAAAAGTGACTCCTAAGAGTAAATGATTTGACCTTGTAGTAAGACAGATGCTTCCATAAGGTGAAACCTTATCAGCTATGTAGGCACTTTGTCTACACTTACACGGTTCAGTGAAGCGCAGTGCAAACTCGAGCTCACCCAAATTCTTTATAGCTTGTTGATGGCGTGGTCTGCCTTCATTACCTAGGAGAGCTTCGGAGAGCATTGCCACTGGAAAAGTACCATACTAATGCAGCCCTGCTGCTGCTGAGGTCTCCAAATGGCAGTGGGTTCTGCTGTGGAGGTGCAACCACACGCTATGCTGCTCTTTGAATGTTTTGGGGAAAGTTACTTGGACTGTTTACTAGTATATGTATTTTTTAATTCTCCTTGTAAATATTGATAAATAATTTCCAGCTCAAAGGGACTTCAGAAGAGTCCAGTGGGGCCAAAGGTCATTATGGTACAGAAAGCCAACTGTTCTAATAGCAAGACAAGTTGCATTCCTAAGTAATGTGGCTTATGGTGGAAGAAAATGAGAATGTAATAGAGTTACATTCTCTACATTTTCTACATTCAGGTAATATTTTGGATGTTATTCTATGGTGCCTTCCAGTATTGTGACTGCAAGAGCATTTTGCCACATACTCCTTATGGCTTATCTGCTTGCAAATCTTACTTCCACTTTTTTGTTGTGTACAGATATCTGACTCCACTCTGCATGCATTCACGTTTTCATCCTCGATGCTAGGAGAAGAGGTTCAACTGCATTTTATAATTCCCAAGTCCAAAGAGAACCATTTTGTCTTCAGCAAGCAGGGAAGACATCTAGAAAGCATGCGCCTCCCACTCGTTTCTGACAAGGTGCGTGTGCTGCTCTTATCCATCTGCTGGCTCCATATGCTGAATGCAGTCAACTCGACATAGAATTGCAGATCAGTAGCAGTTGGCTGGGGTTTTTTCCTCCCATTTTCTTTTTGGTTTAAAGCCCTTTGCATAGTTGTTGCCTGACTGTCTTTAGAACTGGAGGTTGTGAGGAGAATCATCCCTTTTTGCAATCTTGAGTTTCCAGTTCATACATGTTGCAATGATCAATAAACTTAAACCCTGGTGTAACTAATAAATGAATAAAAAGCCATATAAGAAATAACCTGCTTTTTACCAAATGTTGCTAAAATATCTCCTGTTCCAGCAGAATTTGAATGCAGTCAAGAGTCCTATCTTCACTCCATCAAGTGGACGTCACGAACATGGCCTCTTGAACCTCTACCATGCCATGGAAGGCATCAGCCACCTTCACCTCCTTGTAGTCAAGGAGTATGAAATGCCGCTCTACCGCAAATACTGGCCCAACCACATCATGCTTGTCCTGCCGGGCATGTTCAACAATGCTGGCGTTGGTAAGAAACACTATCAATGCATTGTTGTGAAGATATTAAACCCCATGTTGGACAATGTGCACCGTGATATCGTAGGAAACTGCAGCAGCTCCTCACATTCATGCTGTGATAACAGCAGCAATACCCCTGCAAAATGCAATGATGCATAAGAACTGCTGCTAGGGACGTGAAATATATGTTTGTACTGATCACCACCTTCCCAGTTTAGAATCTGATGTTTTACGGGCCATATTCCCTCATTTTACTCAGCCCCGCAGTGTGAATGTTCATTCTAGAACATGATTTTTTCAATTACAACTTTTTAGTTAGCTGAAACTAATGATTAACTCCAGGTGAACGCTGGGGGCTTGGAGTTTGGACTTGATTTTCATGGACGGTGAGGTTTTCCTGCAAGAAGTTTTAAGTAGCTTCAGTTTTAGAATCTTTATTCCTTTCTTGGTTCAAAGAACACGACACAAAGTCTTGTTCTGCAGAGTGTCTTTAACAGTCCAGTCTTCTTGGTATCTGCCCTTTAGAGTTACTCACTCTGAAAAGGGGCGTATTGATTTCTTTTTAGACTAAGTTGTTATGAATACTAAGTTTATAAAGGATAATGACTGCAGATGTTCCTGTAGCCTTTCTCTGGGAAGAGAGACTGATAAAGTCTAATGAAGATCTCTGTATGTCGTCTTTATGGTATTTTCTCAGGTGCTGCCCGGTTTCTGATTAAAGAACTTTCCTACCACAATCTAGAACTGGAACGAAACCGCCTGGAGGAACTGGGAGTCAAGCGCCAGTGCGTGTGGCCGTTTATCGTGGTCATGGATGACTCCTGCGTCTTGTGGAATATGCACAGCGTCCACGAACACTCGAGGTAAGCAGTCACCCAGTGCTGGGGTCCCTGCTCTGATCCAGCACAGGCAGCAGCACACCTGCAACTTAGGCTCATCTCTAGCATCTGACAGGGTATGGAAAGACGAGACAACTGGAAAAGTTTGGGCAGCTGGAGGTGCTGGCAATGTACTTGAAATATTGCTAAGCAAAAGCACCTTTTAGCAGTGGCTTTGATGTAGTAACACCAGACTGGCTGTCCAAAGGGCCTTACAGAGGTCATTATTCACTCAGTTATCATTCAGATAGCCCAGGAGTTGTACCCTTGGACATCGGATATATTGCCTAAAATGCTGAAAAAAATTGGCTCTTTCACTCAGAGCAGCAGGAAGGCTGCAGAGTTGTCTTGTTCACCAACATCCAACCTCCTGCTTCCACCTTACATCGGCATCCCACAGTCAGTACCGTCAACAAACCTCTGCTCATGCTCGTTTTTTGCCTAAAGCCACTTTTGCTTTTAGTGACTGAGTGATTTCTCAATATGTTACTTCCCTGATTTGTTTTGATTCAGTTTATGTTTCTGACTGAAAACAGTTTATTTGGGGAACTCTAGATTTTTAGAAGGCCTTTTGCCCTTCTCAGCTCTTAGGCTGCCCATTATGGAGAAAATAGCCTTCCAGAAACAGCGCATAAGGCACTTCCTTTTCCCTTTCTAAATTGCTGTGTAAGACATTATTCTGCTGAAAGGCCCATTTGTAATGACTAAATTGATGGAATAAGATTAGTTGGCTGTTGTTAAAAAAAGTCTATGTTTATGTATTTTTACAGCATCTGGAGTAAACACTTAATGGAACTTCTTGGTTCTTTGTATACACATAAATGTATGTACTGTCAGTTATATGAAAGACATTTTACGCATAGGTAATTTGTTGTGGAAACCCCATCCCTGGAGGTGTTGAAAGCCAGGTTGCTTTGAGCAACCTGATCTAGTGGAAGGTTTCCCTGCCCATGGGAGGGGGTTTGGAACTGGATGATCTTTAAGATCCCTTCCAACCCAACCCATTCTATGATTCCATGAATAAGCTATGTTTGTATGTTGTGTATGATCGTGTTTTGGCAGCCAGTCCCTGGAGCCTGAGAGTTCCAGCAAGAATGTGTCCCTGAAGAGCGTCCTACAACACATTGAAGCCACCCCCAAAATTGTTCATTATGCAATACTGGGTGTTCAGAAATGGAACAGCAAGCTGAACGCCAGGAAATCAAAGGCTCCGTTCTCCAGGTGCCATGTGCATGATCTTATACTGCTCAACATAGACCTGACCCAGAATGTGCAATATGACCTAAACAGGTGGGCTATATGTGTATATATATAAAAATGTGGTAAAATAACATGCTGGCACGATAAGAATCCTGTCACCATATTCCTGAATGCTGTCGAGATAAATAAAAAGGTCTTGTCTAAGGTAAAGAGTGCACAATTGCAAAAAAGCAATATAGCACAAAGTGATATACTTTGCATCTGAATGAATAAGATATCAAAATAAACTTTCCATCAGCCAAAAAACCTGGGAGAGACAGACTATGAGGCAAGGGCAAGGGAGGGCTACAAAGGACTGGAAAGGCAGGGGGGAAAGAAGAAACTTCAGGGGAAAAAAGTAACCAGGAGAAAAGATAAATAGGAGAAAAAAGCCAAAATCACATTAGTCAGAAAGAGTGTGGAGCTTCCCGTGTGCCTCTGTAAGAGCAAGAGTATAAGAAATGGCTGAGCTATTGCTGTGTTGAATGCTATGAGGAAGGCTTCCTTGTATTTCCTTCAGAGCCAGCCATCCTCCTTGTTGCCACTTGGGTTTGCAATAAAAACAGATGACTAAATAACTTTCCACTGTTCCCTTCCCTTTTTCCCCCCTCCACACCTAACTCCATCCTCAAGCATTTGCAATAAAGCACCATAATCACGGGGCTTTACTGCTAATTCTCATCTCAGACTGAAGCAATATCCAGTTCCCCCTCTCCCTGGCCAAGTGAGTTTAGAATAAACCCTGTCTCTGCTATCCCCAGACTGGCCCTGGGGCATCTCACCCTGGTCTCCTGCTGCTGTTTTTAGGGATCCCGTATATTTGAGTGAGGAATTGTGGCCTGTCAGTTCAAGCTGGAGTCTGATGTGGTTTCCAGAGCTCTTGATTTCACATTCCCTGGCTGGTTGAATCATGAGATGGGAACTAGCCCACAGAAGTGAGCAATTACATCATAAATAGCACAGAATAAATGTTACTTCTCAGCTGCTTTGTCTCCCGTGGCCAAATATTTGTCAAAGACACATTATCCCCTGATTCCAGTTCATCAAAAAATATGTCATATAAAACTGGCTTGTACAGAAATGGAGGTTGGTCACTGCAGAGCTTCTCCCAGTTCCAAAATATATATTAGAAAAGAATTAAAAAGAAGAAAAAAAGGCAAGGGTGGGGAGGAAATGATTGATGGAAACATATGATGAGGATGAGTGGCTTAGCTAGACTTGGTATGGGCAAGAAGCGTACAGATATACTGAAAAATGAAGACCTGTTTGGTCATAAGATGACCAGAAGTTGCTTTTCTGTGCTGGGAACACACTGAAGGAACAAGTCTTCAGAGCTGCAAAGAGAATTTGTATGGCCACCATGTCAGATGGTCTCCAGAAACCTCTACTGAGGCCTTTCCGGTGCGTTTCAGCAATGGGTGGGTGAGTGCTTGCTCACACACAGCTGGTTTAGTGACCTTGTGTTTAACGTCCAGGTATTTCTGTGAAGATGTAGATTTTAATCTGCGGACAAACAGCAGCGGCCTGCTCATCTGCCGCTTCAACAACTTCAGTGTCATGAAGAAACATATTCAGGTTGGAGGACAAAAGGACTTTGTTGTTAAGCCCAAAATCATGGTGAGTGTGGATGTGTTCTCCATCGTATGGGAAGGGTAGAACCAGGATCTGTTTCCCCTAGAAAGAGTGAATTCTCTAGCCTTTTAGATTTATTTAGTGCTTATTTGACACCCGACATTCATGGCCTGTGACATCAGAAAATAATGGATATTTTGCTAATTATAAATTAGTAACAATAATAATCCTCCTAGTCTGTGAGAAGATGGTGTGGGATTAGAAAGAGTTTGGTCTAGCTATTCAGTGGTATCGCCGTCGGAGACAGAATTTGCAGACAAACGCTCTGGTCAAAAGCAGGTAAGTTGTACTGGACCCCGTTTTAAATCTTTTGGCACAACCACCAGTTTCCAGTGTTTTGTGGTTTGTGATGACACTCACTCCTTGCTGATAAAGAGAGAGACCTGAGGAAGGGCACTGAAAATTGGAACCTTATGAAATCCACCTGGGAAATCCAAGTATTTATAAAAAACGTGTGGGGCTCCCAAAAGCCCCAGCCCTGGAAGTCTTCAAGGGCAGGTTGGATGGGGTTTTGAGCAATCTGATCCAGAGGAAGGTGTCCCTGCCATGGCAGGGAGGTGGGAACCAGATGATTTTTAAAGTTCCTTCCAACCCAAACGATGCCGTGATTCTAGATTACACCTGCGCTGGCTTCAAATGGAGGTGTAATTCAAAGGGTTGGTTTTACACATTCCATGCCATCCCTCTTTTAAAAAAACACCTCCATATCCAGATTTAAGTGACTAAACCCTGGGTTTGAGTATTTTGGGGAGGTCATTTTCTGAATTTTTCTTTCCTTGTGGTTGCAGTGGAATCTGTAGTGATGGGCTGGGCTATGAGAAAACTCAGGAAACAAGGAAATGTTTTCTGTGGATGACTCCACACAAGGAGGATGTCATTTCCTATACTGTCCAGGAAGGAGTAAGGCAGGATGAAGGGCACTGACAGTTTAAATTCCCTATTTTATGTCCCTTCTATAGTCAAGCAGGTACACACAGGAGAACTTAGCAACCAGAGAACAAGTGATTCATGCATTTCTGTGCAGTGGTGCTATGTCAAAATGGAGTGGGGAGTTCTGATTCTTTCCTCCAGCTTCTTCTCTCTTCCTGCCCTGTCAAGGTGATGCCCTCCCCAGGTAGAGGAACTCCTGTGGAGAAGATACACTGAGTAGGCGGGTTAAAAGGGGCTCCCTTGGTTCCATTGCAGGTTTCGGACAGCCTGGCACCAATAATGCCTCTTCAGTATGTCTGTGCCCCTGACAGCGAGCACACATTGTTGGCAGCCCCATCTCAGTTCCTCCTGGAGAAATTCCTTCAACACGCGACGTACAAACTCTTTCCGAAGGCCATTCATAACTTCAAGAACCCGGTGCTGGCCATTGATTGCTACCTGAACATCGGCCTCGAGGTTTGATTGCAGGATTAATGGGGGCAATAAGTAAATGCAAACATTTACTTCAACATCTTTCTTGGGTTGAAACCCCCTTCTTTGATGAACCCTCAGCATCAAGGGTCGTGTTTGAAGACTTTGCTCTCAAACAGTGAGACCCTGCTGTTGGAGCTGAAGGACCAACTCCACTGGAAGAGCTGGTGTTAAAAGCCTCGTAGCTGGCTCATGGGGTTAGAGACATAAGGCCTGTGATAAGACTGATGGGATTTGCAAAGGAATTGGGCATGTCTGTCTGAAATGATATTTCATGTGAAGCGAAAACCCCAAAGTGATGCCATTCTTGACAGAACTTGGTGTAGTGCTTAGCTGTCTGTGCAAAAACTATCCACAAATTTTTTTAGATTGCTGTCGTACCCTTACAGCCTTTTATCATCTGTGTTTGATTTGTCCTTGCAACAAACTTCCTTTGGCTTAGAGAGTTTCTGATCTGGCTCTTGTCTGGTGGCTCGCTTCAGTGATGGACACAGCTCATCCTCTGTAGCGCAACTCTCCTTTTAGGTGCTTTTCTTTTATGAACCTGGGGTGGAGAGACACTGGCACAGGCTGCCCAGAGAAGCCGTAGATGCTCTGTCCCTGGAGGTGTTCAAGGCCAGGCTGGATGGGGCCTTGAGCAGCCTGGTCTGGTGGGAGGTGTCCCTGCCCATGGCAGGGGGTTGGAAATAAATGATCTTTAAAGTCCTTTCAAACTCAACAGTCTGTTCCAACTCAAACCATTCTATTGTGGTTTTTACCAGCATCAGCTGACTCACCTGTTACCCCTAGGTTATATTCCATTCCACTTAGGAATCTCCTAACAAGGAAGTGCTTCCTTTCTTTTCCCCTTCTGTTCCAGGTGGCCATATGCTATATTAGTTCCCGCCCGCACTCAGTGAACGTCAACTGCGAAGGAGTGTTCTTCAGTGGACTTCTGCTCTATCTCTGCGACTCCTTTGTTGGTCCAGACCTCCTCAAGCGGTTTAGGTTTCTGAAAGGTAATCTCATTGCTCTCCTGGGCATCCCAGGTGCTTTCCTACTGAGTAATACCATGGAGGAAACGGGAAAGGTAGAAGAATAACCAGCTTCATTAAACAGCTCCATTATTGTCAGAGTTAGTGCTGCCATTGTTTTCAAAAGAAATAGACAGAGTGTTTCTTTAGGGAGTGTAAAAAACTCTTCTGTTCCTATTGGTAATAAGGGCAGGTAATTGAAACTCAGGTAAGCTTTGATAAATCACATTCATTAAATTATTCTGAAGTAGAATCAAATGGAAATAGGTGCAGAAAATGATCAGTGGAAAGCAGTCAGGGAATCGTGTAGTCAACAATGTGAGATTTAGAGCATAGAAGTTCCTGCTGGAGATGAGAAATTCTACTCTAGTAATCTGTCTGTATGGGCAATAAATATTCAGTACTGTAGGTCAGGGCAGCTCTGAGCTGGAGAATGACTGGGGCCTACCCTCACCAGAATCTGATACACCTCATTAAGATCTTTCTTCATCGTTTTATCTTCATACTAGCAAATAGCTGTAGGTATTCAATGATGCTCAGGTGTGTTACGGAGCTCCAGTGCATTTCTGGTGGCACAGCCGAGCTGTTCCCTCTCGCTTTGGGTAAGGATGGCGCACATTGGGTGTCAAATTCGCGGCTCCCGCCGTTCTCCTGTTCCTGCAGCGTAACGCACATCACACGCTGCACACGTGACCAGCGCTGGCAGAGCATAGGGGCAAGGAGCTCAGTGCTGCTGCTGGGCAGAAACAAGGTGCTGGGCTGGATAAGACAAGGTGGAGGGCCGGATTCAGCCTGCAGGCCGTGAGTTTGGCACCCAAAATATCTTAGGAAAATGAGTGAAGGAAATAAGAGTTTTTCTTGTACCCTGGGAGTCTAATGTGCTTTTCCATGTAAAGGTGCCACCCTGTGTGTCATATGTCAAGACAGAAGCTCGTTGCGGCAGACAATAGTCCGGTTGGAGTTGGAGGACGAGTGGCAGTTCCGACTTCGGGATGAGTTCCAAACTGCAAACAGCAGTGATGACAAACCGCTCTATTTCCTTACCGGGCGCCATATCTGAGCTTCACTGAGACACCGCTAACAAAGAAAATTTAAAAAAATTAAGAACTTTTTTTTTCCTTTAAAAGTACAATCACTGTGGACAAAGTGCAACCAATATTTATCTAGACTGCGCTAAAGGATTCCCCACAATTCTGAAGTAGGCTTTATTCCTAGGGATACACACTTACCACATCGGGTATGATTTATGGGATCCTGGATTTGAGTTATTTTTCACATCATCAGTCACAACTGCCAACACCAAGCACACAGCCAACCAAGCTGCAGCATCTAGGGAGAATACGGAATTTAGTTGGAGGAGAATTCTTTTTGTGTTCAGCCGAGTTAGTTCGGGCGAAGAGGCTGCTCTCAGCAGCTGCTCACTTGAATGTGTCACATGAAACGCAGCCCAGCATGTGGAATTCATTGAAGCTCCGTGGAGGAGAGCCCGCTGCATCTCTTTGGCTCTGTACCGCGGTACAGGAATACTCAGGGGTTTGAAACTACAATGTAACGTAGATGTTTGTATTACAAGGAATAGCCTTGTTCTCTGTGCAGTGTTAGTTTAAAAACTTGTGATCGTGTTTGTATTGAAACTGTCTTTGGCGAAATTTCCACAGGTGTTCAAAGTTTACTTACTTAAACCTGAACAAATCCGCAAATGCACGGCAGGCCCTGTGCACCCAGGTCTCCAGCACCGTTATTCCATCCCGTTAGGCGCCTCCTCCTCAACTCCAGGGACAAAGCAAAAGGCTGCTTCTCGTAGATGCTCTCTCCTCAGTTAGAGGCCGGAATAACTTGCCAGCAAATCACCCTCAGTTGCTCATCTTTGTCAGAGTTTTGAAAACCTGTAGTCCGTGCCCCTTTGCGTATGGGAATGAGTTCTGCTGTACGTCTGATGCCTTTGTGGGCCGTATGTGGCTTCCTCTCGGTGTCCTTGTCACCCAGTTCCAGTTCGCTGCGGAGCTGGATCAGGTCTGTCATCTGTACAGACACACCTGTACCTTCAAAGCAACACACCAAAAAATGTGCAGGAAGGGAACCATGCGTGAGCTGGATCTGCAAGAAACAGGAGGTATTTTGCAACAGCTCTAGAGGAGGAAGCCAGGGGGAAGTCCTAGGGAGCTGGGACCGCTCAGGAGAGACTGTCCAGCAGCAAAGACCTCAGAATGCATCACCTAATGCTGTCAGCTCTACTCTGATTGACCTCTGTAAATATTCAGTGTAGCAGTAGTGCCGTTGTACTCACACGCACATTGCTGCTCCTTAAGTTGTTTTGGAATGAACTTGGTGCAGCAGCTTTTGGCTGTCAGGGGTGAATCACAGCAGTGGGTGCACTGTTCTATCATCTGTTGACTCCTGCAGGGAGCGTGAGTTACCCCACTGAGGGCTACATAAGAAAACCCCAATCCTCTTTCCTGTACATCATGGCCTCTTTATTAAAAAGAAAAACGCAGTGTGTTCTTAAAAGCAATTCAGGAAAATGAAACTAACACTGCCTTCAACTTGACCAGCAATGCATCAGAGAAGGACCTGCCAAAGCTGCAATTTGGGGGTTGTTTTAAACATAGTGTATAATTAAGCAATTTTTTTCTTATCTTGTGAAGAGATGTTTACAGATCAAAACGTGTAATATATTCGATGGAGGCTGAAGGGATATGGTTTGTGTATGTCTGTGTCCATGTAGCTTAACTCCATGAATGCAGCAAATTTCAAATGACCCAATCCACCTCTGTAAATGCATTTTTTAATGTTCCTTCAGCCACAACCTGCCTTATCAACCTTAACACTTGGAAGAAGTAGGAATGTAACAGATGCTTCTTGAAGCTTTTGGGTTACACCCTGAATGTATTCCCGTAATTCTGGCTTTTTTTGCTCAAGGTCTCTATGTGCTGTAGCAGTTTCAGGTATTAAGTGTTCAAAAAATGGATTTCCTTTTCATTTGCATGTTTGATGTTTGCACTAAGAAGTTCTTCAGGTTGTGGGTGGCTGAGGCTTCTCTGAGGAGCGAGCTGGCCCTCTGTGAAATTGTCCCGGAGTCAGGAAGTCAGCCTGCTTCCCTTCCCTTAAAACTAAGTAACCGTAAACCCATTTCCTTGACTCTGCTGTGTGGAGGCAAGGAGTTTCAGTAACACAGAGAGCATCCTAAACCAGCTGACGAGGTGTTGGCCTGTCCCACCGCACACTCTAACCAGCTGCCTGTGAGTTCCTGGGAAGAAGACCATTGTTTGGCATCGAGATGATTGCTATTTCATGTTGGAGTTCAGCCTCCTCAAGGCCATTCTGATGAATGTATTCAATCGGCCGGCGTTACATTTTTACCTGTTGGTGTCCTTGTCCATTCACAGGTTAAATTTGAATGTAAACTAAAATTTAAAGAATCATATGCAGATGCTTTTTTTGCTTAACTTATGTAATTGCTTTTTTTTTTGTGACTTTCGGAAGAGGGTTAAAATGTTGCTTTCCTAGTGTAAAGTTTTCTTAACTGAAAAAAACTTGGTGAATTTAGCTTCACTAGTCAGTCTACCTCACGTTATTGTTTATGAACTGAACCCACCTGAAGTCGTGGCTCTGGTATGTTTATAATGTGCTTTCATTAAATCTGACTCTATTATAAAGTTACCATTACAGCCTGCCTGTTCTTCAGCTGGTCCTGTTTTATTCTCCTCACACCAGTACTTGCCCCAGAGGAACTCGCCTCACACTGCTCACGTGAACCCCACTCCTTGGTCTTATCACGACTTAGAATGGTATGCTGACAGGATCGGGGACCACAGAATGGTTTAGGTTGGAAGGGACCTTAAAGCCCATCCAGTTTCAACCCCCTTTTCACAAGCAGGGACACCTTCCACTGGATCAGGTTGCTCAAAGCCTCACAAAACCTGGGATGGGGCCATCCACGACTTCCCTGGGCAACCCGTACCTGTGCCTCACCAACCAAGTTAACACATTTCTTCCTAATACCCCATCTATATCTCTGCTTTTTCAGCTCAAAACCTTCTCCCCTCATCCTATCCCTGTAACTCCCTGACAAAGAGCTCCTCCCCAGACTGGGCACTTGTAAGCTAGAAGAGCAGCTTTGCGTCAAATGGAGCAGAGGGAAGAGGTGCCCAAGCTGCAAATACCAACTTGAAGCCCCCCTAAGTAGAAGCAGTTGACAAATGGGCTTGGTCTGGCCACACAGCAGCACTGCTCAGGCAAGAATGTGAGAGCAGCAGCAGCAGCCGCACCTTGGCACCTCTTTGCCTTCCGAGCTCGCCCAAGTGGGATTGCCTATGAGGCCACACCACTTTGTGGACAAAGCCCTTTACCCTCTGCTCCAAATCCTCTGCCAATGACAAGTGGCAGTTCGGGAATGGCAGCCCCACCACTGTTCAGCTACGTCAGGTTCAAGTACACTGAACGATGTTTCAGAGGGGGTGCGAGTGCTTTGCTTGAGTTCTAGACCAAGGCTAAGGGCAGCGTAAAAGAAATGAGCATGTATGCTCCCAAACTGAAACAAACCCTAAGTTTAATTAATCTTCCCAGACTTAAGCCATTACACAGGGCTAAAGAACATCGCCTCTCACCTTATATAAACCCTGTAGTGAGATGGTATCAATCTGGTGCTACTGGGGAACTAAATCACAGAACGGTTTGGGTTGGAAGGGACCTTAAAGCCCATCCAGTTCCAATTCCTCTGCCACGGGCAAGGGCACCTCCCACCAGACCAGGCTGCTCAAAGCCCCATCCAACCTGGCCTTAAACACTTCCAGAGAGGGGGCACCCATAACCTCCCTGTGGAACCAATGCCAATGCATTGCCACAAAGAGAATTCTGACCCCAAGCAGACACAAGCATGGTGACTGTGTACTCCAGGGACCACCACAAAACACACACTACCCTCAGCCACGGCAGTAATGTTTCACACACAGAAATACGAAATGTGCTAAGGATTCATTCAGGCTTCTGTTGGCACAGAGTAACTTTAAAAAAGCTATCAAGTATTTTATTTTTAATCTATCTACATTATGTACAGAGCAAGAAAGGCCACAGCAGTTTTTCAACATACAAACCCTTTAAAAGAGGAGAGATTTATGCACAAGTGACAAGTATCAAAGTGAAGTTGCTAACAAAGGTGCACACTCAGCACAGTACTGCAAGAAAAATGACAAGCATACCAGTCCTTGGGGCTGTCCTTTCACCTTTTAACTCTACAGCTGAACCAGGGCAGGAGGGAAGGGGGTAGAAAAGTTTCCGATGCCACTGACACCCGGTACGCTCTCTTGCACCCCATGGTACACAGAACGCACCCCCAAAGCCACCGTATGGACTGTGAGGGTAAGCATCCCCCACAACTGCACAGTAACACTTCATGCCTTGATGTGATTGAGCACAGCCTCCAACTCTGTCCAGCAAGCAACTGCAAACAGCACTCCCCCGCTGCCGGAACCAGCATCCCCGTACCGAGCACCACTGGAGCATCACCTTGTTAAGAACTTCAGCACATACTCATCAGCGAGACCAGAGTCTTTGCATTAGTTTACAGTCCACTATGAACAAATTTTCTGCTGCATGTAAACATGACTAACTAGATAAAATACAATCAAATTTCTGTAAAAGTTAATAAAATATCTTTCTTTTTAAAAAAACAAAGTTAGCCTATTACTGCATTGTTTACAATTTTAATAAAATAGTACAACCTCTCGGTTGTTACCAGTCCTGAGTTCACGGTCATAAAAATGGCCCTGGCTTTTGCTGAAGGTCTGCACCCACTTAGTGCATTTTGGCAGAAGCCTCCCAATAAAAATGGAATTCCTCTGGGAACAGTTACGTCTAGTGCTGCCCATTGAGGAAGTTGTATACCAGGAACTGGCCAGTGCCACAGTACTGTGTTGCAAAGAGTTTTCCATCAGGAGTGGGGTCAGAGAAAGCAATTTCTTCTTTACTCAAGTATGAGCCGTAGATGAAGTTGCTCCTATTTAAAAAAAAACAAACGAAAAAGAGAATCACCTTCAGGGAACGATGCAAAAGTAGTTACACTATTGTGCCTCAAGTGTAGCCCAATATTCACACACTTGGGCCAACAGTTCAGTAAAGATATGGTTATTTTTTTAAACTAACAAAATGAAATCAGAAAGCACCAAAAGCATAGTTTTTCATAGTAGTGCATTATCAGCTGAATGGAAGACCTTACTGGGTTTCACTTCTACAGCACCATGAATATTCAAAATGAAGCAGCTCTATTAGGAGGAGATGGCTCTGTTTAGGAAGAAATTCTTCACGATGAGGGTGGTGAGGCACTGGCACAGTTTGCCCAGGGAAGTTGTGGATGTCCCATATGCGGAAGTGTTCAAGGCCAGGCTGAACGGGGCCTTGAGCAGCCTGGTCTGGTGGGAGGTGTCCCTGCATATGGCAGGGGGGTTGGAACGAGATGATCTTTAAGGTCCCTTCCAACCCAAACCATTCTATGATTCTATTTGCTCTCCCAAAGGGCAAGGAGAGTCACTTGTTCTAGGAAGGGTTTGTAAGGTTTTGGTATTTCAGAAGAAGTATTCATCTAGAGCAATTTCTTGCAAGTTGCCTTGAGTTCAATTTCAGAGTTTAAACACAAGTCTGAATTAACTCCAACTATTTCTTCATAGCAAATGGACAGCTGGGACCATTACCACAATCACTGGGAATGAAAACACAGGCTACAAACAAATCAGGGTGCTCACAGAGGGTGCTGGGCGGACCTGATGACATTTCAATTTTCTGGTTTGGAAAACATATTTGATGTTGGGATAAGAGCGCATTTTGTATTAATTTAGAGTATCTAAGAACATAACTGCAAGGCATAATTCAAGCATAACACACTTTCATTAGTAACTAGTTTAACTGCTGCATTGAAAATATTTCATGTATAGTTTCATTCTTATTTGAAGAAAGTGGAGATAGTTGAAGGACCTCATTGTCCTTTTCTGGATGGGACCAAATTTACTGATTTCAGGCTTTAAGACCTCTATCAGGGGAAGAATGAGGCAATGTTTATCCTTAGAAACAGAAGAAACTCCCATTAAAGTTAAGTTTTTCAACTCCTATAAAATAAACTCACATGCACTTGCAGAGCAAATATGAACTGCAATCACATAGTCATCTCCATTACATCTTGATGGAAAGACAATAGGAACAGAATAGTTTTTAATTATTACCAGCTTTATTCCCTTTCTCTTCAATGTACTTAGGAAGATGATTTTGCAAGATTCTTAAGACTGCCTGACTGGGGTTTTGTGACTGCAGATCAGCTGTAAAAGCTCAAGTGAAACAGGGTGGACATTCTCAAAATGGACTTAAAAGCCTGCTAGGATGCCTTCAACATTTTGAAGTCAGGATTTAGCTGGCTGCCAGAATCATTCTGTTCAAACTACCTTTTGCTACAGAAGATATTTAGGTTTAAGTCTACTGGGCAACCAAGCAGATCGAACCACTTACTGCCAGCAAAAAAGCAAATGTCACTCCTTTCCTTTGCCTTCTACAACCTTCTGGGCTCTCTTGTTTACGCCAGCTCTAGAGGTCACCAGGCCTTTCTACAAACCAGCTGAGCACCACAACAACACAAAGCTCTTCTCGGTGAATCTGTTTTCTACTAATATAACAACTAGTTAACGGAAGGCCAAACAGGCATGACAGGACAGCAAAAGGTAAGATGGAGTGTACAGCTCGGAGGAAAACTGAGACCTCTTCTTGTTGGCCATAACAAATCATTAAAACTGATTCTAAAGATCCTTTAGACCTGTAACTGAAGAAGCAACTCCAGCATCACTTTGGGGAAGAAATCTTTCCTTTAGAAATAGTTTATAGGAAGTTACTGAATACACAATTAAAAATCAGCCAAAAATACAACCAAATCATCAAGTCAATATGCTTCTCTGAATATAGCCTTACAGTCAATAGTTCAGACAGAATGTGATCCAGTAAGAGGTTTCTGTAATAGTTGCTCCACCAACCAGGCAAGATGCATTCTGCAGAGTTTTGTCAGGCTCTCCAAATACCCAAGGGGGTAACAACTGACAGGCACAAGAGTACCTGTGCCATGAACTCCAACAAGATGGGGCAAGCCAGGCACGTAGCACAAAACTGACAGCCCAGCAGCAATAAAATTCAGGTAGTTCTTGGCATTACTTAGAACAGCATTTAAACTTCTAGGAAACACTACTGGAAGGAACCCTAAGGACTCGAGATTCAACATTTTTAACATTTATCTAAACAGTAGCATGGATATTTGAGTCCCTTTATGGGTCTAGTCTAGCACTTAGCATTCAGCTGAATACACTCATCACCAGCCACTAAAGCTCTGTGGGAAACGGAAAATATCTCATAAGGCTCAGTGAAGCTGTGTAAAGAGAAAAAAAAACCCAAAGCACAACTGGAAGCCACCAGACTATATTGAATAGTTTAGCGCACTCCTCTTTGTTCTTTTCCCCTTCCTACCTCTAAGACAGAGGTGTCAAACTCATGACCCACAGGCTGAATCCAGCCCTCCACCTTGTTTTATCTGGCCTGACACCTTGTTTCTACCCCGTGGCAGCACTGAGCTCCTTAGCCCTATGCTCCTGCCAGTGCACTGGTCACATGTGCAGCGTATGTGACATATGTTATGCTGCAGGAGTAGGAGAACGGCAGGAGCCGTGAGTTTGACACCCCTGATATAAGGAATGGACATTTGGCCAACAATCAGGACCAAGTTCTTCACACTTGGGTAATCTCACACTTTGACGACAGATATTTCCTTCGCTCATAATTACCTCAGAGGGATCTACCCTAGCTCACCAGCACACTGCTAGGGTGACTCATTACCACCACACTTACCAGAAAGATTTCTGTTTAACAGACAAGCCATTACAGAACAATGATTCCACTTAATGCTGGAACTGTCAGCTGTGCTCTCATCTACATCCCCAATATCACCAGCAGCTTAAAAACCCAAGCTTGAGCCACACAAACTCAGTCTCGGACTGAGTGCCATCTAACACACACATAACAGAGGAACATTTTCAATATTACCTAAGACACTCTATCATCCGTGAAGCAATCTTCTTTCGACGCATCATGCTGAATACCCATATTCGACTAATCCCACAGATAGCAGGTTCTGGAGAAGTTGAGCAGCACCACGCTTTCTGTCTTTCAAATATGACTTTCTCATTTTCTGAACTGATTTCTGGAACCTTCTCTTCTATAACTCTATAGCCCTGCAGGTGATATAAAACATATTTGTCACTTCTATAATAAAAAGCATCAGTAATGACTGAACAAAACTCCTGTGTAATTTCAGTTAAATATATTTACTTGCTAAAATGCCTCACCAAAACAACTACCTGTTTAATTTCTCTTAACAGTTTCAAAATTGGAACATGATAGAATATTAAACAAAAAAACCTCTAAAGTTTATCAGATTTAAAAGAGCAGCAACAGGTCCGATACAAGCAGGACAACATACATGTGTCAAAGCTCAGTGTCAGCTATACAAAAACAAATAGATACATCTCAGAATAGTCTACAAGCAAAAGTATTTTCCCCTCTGTAAAAGGGATTCACAGAATAATTAGTTGCTGGATTTAAACTCTTCAGGTAATTCAGAATGTCTGAGGAACACAGTCACTAAGCACTGACACAGACTACCTTTCTCCAATTCAATCACTTACCCACTGGATATGTTCTGCAATTAAACAGCCAATAACTTTCTTGTCGTTAGAAATAAAAAGAAGAGTTTTAGTTCTGGAGTAACACATGAGTGGAGCTTGCTGAAATCCCAAGTCATTGTCTACCATTTCTCTAATTTCTTCAACCTGTCAAAGTAAGTTTAAATGCTGTATAAGAAATACATGTAAATACGCATTTGTATAAATACACATAAAAATTACAGACGTTCAAAAATGTGGTATCTAGAGCTAATCCAGAAGTTAAGGATTATCCTAAGTAACTTGCAACACATCAGTTCACGTAATTGTTCCTTAAACAATACTTGCCTGGGAACAGGAAAGCGAAGACCTCTAAATCAGCTTCCATTAAGTCTAAACTTCAATTAGTCAAAGGCGAATAGAGAGAATGCAGGTAATCAAAGTGTGGACTCTGATATTCTAGAAGTAAATGATATCTATGCCAAGAGTCAAAATAGCTTAGTTGAAAGTTTTCTGTCTGTTAAGTCTTTAAAGAACTAATCCATTCAGGGGTATGAGCAGATGATAGCATGCACAGTGTGGAGCCAGCTAGAAAATGCACATTTTGTCATAGAGGAATAAATAACTGTCATCTCTTTCATAAAGCTTTCTGCTCTCACATTACCCTTGCAAAGAGTAACTGTAACTAAATATAAAATCTTGTTTAATATTAGCAAGTTTAGAACAGATGAATGCAAACAAAAGCTTCAGCATGAGCACAGATTCCTGTACCTGTGGCTGGGCATTGGAACAACCTCTATCATTCAGAGATAGAAATAACGTAGCCCTTCCTACGTGGTGCATTAAATGGCATGAGCTTCTTTAATGCATGTTGTCATTACATTTTTAAAGCAAAACCAGAATTACTTAAGCTATAAATACATGAAGTGAGTAATGATCAAATGAAAACTGTGTTAAAAAAGTTTTAAAAATAACTTAAAAAGCACGGTATCAGCTGCTCTCTGCTTTCTCATCTGACCTTCAGGTACCAGTATTTTAATGTCAAGTCCAATTAGCCAATTTGAAAGTAACAATTCTTGACGTCAGTCACCCACAGCAGCAACAGCTGTTGATTCTCTCACCTTTAACTACATAGAACTACAGAGAACTCTATCCTAAATGACTTAATTTGCTACAGTCTTCTCTGCCCCACTCAGGTATTTTACATAATTTTTCTTCAGCTGTTTTAGTAAAAATTAACGGGCTATGAATGTACTAAAGTTAATAGCAACAGAGAATCAAAACTTAATAAACTCCTCCACATTAAATATTGTAAAAAGAAAATCTGTAGTTTCTTTCAAATTCAATAACTTAAAAAATTCTATGCTAGTTTAAAGAAAACCCACTACAGTCACACCATCAGCTCTCTTGGGCATCAACTCAGCCTCCAGAGGTCCATTCCAACCTGAATCATTCTGTGATCCTACGACAGTGGTACTGTAAGAAGTGCCTATTGGTTACAGCTAAATCTCCAGCTAAACAGAGCCAATGCTTTGCTACTGAAAAACTAAATGTAATGACATTCATATGTATGAACACAGGCGAGCCAACAAAACACCAAAGTACCCCGCTGCTCTAAGGATTCGCCAGTGTATAGTGCCCAGTTTTCAACAGGGAGTCAATGATGATCAAAGGTCTAAAAAACATTATTTAGGAGTATTAACTAGAAAGAGCACACCCATCAATCTCTAAGGTGAAACAATCAGAGTTTGTTCAGGTACAAAAAAAAACACTGCAAAGAGGAAAACAAGGATGTTTTCCACAGCAGTACAATCTGCACTAGTAAGCTTAAATTGCAGTACAGAGACTCTGTTGGACATTTAGGGAAAAATTCCTAACATGGATAGTGAAGTGCTGTCATCGTGTCTCAAGAGATCAGAAAAATCTCAAGTGGTAGAAGTTTTAGAAAACTGTCAAGATGCATCATAACCAGAGCTGACCCTGTTTCAGACATGGGAATAGACTACATGACTTCGAACCCACTTTCCACATAGATCTATTTTTATACAAAGCCATTTAGAGATTGGTGCCATATTCATGCTGTGTAATAACATCAATATGTTTCAGTTTAAATATAGTAGGAAGTTTATATTACATAAAATATCTGGCAGGCATTCTACACGCACTTTAAAACAACGTAAAAAGATCAGCTGGTTGCTGCTCTTCCCACTCCTGCCCAGGACCAACCTCTCCAAAAGGAGAGCAGCAATGCTAAAGAGTGAGATGTCTGACCTCTTGGTGGAAAAAGCTATAGAACTATTACAGTTTTGAGTCCAACTTAACTGCTCACATAGAAACTTTAAAAACCTTCTACAAACATTATCGTCACTTATATTAAAATATCAAACAAGATAAAATACACAAGTCCAGACCTTTTCTCCATACCTTTTTAAGTGCATACTTTGGGTCATCAGGAAGAACCATTATTATCTTTCCATCAGGATATTCGGCCAAAATCCGCTCCTTTTTCCAACCCTGAATAAAACAAACACTTATCTAAACCATATACAAGATGTACTTTTACAACAGAAATTGCATATTATTGTTCTAGACACTGGACTTATGTAGAAACTTCACACTATTTAGCAGTTGCTTTGCTAGAGAAGGAAACTTCAGCTAGCTTTTGAAAATGAGCACAACAGATATAACATGATCTTATTTATACAATCATTTATACAATCGCCTAACTACATCTAGAACAATTTATGAAAGTGTCTTGTAATTGCCCAACTATATCTTTTTCTCCCAGGACTGTAGCACAAACTGAATTTTAAAACAGTAGTAGCAGACTTGGCTCAGAGAACTGATTTCCAAACCTATGTAATACATTTTTTTCGAAGACCTCTGAATGGGAAAACCCCTAGGTTTTAATAAAATATTTCTTTTTAACATAGTTACCTCCACAAATACACACTCAGTTTTAAAGTTTGGCATGCGAAAGACCTCCAGGAGGTACTAAGTGAACTGATTGGCATGCAGTTGCCCAAAATGTAAGGAATAGTTTATTTTGTTACTGATCATAACTGTTAAAGCCACAAGAAGGATACTAGAAAAAATTTTATAACTACCTTCTAAGAATCTAATGGGGAAGGAGGCTACGTTGTGTGTATCTGAAGTATAAACATACTCAAAAAAATAGAGGTAATTAACTCTTCTTCAGATCCACACTCGTGGTGAATAATGAGCAGTACCTGCATGGAAAAAAACAAAACAAAAAAGCCACTTAAATCTAGTAAGATGGGACTGGCAGATATCAGAACTCAAGTTGCTTTGAAGGGACCTAAAAATACTGAATGCGGAAGTAACTTCAGCCACTAAAAAGGCTGATTTATCAAAGTCTTACTCAAAGCAACTTTAAATAAAAAAGCCTTTGAAGAAACAATAGTGATGGAATAATTCTCATTAAAATCTGTACCTTTCCATAGAATACCTTCAACTAAAGACCAAACAACGGAATTTGGCACTGAACAAATGCCACATGCTACCACAAAAAGACTGTTATAATACTTGATCTGTATCTCACTTTAATCACACTGATTTTACTCCCTTACCCCAAACAAGACATGAAGAGAATAATTTTAGAAATGTATTTACTTGCTGGTTGCCCTGGAACTATTTAAGTGTGAGTTTAGTACCCAAATGGCAATAGCTGCAACCCAGATGCCACTTTAATCCTGTGTGCTTTTCATCTCAGTAGCAGTTGCACTAAATACCAACACAAAAGACCTTATTTGAGTTTTTATATATTACAGTCTGAACACTGAGGGCAGTAAAGGCAATCAGCAAAGTGCAGTTTGTGGGACTGTGACATTCCTTTTCAAACTGTTGGAAAAGGTGTCAAAAAATTCACGCAAGGATTGCTATTCTCCAAACTCAAACAGGATTCTCTCTCAATTTTTTTTTTTTCATTTTGTCTTTTGGCTGTTTGCCCCGCAAAAGCTTTCTAAAGCCTACTTTAAACCAACCGTGACCATCACTCAGCAGATATATGCAATGTGTTTGATAATGCTACCATTACAGCATCCACAATGTTGCAGGCCTAATGCAGAAAATTCAATACTACATTTCAAGTGAAGGTATTCTGTTAATATAATAGCCAGGTATTTCCGAACAAAATGAAATCTGATGGAAGAAAACATTCCTGGACACCTTAACTGCTGTTATACTTTTAAGCAACAGTGCATTAGCAGAAATCTAAAAATAATTCTGTCAAAATGCAATAACTGACTCTCTATTACTTAGAAGTCATTATTTTCATTGTTATGCACCTATTAACTTAAGTGATTAGTATAATATGGGGACTGATCATATTAACAGGAGAGGTAGTTGAACTGAAGTATTTGGGAACGTATTCAAAAACGTATCTTTAAGAGTAAGCTTTCCAAAAATGTTTCTGCAAACCCTAAGCTCATCCAAGATTTTTAGTTCATTTGGTTTACCCTAGAGAAGACAATTAAAGTCATATTCCTTTGTTAAAGCAGCAGCTCAAACAGTTTGAAAAAGAAAAAAACTAACGTTCCACATAAGCACCTGCATCTCCAGTATTCTTGCTGTTCAGCCTTAGTAAGGAAGAAACTGTGCTTCCTTTAAACCAGACAAATGGAAGTAATATTTATTGCTTGTGATGGCCAAAGTTAAAAGGAAAGCCGTTATTTCCACCAGGATACCTGTTCTGCAAGGCCTGCAGTAAAAGAAAATGAATATTACGAATCCTCCCCAGTACTGGAAGCCTATGCTCCACAACACATTACCTACAGCAGGGGCGTCAAACTCACAGCCTGCAGGCTGAATCCAGCTCTCCACCTTGTTTTAACCGGCCCAGCACCTTGTTCCTACCTGGCAGCAGCATTGAGCTCCTTGCTCCTATGCTCCTCCCAGCACCAGTCACGTGTAGCGTGTGACACGTGTTACACTGCAGGAGCAGGAGAACAGCGGGAGCCACGAGTTTGACACCCCTGACCTATAGCCTGCAGCTGCAAGGCATGTATAGCTTTGTCACCACAGCTGGGCAGCTGGCTGTACAGAGCACCACCAATGCATAATAACTATTGCACTACCCTATACTCCTTCATATTACAGTTATTTATCCTACAGGTAATTTGTAATCTTTTAGGGATGTAAGGCAACTCTGTGATGAACAGTTAACTCATTTTTTTTATCTACCTCTAACTTTTCCTCCCAATTCAAACAAGATTAGAGATTGCTTCTGCTTGCTTATTAAAGTGCAATTAATTAAATCAAATAATTAATTAAAAAAGGAAATAACTTAAAAATGGCAATACACATGAGTGTTCTCCACTGCATCATGAAACAGCAGCATGGACAATAATTATGAATGCACTGTGTAGTGCACTGCTTTACCAAATGATGTAGAATACAGTTGGAAAGATGTCTCCAACATTAATGGCATTGTAGCTGAAGTGATCAAGGTTCACTATGTTCTGCTTATACTTTAAATAATATCTGATGTAGATTTGCCTCTAAAAGCATAAGTCAGGAGACACAGATTACTTCCCATGCATTTCCTCATGTTTTATAAGTTATGTAAGAGTAGGAAACAGGAGGGCAAACCTGATATTTTTCTGTGTACATTAGTTCTGGCTTGTCTGTACTCCCTATTTCTCAAATACATAAAAAAATCAAGAGGCATTTTTATCTTATACAGTTTTTCCTCAAAAATATTGAGGTAGTGAGGAAAATGTGATTAATATTGTATAATTCTTGATCTTCACTAAGAAAATATTTTACGACATTTTCCCCAAATAATCCAAGTTAACATGAAGTTTTGTCAGCTTTTATCCTTGATAATTTGTAGTAGAGAGATGGGTCTACTGTCTTCTTCGTCCCAACTCCTCTACCAAATTACAGATATTCTACCTCTCTTTCCTATAAACTTAACATGGAGAATGAGGTTTTGATTGTAGAACACATTAAAATCCTCAGTTGCAACTATAAAATACCATGCTCTGTTAAAACTAAGATTACTACAGAACACAGCTAATGGTAAGAACTTTATTTGAGATACTATTACGTTTTATATTGTAAAGATGTATCACTTTTGAAATGAATGCAAATTAAGACAATCATGAAATCTAAGACGACATGAAGTTCATCATCTTCAAACCCAATCGCAATACTTCATTAACCTTTGGTTCCAAGAAGTCAAATGTTGCTTGCTTTTTTTTTGGAAGCACCTCACAGATGGACTTGGATGCAACTACAGCAGAATAGCTATTTCAAACTTATCAGACATTAGACCAAATAACAGCTTCTTCCACGTTCTTCAGCTCAAGATGTTCTTAACTAAAGGGATGAGCTTGAAATACAAACAACAGCAGCATTCAACACCAGGAGCCTGAATCCACATGTATTTTCTAACTTAAGTATTTGGGTTTGCAACTTAAAAACATCATTAAAAATAATGTCTTGTTCTTAGAAAAACTTTGCAGAAATGGTAAATGGATACTGTGTGGTATCACAGAGAGGATACATAATTGCTATTGTGTGGTATCACAGCTAGTGGATTTTAGGAAACTGACCCATGAATCCACCCCATAAAGTCATCCACCTTATTAGAGCTAAAGCGTGATGTGTTTCTCACCACTCAAGGCACGCATGTGCTAGAATGTCATATTTCTTCTGGAGACTTTCAGATGTCTGAAACCAGAAGGACAGCGAGACGAATTCCTACATTTGTCTGCAGTAGGGAACATATCCCACACTAATCTATTCCTGCTCCAGTACTATCCCTGACCACTTTACCTCGTTGCTTATTCAATTTGCACACTTCTGTTAACAGCAAATGGCATCCTTCAGAAAACCCATATCAGTCCTTGCCAATCTTCTGTTCCCAAACCCAGAAAATGACATTAAACTTGCCAAACCTCCTGTCTCCACACAAGGCCTGCAATTTCCTTACAGTCACTATCAGCCACTCATGACAAAACAAGTATCCCAGTACTGTCTCCTTGTTAGCCTGTCCTACTTCTAAAGGCATCATGGAATTTCTAGAAACCTATAAGAACTTTTAATTAAAAGAAATAAGATAGGCCTTAAAAAAACCCTAAATTATATTTTGTTTAAGATAGTAAATAATCTTTTATTTACAAGGGAACCATCTTCTGGCTACTCAGTACTTGTAAAAAAACCCACAAAGCAGCTGCGTGCAGGTTGGCAAGACACTAACAAAAAAAGTCCATTTTCACAGTTCACAGCAAGAAGTTCCATTATTAGATAATGTACATAGGCTTCATTTGTGATTCTGCAAAATGAATCATCAACAGAACTACAAATCACATTATGAGAGATGCTGAAAAGGAAGAAAAACTGAGAGAATTCTCTAGTCAGACTGGGACTGAGTCATACGGCATGAAGAATGTGAATGAAAAGAGAATGAAAAATGCTTCTAAGTTACCTTAGAATGGCCTCCAAACCAACATCAAATATATTAACTACAAAAAAATAATTACCTGGAAAGCTACTGAAGTAGCACACCAAGGTCATCAAGACCAGATGGTCCTGGACCAGAATGTTTAACCAAGAAGTTACCAATACTTTCTCTAGTACATTTTTATTTTTAATCCCATGATGCTACTGCCCTGTTAACATTTTCTGTCAGGGAAAGCAAGGCAGTAATAGTATCAACACAGTAACTACATAAAAGTATCTAGAAACCAAGCATTACCACACCTCTGAGCCATCCTCCCAACAATTCCCACACTAGCAAACCTCAGACAACTAGAATAACTAGCAATCATTCTTCTGATATTTCTGGATGACTAAGAATTAACAAGTAGAGACTTGGTGTACTAATTCAGTGGCAAGAAGGCTTATCTAAAATTCAAATTATTCTCTAAGAGTAGGTGAGGATATTTCTGTCATGGACATTACCACAATAAAATCAATCAAGACCCACTGATCATTGGTCAAACAACTAGTGTTAAAGACTCATCTATTTAACATGGCAGAACTTGCTTACTCATGCAGAAAAATAGACTGTCAATCAAATTGATACGAGAAAAAAAACAAGTTAGAGGGGAACTTAAAGACTCGTAAGACTCCTTCCTTGGCCTCTTACTCTACTGTTCTAGAAAACCGCCTAAGTCATTGCTCTATAGCCTTCTACAGTGTCACAAAACAAATCTAGAGTCTTAAGAGATTTCAGAGACAGAACTGTTTACTCACTGAACTGACAAATAATTGGCCTGAGTACACAATATGTTAGTTTTAAAAAGATGCCTAGCAACTGAGAAAACAATAGGGAAAGTTTTTACACAGAGTTATTTAGAACTGTTCTAAGGCAGTCTGTTCTTTTGCTTTTATTTTAGTCATGTTGCTACTCTAGACATACACACAAGAGAGAAATTTCAGCTTTTCAACTTCCAAAATATTCAAACTTCAGTGCAACTACAATGCAGCTAATGTGCATCAGAGGAGATCTGGATTATTCAGAAAAACTGAACCAACAACAGAACAAATACCACAACTATTTTGCAGATAGTTTCAAACACCTTAGCTATGAAGATACAACTTTATATTTCTAAACAGTGGGATAAATTGAGCTTGAGATCTAAGAGGAGCCCGATAGCCATTTGGTACCTACATGAAATGAATTAGTGGCCTCAGTTCATTTATCCTGGAGGTCTTATCTACTCGAGTGTAGAGTACTGAAGGTAACATGTGTGATAAAGAAAACAGACTTTGTGAATTCTATTCTGGATTTCAGACATGTGAACGGGGATTTCCAATAAGTCTTGTAATATCAGCTAGTGTGAAGTAGCTGATTTTACAATATACTTTGTACATAATTTTTCAAATCTGACCTTTAATATGAGAGGTATACCCATATTCAGCACATACAGAGAATTTATGGAATAAAACTTTGGACCTTATATTGAAAGACTACAATCACACTATAAATTAAGTAACGTTTTAATATACTTTGAAGCTGTATCAGCTGGATTCCTAGGCAGCCACTCTTCAAATTACACATAATTAAGAAAAAGTAGAAGTCATCTAAGATTATGCAATTACAAAAATGGTAACATCAGCTTTTTATCTGACTATTAAGCCAACCACCGCAAACACCACTTGTAGTGAAACCTGTATTTAGCACTTTCAAGAACACTGACATTTGTCTTCCCCGTCATCCCCCCACCAAGATTAGGGACTTGTAACAGAAAGAATACAATGGCAATGAAACACTACTATGCTGCTGAATATTTTTATATGTTATATTTTGGCTGCCTACCATGGCTTTTAAAAACACTTATTTCCCGAAGTGGATTATTTGTGGCCTACTGTGATACTACTCTATTAAAACACAACTTAATGTAATACGAACTGTAACCAGTACACAGCAAAGAAAACATAATGCTTAGGTCTCTAAAAAAGAGAGTTTCTTACCACATATCTTACAGCACTTATGAACTGGTTATGAAATAGAAGATGTTGGGTTTCATCCTCTGGATTTGACGCAGTGTAAAGCATTCCACAAATATTACAGGAAATAGCACCAAATCTCTTCTGTCCTGCATCCTATTTAAAAAGGAAAGAAAAGAAAAAAGAAAGGTATTTGTCAATTGCAAGCACAGTGAACACTGTTCAACAGAACTCATCAGACATGCCTTTTATAACAATCTTCTGGAAACTCAAAGAGGCTAGAATGGAGTGAAACAGGAGAAAACAAGTGCAGAATTTAGAATTCCATCTTTTAAAAAAACCATTTGGCCTCAAAAGACACGGGCATCAATCAAAAAGTAATCTCTACTTAACATTAAAATTGCCTGCCCCCCGTTAGTTTTGAACAAATGACTTCTCTTTCATTTTATGAAATATAAAGAGCAAAGAATTCTTCCTTCATTACCCTATTTGCAGTAAATACAATCACCTTTCACAAAGAAAATTCCCACAGCCAGCCCCACAGTATTTGTTTTCTCCTACAGTTCTGCTGCTGCTCGTCTTTTGGTTGTGAGTTGCCTTGAGGTGGGCTAAAGGTAAGCCTGAATGTTTGGAAGGATATTATAAAAAAACAAAAGCTACAGAAATAATTGTTTAGATCAGCAATGCATTTGCAACAGCTGATCACTGCCTTGTAGGGTTTACATAAACCAAATAGTTCAAGACAATCAAAAAGCATTATGGGATTTTATGCCTCTCTTCATTGATTAAAAGCTTAATTTAATATACTCTTAGGACTTAAGCCTTAACTCCTAATTGGAAACAGGTAACTATGATGTTTGACATGCTATCTTAATTGCACAGGGTTTGTAACTTTTATTCTCCAGACACTGGATAGCAGCTACAATACAAATGGAATATCATACCATTTTACTCACAACCCTTTAGGTTACTCTCCTACTCTATAACCAACCACTACCAAACTAAGGATACAAATAAGTGCCTATTACTTTGCTATTTACTCATTAAAAGAGTGTTACTAATTTGGAAATGCTCAAATTAAGGACTCAGTGCCTAATAAAAGAGTGAAAAAGCCTGCTTGACAGAAGAATATATTTTGCAACATAGCAAGAATGTTTAAAAATCACTTATTACTCCTTCTTGTCTTCAAAGACATGCTTAAGTACATCTAAGAACTAGATGACAGCCCAGTTCTCCACACTCTGGCAGCTTATTTCCAGCAGTCATTAAGGGAATCTAAGA
Organism: Dromococcyx pavoninus; assembly: GCA_033558185.1. Classification (NCBI taxonomy): domain Eukaryota; kingdom Metazoa; phylum Chordata; class Aves; order Cuculiformes; family Neomorphidae; genus Dromococcyx; species Dromococcyx pavoninus. The sequence goes on along the minus strand of JAUMJL010000292.1, from coordinate 206,148 downwards.
TGTAGGCATCAGTTCCTTTCCCAGAAAAGTCTAAAGTCTAACTGGCCAGGCAAACTCAGAGTTGAACTTCCCTTTAAGAGCATATATACAGAACTAGGCAAAAGAAAGAAACTGAGTCTGAGAAGTCATTGCTTTAATGGTATGGTCAAGTTATACATTCCTGCTGTATGCAGAAGAAGAAACAGGAGTACGTTAATTTTCTGAAGGAAAAAGGAAAGATGAATCCTTAGGCTAGTATTCCCAAGTAAGAATAAAATCAGGTTTCTAAAGGTGTAAAAACTGAATCCCACACATTTCATTTTACCTGCAGACTGCCTGTGAAGCAGCAATGTAGTTCGAAGCAAAATACCAATTTGGCCACCAAAATATTCTGCATTTCAAGGGTTTATACATGAAAGATGTCACCAGGAAAGATGATGGATGACGATTATCTTAAGATGAACCAATTGAACTGAATTTGGTAATTCCCATCTTGAAACTGAAGAATATATTCCTTATATCTAGGGTAGGATAAGTGAATAGGAAGTCTACTCTGATGCTTGGAATAGACTTAAAAATATGACATGTAAATTTGAAAGTGAGCTAAATAAAGCAACTCTTAAAATACCTGGCACATACCACTACTGCAGGAAGTCTCAGGAGACAATTCCAGTTCAAATTATCAAGGAGCTAAAGGCATTTGAGCTAAAATATCTATTAGTTTACTACAAAAAACCTTCAAGCCCCCAAAGAGCGTTCACTATATAGGAAGCCATAGAAAAAAAGCTGTCAGGCTCTTTAGCCCATCCCATCTTGCCTTGCAAATATATATGCTGGTTTGCAAGTCCCTGGAGTAGTACCGCCATACTGTATTTTACAGTCTGAAATTCTGGGATGTTCCTGGTGTCACTGGCTTTGGGTTTTGGGGGTGATTTTTTGTTTAGGTTTCCTTGGGGTTTTTTAAGGATTTTATATGCATTCAGATGTATCAATGGGCTACACAGAGGTTAATATTAAAAAAACCTGTTATATGAATTATGAGAAAAAACATACTGCAGTAACTAAAGCAATCTTTTGAATTCTGTAGCCCTAACAAATGCCAACTATACTTTTCGGAAATACTTTACGGTATCTTGAGGGCAGTAAAGAAGACAGTACTTCAGTTACACAAAAAGGTTATTTGAAAGCCACACCACAGGACACAATGCTTCAGACAAAAAAAAAAAAAGCAGCTTTGTAAATCCAGTGCAGGCTACAACAGAAAAAACTGGACATGCAAAATAAAGTCAGGAATTACGAATACATTTTTGTACTTTAAGAAAGTATTTACAGAATCCGACTCTTTTTAACCTGACATCATTGCATAAGTAAGAGAGGAAAGAACATGCATCCAGAGGGAAAAAGTGCTCCCAAACAATATAATACTGCATTAAAGGTGGCTCATCATTTCTAATGGGGAGGAACAACAACAACCAAAAAAACACAATTCAAGAACACCTTATGCAGCATATGAGAATAAGAACTTTAAACTGCAATATTTTGGGGGTCGGAGGGGTGGGTAGGGAAACAACCAACTTCTCAGCAAACACTGAATACTGAATAAACTGTCAACTTGTCCCAACTAGGAAAACATAGAAGAGGTTTGACTCTCAACCTATTTTCAGAGCAATATTTAAGAAAGCATGGAGCTGCAGGTAGAAAAATGTGTTACTCTGTTCCAAACTCAATTTTCTAAGCCATAACAATAAAGAGCAAGGAGACTTATTTCCTAAGCAAATTCTGCACATGTAGATGGCAATTAAGCATTCCTGATATCTCAGGCAATCCTCATTAATATAAGCACAGGATACGCAAGATCCAGTTTCAAGGCTAACACTGATAGAACATTGCAACTACGTTGTCCTAATCTCCAGAAGGGTTTCTTATGTCTGTGTTAGACAGAAAGAAAAGTCTTACCAATATCTTCTTTGAGAAGGTGCATGTCTGCTGATCCTCCAAATGTGGAATAAGGAGCCCTGCAAGCAAAAAAGGCATTTGGTGCCTCGGTAGGAGATGAAAAGGGGCCCTTTTTGTGTTTTTGTTTTTGTCTTTTCTCTCTCTTCAGGCACAGATTAGGTCACCATCTTGATTACCTACTATTACTCAGAGGAAGACCTTTTCTTTTAGTCTTATAACAGAACAAAGAATAAACGCCAGCCATAGAAACAGGCAGGCTGGAAAGGAAATAGAGCAGCAGGAAGGAACAACATACAAGATTTTTGGGCTCTCCACAGAATATGAAAAGGTCAAAGAACACTATTTCCACAAGAGGTATTAAAGACTAAACCTGACGGGCAGATCACCTTGCTGACCAGGAAGATCAGAAGACATGACCCAACTCAGTAACAAGGCTGCAGAGTTTAAGAAAGAACGCAACCAACCAAACCCACCCATCCCACGACCAATACACATCTTTCTGAAAAGTTATTTTAGCAAAAGGATATAAATGAACCTGAAACATTCTGAACTGTAATGTATCTACTTTTATTTAATGTATTTGAAAAATTAAAATGGAGGGTCATTATTCATCATGAAATTATATCCTCACTGGTCACTGGCTAAAGCAGTATGAAAAAAACCAAAGCTAAAAAATGAATTTGCACAATTTTTACAATTTTACAATGTATGTAAAAATATTACTCAAGAATGTTACCGACAGCGTTCCAAAACATACTGGTTTGGGCTGGGATAAGGCTAATTTCCTTCATGGCAGCACCTATGGTGCTATGTTTTAGATCTGTGACCAAAACAGTGTTGACAACACAGGGATGTTTTAGCTTTAGCTGCACAATGCTTACACAGCATCAAAGCCTCTTCTGTTTCTCACCCTGCTGGGTCAGTGAGGAGGTTGGGGGTGCACAAGCTGGGAGGGGACACGCTGGGACAGCTGACCCAAACTGACTACAGGGGTATCCCATGCCATGTGACATCATGCTAAGTCATAAAAGCTGGAGGAAAGAGGGAGGAAGGGAAGGATGTTTGGAGTTACATCATTTGTCTTTCCAATTGTTACACAAGATGATGCATTACTTTCTTGGAGACAGCTAAACATTGTCAAGCTGATGGGAAATAGTGAATTAATTCCTTATTTTGCTTTGCAAGTGCACACAGGTTTCTGCTTTTCCTATTAAACTGTCCCTATCTCAACCCATGAGATCTCTCCCCATCCTACTTCGGGAGAGCGAGCAAATACAGTCCCTGCCTGCTAGGGTGAACCCACAAGACAATATAGCCCTGGTGCCTGAACTCCTGTGTCAGGTCCCCAGTTACCCTTAAAAACATGCTCACCTTCAGGACAAGGGACACCAAACATAATCCACCTGAATTTCCCAGACAACACTCTGTTGCTGCAGTGAAGCAGAAATTGGAAGGACTGGTAATAAGAAAGGATGGTCATTACTGCCCCAAGAGCACATCTATCTCAAAGCATAAGATTTGTGTTGAAAGAAAGGAAGAATGACTGCTCGCAACTATCAAACTCCTTCCCTGTTAATTAAGCAGTAACCACTGACTTGTTTTTACTGGGATTACAGGAAAGAAAACAGGCACTACTTAACCAATGTAGACAACAAAAAATTCCCCAAGAACTGCCATTCAGCAATTCTTCAGAGAAATTGCCAACCAGTCGTCCAATTTAAGGAAGAAAACAGCAACTTTAAATGATAACTACACAACCCTCTTCAGGCTCATAAGAAATCACTTTCACACTTATTATTTCCATTGAGGTTTGTGTTTTCAGCTTAAATCAAAATATTTCTTTCATATATTGCCTATTTCAGCCAAACAGAAACTATGTTCAAGTTTAACCAAAATACATGTAAGGAAAAATTCAAATATGACTTCCAAATACGTAAACGAAATCAATATGCACATCACTTCCACATATAGCACCAATTCAAACCTCACAATCACAGAATGGTTTGGGTTGGGAGGAACCTTAAAGGTCATCCAGTTCCCTCCCCCTGCCATGAACAGGGACACCTCCCACCAGACCAGGCTGCTCAAGATCCCATCCAACTTGGCCTTGAACACTTCCAGGGAGGGGGCATCCACACCTTCCCTGGGTAACCTGTTCCAGTGTCTCACCAACCTCATCATGAAGAATTTCTTCCTAATGTCTAATCTAAATCTTCCATCAAGCAATTCGGATCCATGCATTTGCTGATACTTATAAAGATCATCTACATTTATTCACATTTGCTTGCACTCAGGCATTAACAGGGATCTATAGAAAGACAGAAAGGTCTCCATAAATCTATGCTATCTTTTTACCACTTCAGTGTTTAGCTTTCACTGTTGATTCTTTTTACAAATTCTTTCCTAAAATCGATGAGTATCATTTTCAGAAGACTCACCTAATTTTCAAAGGAATATGTCTCTTCGGTGGCATAAAATGGAAGAAGTATCCCTGTAACTCACAGGTCATTACTTAGAACATTCCCTTGTAGCATTAATGCTTTTACCAATTCTTATTACGACGGTCAAAATTTTGTCCTATATATGGCAGGCAAGCAGATTTTTTACAAGAAGCAAAGAACTGACTTCCCTTGTCTTGGATGTAAAGCATATCTCATTTTATAAAAATTGAAAACATATGCTTTGCACGTAAGTATTTCTTTCCATTTCCAGAAGTTAAAGGAACACATGTTTTCATATTCAAGTTCTCATATCTTCAACACTAGATTCAAGTACTTGGAAAGTAAAGAACAATTTTAGTGCATTACTCTATAAAACTTGCAATACAGAGCTTCATATAACCTGACAACCTATTAACTGAGCATTTAAATGAAGTGTAAGAGGGTACAGTTCACAAATACTCCCAACCAACTAATTCTCTGAACAGCAAATCATGGATTTAAAACAACATGTTTTTAGCCTCAGCCTTAATTTCTTCCTCCAGGAAAACAGATCATACTCTTCTCTGTCTGGACCTAAATCATTGCACACCACTGTGTCCTGTCAATGTTTGTTCTATGAAGTTTGTTGCAGCATTAGATGCCTTGCTGTTTTCAGCTGAAGTTCTACACTCTGAAGAGAATCCCTGCCTTTTAAGATACGTGACAGTATGCAAATCAGAAGAAAACAGATATAACTCATCTTTTGTCTTAGTTGTACCTCTATAAAATGAAGACAATCTTACGTTTGAAAGCTGCTCAGATAACTAGATGTGTACCAGAAAGAGAATGGTGCAAGCAGGGCTAATAAATATTTCTTTTACAAATGGAATTTTTATTATTTTACTTCTGTTACAGCCAAACAGCCTTAACTCTTGTTAGAGATTATATTACTTAAGAAAAATAGAAAATGAATCTATTCATTGTATCAATCACATGGGACAAAAAGGAAGGCAAGATGCATCTTTAAAGATGAAATATTAAAAAATAAAGCATATTGGGGAAAACAAAGACTAGTTTTACCCTAACACCTCTCTAAACACAGCCCAGGAAATTAAAAAGTTAGAACACATGGACGGTATTGTTACATCCTGGACTTTGAGTCTCAGATAATGTAAAGACAATTAAAATGACAGATGTCATTTAAATACAAAAGATTAGGAAAACTCAGTAACAAACACTCCAGCAAAACAGTTGATGGAGTGAATCAAATTAAGCCCAATTAGTTTTAAAGCTTCAGTTAAAAAAAAAGAAATAAAGGATTTTGTACATACATTAAGATAGACTGGCTTGACAGATCTCCAAAAGAATTACATCTCAGAGTAGAAAGCCCAAAATTGCACCCTTCCAGACATTTAATATTTTAAAAAAGTGTAACAAAGTGCAATTTAAATGTTCCTTTCTAAGAATAAAAGCATTACTTCCCATCTTTGCTCAAGGTAAGAGAAGCAGTTTCATTACCCTCTTTAATATACATGCCAGGAACTTGAAATAAAAATGATTTCTAGCTATTAACAATAACATTTTTACAGACACTATGAATGCTAATTTCAGTGATTTGACTGTGGGTAGTAAGACTGCTTTCCATATATGAGAAACTTCAGCCTCAACAGATTTAAAGCCAACTGAATCCTTTCTCTGTTCTCAGAGGATCGTTACAGAAGTACATAAACACCTTTGAAAATACCCTTAACACAACAACAAAAAGTCCAGTCATTCAGAATCCACATTTAAGAAATTCACAATGGTTTTGCAAACAAAACTATTAATTACGAAATGTAGCTTATTATATTACATGTATTTAATCCCCAGCCTTTTGAGTACTGAGCAACGTCTGGTCCTGTAGAAGTTAATCTAGCAATTTTCCCCCTCCAGATGCTAGCACAAACCATTGTAGACATAACAATGTCTTGTCTCCACAGTAACTAATGTCAAGGATAGTATTTTACAAAATGGCTTAACGAATATTTGGGTTCCTCTATACATTCTGACAATGCTAAAAGCAGCTTTCCCCCAAGTAAAGGAACAACAGAGCACTATCTTACTTAATGCTTACTCAGTGAAGTGAACTACAACCATTACAAAAACGCCCTTTCAACACAATAAAAAGACTACTCTAAACTAAATGAAATCAAAGTGAATTAGATCCATATGAAGTGCTGAAGTATATTAGGTCTTATGAAGCTGTTACTTCCACATTTAAAAATTAAATACAGTGCTCACTTCCATTTTCCAGAAAAAAAGAAACTAGGTCTCTCCCATTTTCTCTATTTTTCTTTATTTAGGGCCCATTGTTTATATTCTAAAATTTTGCTGGGCAAACAACTTAAAACTTCTACTGTTGAAGACCTAGGGGGAAAATATTACTCTCCTAATTTGGATTGAAAACAAGAGTACTACTAGCACAGTCAATAAATTGCAAAGAATCACTTTGTATGAATACTGAGAGAAGAGCTACATAACCTCTCTCCAGTGGCTCAGCTTAAAGTTAGGTATTTCTTGTTGTCAAAGATCCTAGCAACTCTTCAGTCAAGTTCTACTACTGTACTAGCAAAAATTAAGTTAGCTTTACTGAAAAGAAATATTCTTATAGTCTTTTTAACATAGTTCAGATATCTAATCATGCATTTAACTGTTGTTCAAATGAGTTTCAAAGAGGCAATAGCTGAAATACCTCTTAAACACACAGATATGTTTATCAATTTAGTTCTCAGAAGATCCATTTTTAAAATATTTCAGCATGGATACAAAACAGCGTTCCCAAGTCACCTGGTTCTATTTTAGTTAATATTTGCATGTGTATAACTCACATATTACATGACAAAACTGCAATCTAACAAGAGCACAAGTTCTACGTGGGGGGGGGGGGGGAATTTCATAAGCAGCCTTCTACAGAGTCCTCCCTTCTAATGGCCTGAATTCCTCTTCCTCTGCAGCTTCCTAGCTCCACTCTTTTATTTCTCAAGGATTACCTGTTGTGTGGATTATTAAAAACAAAACATAACACAACCAAAACCTCCATTGTTCACAATGAAGTTGTGTGATTCTACAAGACAGAAAAATGACTGGTGTGTCACTCCCTTCTCATTTTGCATTGTCTTGCATTACCTGCATTTGGTAACTAACAGCAAAGGGGCAAGAACTAATAAACAAATTAGTATTGCTGTTTAATCATGGTGAAAATGAGTGCATCCACAGGAAAATCTTTAAGTTTGTCTCAGAACAATGGACATTTGAATGCTGCAGGAACAAAAATGTTGATATTAATTTTGCACCCACTCTGCGAGATGCACTTCCCCCTATAATTCTGAAATTCTGAGGAACTGAAATTTTGCAGAACTGAAGTTTTGCACATAAGAAAAGGTGAATTAGTTCTCTATGAAACAACTCTATTTTTATTGAATAGCCATTCTACTAAAAGAACGTTGACGTTTGTTTTAACACGATCCAGTTTTAAGTGTTAAGTCTGTCTGCCACCATTTTTCCATCAACACAAAATGACAATCCAGTACAGGTTCTACTTCCACAACTCACTCACAGTGGCAATAGCAGGACATATGAGTAACGATTTTCACACAAGTTCATAAAAATACAGCGCTGCAAATTCAAAAGTAATTTCTTCAAGAAACAATAAGCTGTACTAAAGGGTATTACTTACTATGATCAGTTGCTTATCGCCATCCTTTCCTGCTTCTTTTAGCTTCTGAATGTGTTCTTCAGATGGTAGGGAGTTACTGCATTTTGATGCTAATGAAGGATTTGGTAATGGAACCCTTGAAATATAAATGTATTCCATATTAAAAAAGGGCCTGCTTATACACGTCATCCTAGATACTCAAAGCCATTGTGATTAGTGTAACTAAACTTCAACAAGATGCAAATCCAAGTTAATTACCCAAAACACAGTCCCATACATTTTAATTTGTAATTCAAATGGAAAGAGAAGGAAATAAAAGGATTAACCAAAAAATACAGTTTGTGACTAGCCTAATTATGAGATTTTTAATTTAAAAAATATTAAATTTATAATCAAGTGGGGTAGGTCAGGCACAACCATTAACACAAGTATTTAACTGAGGCATTTTCACAGCATGACTGATGATGCGTAATGCTATGTATTTCGTAAGTAATGTTTATATTTCTAGTTCTAGGTACATACATCAGGCTGCTAAAGCAGATCATGCAAATATCCCTATAACTATAAGAGGGCGATATGAAACAGATGTAAAATTCCTCAAATTCAATTCAAACTTATTCTCTTCTAGTGGCTGGCAGCAAAGGGAGGGAGAAGAGGACCTGAGGAATAAATGGATGAATATCACTGGAAACTCTCGGACTCAATTTACGTTTTCCCTTGTCATGACTGAAAAGAAACACTGGAGAGTGCTACAATACATCAACGACAAAGTTATCCTATGAACTTGCTACTGCCTTCATGGAAAAATAACATTAATTCCAGGCTTGGATAAAACTTGTAGAGATGATCAAAGCAAAACACACACAAAAATACTCTTATTTCAGCTATGTATCTACATATTTTCCATTTTTGAGCAAACTAAGGACCGGGCCAAACACTTAACTGTAGCAGCTGCTGTAGTATATGTAGCAGGTTAATTCAGTGATCTTTTTCAAAATTAAAAACTCTTGGCAGGTATTTTTAAAACAGCATTTTTCACACTACATCAGAGCTATTTTTATTTCTGTCATGTGCCCCAAAATTTACGTTAAGTAGCCACTTCAAGGTTTGCCTTTTCCTACTGCAAACTTCCTTATCAAGCCCTGAAGAGAGCTACGTTAGAGATATGCACATTATCCTATGTCATGGCAGGGGTACGACAGAAAGAATGATGGCTTAAATCTTGGACAGCATAAGGAAAACAGGGTAAGAAAGTTCTCACAAGAAAAACACATATCCAAATAACAGCAAAGCAATATGGGCTTGTTCAGTCAATAAAATTAATAAATTTGAGTAGATACCACAAAACTGTTTGGCAGCAAGAATAAAAACATGAAAAATCAAAGTTATTTTAATATTTATTGAAAAACCTAAAAGTATTAATTCAATTTACATCTACCTTTCATCTTCAATTTACATCTACCTTATCACCCATCTTCTGTGAAATTCTGTCTAGCAGTTTTTCAACATATACAAAAGGACTGGTTAGTCAGAATTGTTAATCTATCCTCAGACACACATACTGAAAATGAACCACATTTTTCTTTGTGTCTCCATTACGAGTATCAAAAACATTGTGAATACACTAACTACTGTGCCAACTATGCTGTTGTTTGAGGTATCAGGTACGAAGACATTACTGTCTTTAGCTTACAATTGGCTAAAACCAAGAGGCTGTGTCAGAACTGTTCAAAAACTGCAACATGATCAAGGATAAAACAAAAATTTGAACTGTTAAAACGATTCAGTTAGCAGCAAGCACAAGAATCATTTCTTATACAGCAGCCGAAACCTTCATTTCACCACAATCACAACCAATCCCCAATTAAATCCCCTCTTCCCTACCTAAACAGATGTAATTACCTGTAACGTAAAGGCTAGAAAACTCTTCCAGAATTCAGTGAAATAGTTAAGTACGAGAAAATCATGTGGTAAATCCTTCCCACATTCTCTTGTTATGGGATTTGAGGAGACTATTAGAAATGTTTTCCCAACTCTGTTGCACTGTAATCTTTAAAATGAATTTGCAGTTACAAATACCTTGTTTGATTTTCTTAACAAAATAAAAACATCCCTTAATAACCAGATAAAATGAAAGGTTTTTTATAAATGACAAGTCACTTAATTGAAACTGAAAGTTAGGGTGGGGAGACAATAAAAAATACCTCACATAACTCTACTGAAGGCTACTGCAATTTCATAATGTATAAATTAACATACCTGTTCTCAGTTTCAGAAGTTAGATTTGTGAATGAAGTATGCGTCAACTGCTTGGGAGCCAAGCCTACAATTAATCAAAGATTACAACTTCATTATAGTTTTTAGTTGCAAAGGAAATGAGAGCTACACAAACAGCGATTTGCAAAAACATATTCAAGACGATGTTGCGATTTGTTCATGGCCAACAAAAAAGTTGCAACCCTAAGGCACTATTCAGATGTTCCTCCACGTATACTTCAAAAAATATGCAATTTTCTTCCAACATTTTCACAGTAGTTCTGCAGAGCAGTTTGCCAGCAGCTAAACAAGTCCAGTAGTGAAACTACCTAGGATTTTAAATCTGTTTATACCAACACCCATATAAACAGCTCTATGTATAGTATTAGAATGATAAATGTATAGTATGCCCCCACCCAAGGTGTATTCTATAACACTTTAAGAAAAGAAACAAACAAGACTAGCAAAAGGAAGAAAAAATATTTTTTTTACATTCTCTAACAGTAAAAGAGTTAAGAGTATTTCGCCCTTCAAAAATACCCTAAAAAAGCTATTCAGTAAAACTAACTAACTAAACAGTGCACTCAAAATCAGGTTCAGATTAAAATAAAAAAAAAAATAAAAATCAAGCAACCCAAAACCCAAAACAAAATAAAAACCTCAAAGGAAAAATCCCAAAAGCATAGGGATGAAATATTAAGAGTGAAGTTAATGAAGAGATATGTTAGTGATCCATTGATAATATTTCTTAGTCAAATGTACTTGAGTCAAAACACTCCCATCGCACTTGAGAAAGTACATTCACAGGCTGATAAACAAAGACTACGTAATAAAAACAGGAAAGTGATTGCTCTATTAATAATTTGATCAAGATCAAGTGGAACAATTTAGGAGAAAGGCAGGCAGATATTTATCAAAAAAAAGTAGTAACCAACAGAGAATCTTTAACAGAAACAGATCCAGGAGATTTTTCTTTCTTTGCTTATTTTAAAAGTTGTCATTTCACTTTTACTCAAGTGGAGCATATTTAAGTTTTAAAATATTCATCCATTAAGCAGGAAGAGGCACTAAAAGCAGAGCTAGGTAGAAAACCAAACACCTCTCTCCCACTACACAGCCCAGAGATAAAAGGACATTCACTGCTACCAAAACAGCCATCGGTGTGACTCACAAAGAAATACAAACACCCTGGTGAACAGTTACGATTCCAGAAGTTTAGTTCTGCATTAACTGTACCTCATTCTGTATAACAGTTCTCTGAAAGAAGACTGACTCTTTCCATATCACTAGTCAGATCAAGTGGAAAAATTATTAGTAGTAAACAGTTACCTTGAGGTTCACTTTCTCCGGATTCTTTTCTCGATTGTTTTGGTGGTTTAGGAGCTGTAACGCTTTTTATTGGAGAACTTTCTGGACTTGATTCCAAATGTAATCGAAAGTTCTAAACAAAACAGAAAATATTAAACCCCCCCCACAAACCAAGAACTATTTCATGCCTATTAAAATCACCCAGATAACTAAGTAATAACATTTTGAATACAGCATCACTTTTCCAATTCCTCCATTATCTTAAGCAAACAAAACACAACTGATTAGCTAGTCCACACCAAAAGTATCCGTGCAAAAAGTATTTTTTGTTTTATATATAAGCGTGTAAAATACTTTTCACAAAACACCTTTGTCCTTAAAATCTTAAATTTTACCAGAAACTTAATCAGATAGAGAACACTTCTTTCTCCTCTCATTTCTTTCAATACACCTTTTCAGAACAGAATAGCTATGCAAGCTTAAGTCGTCAAAAAGTGTCCATATGAATCTGTAAAACCTCTGGCTCTGGCAGGAAATTTTATCAGTCAATATTTACGAGGGTGGAACAGATTCATTTTCTATCTTACTATCATCCTGTCTAAAAGAACGCACTGGTAAAGGATCTTGTGAAAACTTTAAGTTACGGTAAAATAAAGCCATTGTTAAAACAAACTTTCTGAGCACAGCACTCTGAAAACAGAACAGATTTAGAACACCCTCCCACCATACACCATAATTAAAATGGCTTACCTCATCTGGTCTTGGCTCACATAAATCTTTTGTCAAATTACGTAACAAACCATTTTCTGCACCTCTCTTTGTGGGCTGTTTTATTTCTAATGTCACTTCTTTAGCTCCAGCTCTTTCAGATGAAGGATCTGGTTTCTCCCGCACACAAGTTGCACTTTCACTCTCAGAGAGTCCTGTTACTGACAGCTTGTCCTGTGCCTTCGAAAGCTCTGCTTCTGTAGGTCCTTGACATGCCTCTGAAACTTCAGGGTAATCTTTTAACAAAGAAAGCTTGGGGACATTTGCAGAATTTAAGTTAGTTTGCTTCATATTGCTAGCTTTCAGTAATTTAATTTTGGTCCATTTAGAGTTTTTGTTTGAGGAGTTATTTCTACCATTCAGAGTGCATTTGACAGGCATTCCTTTTTTGCTAGGGAAAAACCGTTTGCATTGAGTATTTTGACCAGGTTCTCTCTGAGTATGCATTTCACTTTGTTGAAGGTCTGTTTCAGCATGCTTTTCTTCTGTTTTTCTACACTCAGCACTAGGGGAATCTTTTTTCACCTCTACAGTATCTGACTCGATCTCACCTGCAATTTCTTCACAAAGTTCAAGGATGCTCACCCTTTTGGATTTTGCATCATTCTCTGGTTGATCAGCCGGGGCTGTTTCACTTACAGATGGCTGTGAAATCCTTTTTGTTTTTTTACTGTTTTTCACATTCTGATGCACTTGTTGCTTTTCCTTAGTCACTGTCTTCGAACTTGGCTTAAGAGAATCTGTTTCCACTTTCTTTGCTTTGCTAGAAACAGAAGATACAGGGCCTGTTTGTTTTTTAACTTCCTCGACACTTTCACCGGGACATAACGATGACCCTTGAAAGCTGTGTTGAGTGCTGTTGGAATTATCATTTTTATTGTCCACTTTACATTTTTTCTCTTTCAGAGAGCTGATCACTTCTACGTGTATTTCTTTATCCTCATTTGTACTGTTTGGCTTTGGTTTTGTGGGTTTCTGTTCTGTTTTCTCTCCAGGAGAGTCAGGTACTTTTGCTGCAATGCTGTGAGCATGTTTTTTTGCCTGGCTACTTTGTTTAACTTCCAAAGCTTTTTCTTCTTTAATTTCCCTGCTGCGCAGGGATCTTGCTGGTACATGAACTTGCGTTAACTGCTGCAGTCTCTGGGATCTCCTTGTTACTGTCTCATTTGCGTCAATTACGCATTTTGATTTGGGAATTTCTTGCACAGATTTTTTCTGGCATACCTCCTTATTTTTTGTAGATTTAGGATGCTGTTGGACATTTTTGTCTGGAGCTGCTTTATTCTTCAAGTTCAATGCTGATGACCTTGTAGTCATGCGCGTTCCCTGTTCAGGTTCATTGGCATTGTCACTGAAAGATTCAAACAATCATTTTTTCAGCATGTAGAAAGTAGCATTTGTTATACGACGCTTCTCATTCTGACTAACCTCTGCCTCTTTTTTCTTTTCTTTTTATTTTTTTTTAAATACTAGGTCTTGCACACTATTTTTAGAAAAATTTTCTCTAATATTTACTTCATTTCCACCTGGTTACTCTTAAGAGCAGTACTTAATGTTTTTTATGCATGGTAAGACTGAATTATGAACACCAGGTGAATGATTTTTAACACGTCTAGCAGGTTGTGAGTTTCAAATGAAGTATTAGCTTATACAGTTATTAAATTTATTTTTGCTTCAGAAACTTTTCTGAAGAAAGTCTTTCTGGATTTCAAGACACTAACACTGTTCCAGAGAATGATCATGTAGCAGATACCATACTTAATAATTTAAGGCTGGTCTTACCACATGTGCTATTAACTATTTAGCTGTATCTTTAACTCAAATTCATTCTACTTAGACAGCTTCTGCACTAATTTAGTCTAGGAAGATAACCTAGAACAATTACTTTTTTTTTGTTACTGACCTGTTTGATTTGACAGAGGTTTTAAGTACATTTTTTTCCTGCACTGCACGCTGATTGGGCTTTGATTTATTTGAGACATGTTTTGCATCTGACACCTCTTTTTCCTTCTTCGCCGATGATGGTTTGCTGTTCCTGTCCAGCTTTGGACGTTTAGCAGAAGGCTCCACTAACATAGACTTCCTTTTCTGAGCTGCCATTTCTGTAAAACACAGTAAGTGATTCAACTTTATAGAGTCTTTATCAACTGTTACAGCATCAGTTAGTATAACGGAGGATTTGCCCATTTCACAAAACAAGGTAATTGATTTTCACTTCTCCTTTTAGAGGAAGACCATGCTAACAGAAAGCAAACCATCAAAGCAATCTCAAATCAAATTACATTTATTTTACTTACAGGTTTTTAAAAGAAGCAATCGATGTTCAGACCAAGACAACTTATCAAGGTGTGCCAATAGCATTCCTTATGTATATGGTTACAAACAGGATGTTTCATGCCACCTATGAAGAATATAAAATGTTCATCCAGTAAGTATTTTATTAAATTCCTTGTCAGACTGAATTTGGCATTCTCACCCTTTCCCTCTTCTATCCCTTCAAAAAACACTTAGCTCTAAAGTTCCTTTGAAAATCATTTTCAAAAAAAGCTACAAATTTTATTTCTATATCCATCAATTTTTAGCAGTTTGCTATCTTTGTCATTATCCTTTTGCCTTTTGAAAGGTGGCAAATATAGCACCATTTGGAAGGAATTTTCTCAGCCCTTCACTTTTTTCCAGAAAATAGTATGCTGCTCTCTTTCATGCTGCTCAAAAAAAAAGGGGCCTGCAGTCAATTCTGTGCCTCACAGCAACAGTGAATAAATCCATCAGACTCCAAGCTTTGTGGCTGCTGCTGAACTTTACAGACATCAGCAATTGCCTGTATATGTTCCTTCTAACACGACTTAAGCTACAAATCAGAGATGGAAAGCTGAGAAAGTAGCCTTACTTGAGACATTTGCCCTAGGTAAAGATGTCTTCATGAGAACTGAAATGATGTTAACAATGCAGAAGTTAATCTGCACAATAGTCTGAAAACTAGTAGAGATCTTCAGCAAGAGGTCTCTACCGATCTGTTTGATCATACCTTCCACAGATATCTCTTTGTGGCTTTTTTTAAGTTCCCTTACTCAAAAGACACTGGTGTTGTATTATGGTATGAGTAATAATTGTTCAGGAAAGTTTCATTAGTATCTTTTAAAAATTAAGTTTACTGGAAGACTCAATGCCCAAAACTTCCATATCAGCTTTTTAGGTCAAGAATTACTTTTTGCCATTTGCAGACTGACAAATAAATATTTCTGTAGCAGAATTTTATCATTTTTCAAGTCTTAGCTAATGTGACGTTAAATTTGACAGATTTTAAGGTCAAATGGGAACTTCCAGTTATCAGGTGTATAACACAAACCAGTTACTTTTATTTCATAACAACTACAATAAGCCTTCCAGTATTGGAAAATGCATGCCTGTTAACAATTTGAAAGATATTTATATTAAGCTCAACTTAATAATGATTCATTATCCAAAAAGAAGAGCCAGACTTTAAACTATCCTTAACCCCATTGTTCTTTACCAACTCTTGCATGAAGACACTTCTAACCATACCAGACTGACAATGCTCAAATTCCTAACACTAGCGCTGTCTTCTGACTTTCTCTTTTAGCAAAGGTGCATGACCAGTGACTCATATTTGAGAATCATGAAACACATCCAGGGAAGAAATCCCTAATAACACTTTTCATAGTGCTATTTCCATGTCTTTCCTTAAGGAACAGGTAACATAATTTGCATGCTTTACTTCTAAGTGGTTCATGAGCTCCACGACACTCAGCAAGCCTACGGGTTTCCACTAGTCAAAGATTATCAGTCAGAGCCGCAGTAGACACCTGCGCTGAAAAAAAAAAACAAACAGCGGTAGTTGCCGAGTAAGTCTCCAATCCTAAATTCTCTTCATTTAGAGCACACCATGACACATACTGTATACATCTAAACCTTCCTGGTTTTTTTCAGCCATATACAGACATCACTGTCACTCAGCCACATGACATGACACACACTGAAGAAAAACTTTCAAGCACAAACCAGAAAATACAATCCTTCCCTCACCAGCACTGCTTCTCAGGACACCTTCAAACACATTCTCCTCCCACAAAAAGAACTAGCTCATTAATAGTAATTTCTTTCCTGCTAATACTTTGCACAGCACAGCAAGGACTTTTCTAGACGTTCCAGAATTGGCAGCTTCTGCCCTGAAAAAGTCCCCTCTGGTAAAAGAAAGATTCTGGAAAGGTATGAAGACAGAGAAGTACAAGAACAAACTACAAAGGTTTTGGTGCAAGAAGGAGAGGGGAGTTAGGGAGAGGTATGGAAATAGCACTATGAGAAGTGTTATTAGGGATTTCTTCCGTGGGTATCCTCTCTCAAATATGAGTTGCTTGTATGCAGCTTCTTTAAAAGAGAAAGTCAGAAGACAGCACTGGTGTCTGGAATTTGGACATTATCAGCCTGGTGTAGTTATAAGTGTATTTATAAAAGAATAATTAAATAAAAATGGGGTTAAGGACAATTTAAAGTCTGAAAAAAAAAGAAAAAGAACAGCTCTCTACTTTTTCCTTCTGGATAATAAATAATTATTAAGTTGAGCTTAATTTCAAATCGTTATAGACATGCATTTGCCAATACCGGAAGGCTTACTGTTGTTATAAAAAAATGAAAGTAACTGCTCCGTATTATACAACTGGTAACCTGAAGTTCCTGTTTGACATTAAAATCTGTCAAATTTAACATCACATTAGGTAAGGTTTGAAAATCGATATTATTCTAATACAGAAGTATTTCTTTGGCAAGCCTGACTAATGGCAAAAACTGATTCCTGACCCGAACAGATGCACGTAACACACCCTCTCCCCCCCCCCGAGTCTTCAAAGAAGGGGCGAGCGCTTGGGCTCGGGAGGGACTTGGGGCCCGGCTGCCTGATAGGGTGCGGGGCTCTCCTCTCGCAGACGCGCTTGGGTACTCCTTCTCTCTCTCCCAGAGAGGAGCCGGGCTCCCCCTGAGGACCCTCCCTCCTTGACTGCCAGGACAGAACCTCACAGCCTTCACGCGAGCCTGAGACTCCAGAGGAAAGGAAACCACCGCAGGAAAGGCCTCCCGGCGTCGCCTCCCCATGTCCCCCGCCGTGACAGTCCTTGGATCGGGGATCCCCTGGACGCGGCCGAGCACTCCCCCAGTCCAGGCCAGGCCAGGGCGGGCCCCGCCGTGGGGGAGGGCACGGCCCGATCGCGGCAGAGGTCGCAGGCCCGGGCCCGGCAAGCCAGGCCCGAGGAGGCAACGGCGGCCTCCCCGCCTCGGTTCGGGGGGGTGGGGGGGCAGACGGCACCTCCCGGGAAGCGGGGTTGGGGGGAGGCGGGAATCGCTGCCGAACGGAGCTGAGGGAGCAGGGGAAAACGGGGAACTTCCGCACTGCCCGCGCGCCCCGGCGCGAGGCAGCCGCTCTTACCTCGCGCGGGTGTCAGCGGCGGCAGCGCGAGCCGCCCGGCCCGTCAGCTGCGCGCGGGGCGGGGGGGGGGGGGTGTGTGTGTGTAGCGGAGGAGGAGGAGGGGGCGGGGCGTAGGTGCGTGACGCGAGGGGGAGGGAGGAGGAAAGGAGGAAGGGGGGGAGGAGGAGGAGAAAGGGGAGGGGGGAGAAGGAGGAGAAAGGGGAGGGGGGAGGAGGAAGAGGGGAGGGAGAAGGAGGGGAGGAAGGAGGGAGGGAGGGGAGGAAGGAGGGAGGGAGGAGAGGAAAAGGGGGAGGGGAGGAGGGAAGGGGAAAGGGGAGGAGGGAAGGGGGAAGAGGGTGGAGAGGGCGGGGCGTAGGCGCGCGAGGTGATGGGGTGGCGATGAGGGAGATGAGCGAGCCCCTTTTCGCTTGGTGAAATCCCACAGAACCTGCTCAACATCCGGGTACACGGGATAGCCACGCCCCCCCGCCTAGCCCTGTCGCTTGGGACTCACCCTGTCCCGCCACCGCTCGAGCTTGTGACGCCGCACCCCGCAGGAGGCGGGACGGTTACGGCGAACGAGGAGGAATCACAGAATAACCTGGTCATCGAGTCAATGTTGTCCCTGCACAAGGCAACCCCAAAATTCACAGCATGTGTCTGAGTGCATTGTCCAAATACTTCTGGAATATTGTCAAGCTTGGCGCCGTGACTGCTTCCCTGGGGAGGCAGGGTTCCCTGGGTTCCAGTGCTCCATCACCCTCTGGGTGAAGAACCTTTTCCTAATGTCCATCCTAAGCCTCCGCTGGCACAACTTCCTGCCATTCCCTCGAGTCCTACCGTTGGTCACAAGAGAGCAGAGCTCAGCACCTGCTCCTCCTCTTGTGAGGAAGCAGTGGACTGTGATGAGGTCCCTCCTCAGTCTTCTCCAGGCTGAAAAGACCGAGTGACTTGAGCTGCTCCTCATACGACCTCACCTCTAGACCCTTCACGAGCTTTGTGTCCCCTTCTGGACACTCTCCTGTAGCTTTAGAACCTTTTAATACTGCGGCGTCCAAAACTGCAAACAGTGCTTGAGGTGGGGTTGCACCAGTGCAGAGTGGAGTGGGACAATCACCTGCCTTGGCTGCCAGGGCACACGATTGGCTCATGTTCAACTTGTCATCGACCAGAACCCCCAGGGCTGCTCTCCAGCCTCGTCACTCCCCAGTCTGTGTGTACATCCAAGGTGAAAAGTCTTCCCCAGGTCCCAGGGTTCCTGATAATTTGGGGTAAATTTTAAGATTTAGATTAGACATTAGGAAGAAATTCTTTGTGATGAGGGTGGTGAGGCACTGGTACAGGTTGCCGAGGGAAGTTGTGGATGCCCCCTCCCTGGAAGTGTTCAAGGCCAGGTTGGATGGAGTCTCGAGCAGCCTGGTCTGGTGAGAGGTGTCCCTGCCCACGGCAGGGGGGTTGGAACTGAATGATCTTTAGGGTCCCTTCCAACACAAACCATTCTGTGATACAGAGGTCTATGTTGGGGTGGCTGGGGATTTCCCACTGGGCAGCTTTACCTTGGGTGTGCAGACAGAAGTCGGGCTCCTTAGTGCATCATGCCAGTGTGTTTCACCTGTGCTTATAATTAGGACAGACACTTGTCTGTGTCTTAGATACTAAAGAGGCTCACTGGGTGTGTCCTGGTCCTGTGCAGTATCCGCTTTTTCAGAGCACTCATGAACTGCCTGTTCAAGTACAGTGAGGTTTTCCCAGGTTCAGTAGTAACCCTGCAGGTGCCTGATTTAAAAGCTGTGTTCATTGCTGCGTTTCACAACTCATTCTGAAGCATAACCACCTATTTGTGATTTTTTCCATTGTCAAGGAAATTTCTGTCCTTAACTACGCTGGGTAATGAATTTGTACCTCGTCTAACCTTACACTGTGGCTTCATTGCCTCAGGATATTCCCAGATCTGGTCTATGTTGGCAAGTAAGAGAAGTTATAAGCAAAAGAAAGGGAGCTGAGGAGCTGACATCCACTCCACTGATGTGCTGGTCCAGACACGCTTTGGTCTAATCGTGTGGATGCAGTGACCGCTAGGGTTGGAACATGTCAGCTGTGTTGTGGGGATGTGTCTGTAGTTTTGGTTTCCTTCAGAAGGAACCCATTGTGCACATTCTAAGATCCTGCATGACAAGTGGAAGCGATCAGAAGGTTTCCTTCCAAAGTGTGCTGCTGATCCTAACTACAATACTAATGTAGAGATATGTTGTGCGAACCTAGTGTGCTCCACAGAACCTGAGATTCCTAGAATGCCAGGTTGGAAGGGACCTTAATGATCATCTGGTCTAACCTTTATAGGTGATACATAGTTTAAATGAGATGGCCCAGCACCCTGTAGAGCAGAGCCTTAACCGTGTCCAGTGTAGAGGAATCCACTGCTTCCCTGGGGAGATTATTCCAATGTTTAACTGTTCTCCTGGTGAAACATTTTCTTCTGGAATCCAATCAGAATCTCCCCAGGAGCAACTTTGCGGCCATTACCCCTTGCCTTTTCCGTGTGACTCCTCATAAAAAGGGAGTCTCCATCCTCTTGGCAGACACTCTTTATGTACTGGTGCATGGGAATAAGGTCTCCCCTCAGCCTTCTCCTCAGGTTTGACATCATACAAATAATTGTCTTCATTTCTTGCAGTGTAAAAAATTAGGAAACACCCTGCAAGAAGCTGCTTACAGGACAAATCCCAAAATTTTACATCCATGAGCAGCTCTTGTGATGTTGCATTCTCCGTTATTGATAAGGGGAGATTATTACAAGATTATTTAATTGAAACAGTTATTTCCAACTCTGATTTGTTCCATGTTACCAGGGCTAGCCTAAAATGCATAAGGGATGTGTGTCAGAATCTCAGCGTGATGTATCTTTGCTGTGTATATCCACTCCTGTTGGTTCTCCTTGCTGATACAGACACAGTCTCCATTTATTTGACTGTAAATTTGCATGGTGATGTGTATACATCATTGCATCAGAATGGCTGGATAACAGCACTATGAACCTTGGCAGTAACCAACTGATAAATGACTGTGAAAGATGTTAGAAGAAAAGGGCTTGAACAGCAGCATGTGACAGGGTTTCTACCAGATTCCTGGTTACAGTTTGCTGACCTAACAGAGACCACACAAGTGATTTAGTACTTGGCAGCTACATAGCGTAGATGTTCCGCAAATATCCTTTTGTTAATGCTTGAAGTACTTAAAAAGTGGTTATTTTGATTTTTATAATATAAAAGTGGTTATTTTTATAATATAATTAACTTTTTTTGCCTTTTTAATGATCTTTAAACATTTTGTTGATTTCTGTAGTTCTTACATTTATGGAATTAATTGTTGGAAATTGCAATCAAGTTGCTGAATAGCATAAAAATTTATATATATATATATATATACACACATTTTATATATTCTTATATATAGATCAAATTACCTGGAAGGTGTTTTGTTCTGCCTGCACAAATTTTTTTGTCCATTTATTAACTGTGTTCCTTGCTAAGTCCTCTTTCTGGACACATTAATGGAAGCACAGTTTGTCCTAGACAAATGGAAATTTTCAGCAGCTGCAGTTTTTGAAAAAAGCTGATAGGAGGAAATGTTATTTATAACTCCTTATTACAGCTCCTCTAATGCATGATAATCTGCTGCGACTTTACAATGCACGCAGCAACATGTGGTCTCCTGCTTTCCTACAGTAACCTGCAGAGTGCTTTCCAGATGAAGGACACTTCAATCACTGGGTTATCTTCAAATTTCCTGGAGGATGATAAAAGCATTTCTTCATGTTATCGCTGACTTTGTAAATGTAACATGATGTTTTCCCGTCCCTCTTTCCTAGGAACATGAAGCAAGTAAAGCTAAATTTTCTCACATCCTCCCATGGAATGGTGATCTGCTGTTCATTGGGGAAGTAGTAAAGCAGCAGGCATTCTTGAGAATCATTAAATTCTAAAACTTGGAAAAACTCTATTCGTGGGACAGAAGAATATGAGTATATTCCCAGTTTGCCACAGAAGGTGGCAGCATATTGAAGCACTGATATCAGTGTGAACTTGCTAGCAAATGTCACTTTGCTGGAAGAACACAGACTCTGCAGAAATGTACTCACCTCAAAAGTGGCAGTGAAGATGAACTGGGGTGCTCAGGCATGGATTTGCTGTAAAACTTAGGCACCTGGCGAGGGAGGAGGAACTGCATTCACATAAGTGGAGTATGTGGATAGGACAGATTTAACCCCAAAAGGATTTTATGTTAATTTAGCCTCAATGAAATAATCTTGTAATAATCTCCCCTCATCAATAATTTAGCCTCATTTACCACTGCTGTAATACTGCTGGGGTGCCTCTTGTCTGCAGCTAAGTGAAGCATGGCTGGCTTCTAGGTTATGCCTGTTTTTCACAGGAACAATAACTCAGCTGGTACATGGATCATCCCACTAACTGCAGGGAGTGCCCTGTTGGGCTACCGCTTGGGGAGATGCAGTGACCCTGTGTAATAGCTGACCGTAACCAAAACCAGGAAGACTCTCCCACTGTCTTCTCCACTTTCCCCATTTTCAGCAGCATGCTCTACTCCTTACTTGATGTCACCCTCCCTCTAGCATCTGAGGGATCCCTCCAGGCAAGCAAATTTGACCTACTGAGCTGGCAAAAAAATAACCCAGTGGAAAAACTGGATCATATTCTGCTGGGGCAGGAAAGGCTGAGAACCATATGGGTGGAATCAGAGTGGATAGAAAAGGGAGAGGAGAATAAGCAAGCCTTCCCCTTTTGGCAAGAGGGACCTGTCAACATTGGCAGCTGCTTGTGAAACTGCAGCCTTTGGGTGGGCTGCGTAATTAGAGGATTGAGCTCTTGATCCCAGGCTCAATTACTGCAGTCCTGCTAGCACGCATACCTTGCAGCTCCATCTGAGGTGCTAATACACTCCCAACCTGCCCTACTGCTCATCAGACATCTCACCTGAGGGATGAAGGCAGTAGCTGCTTAAACCTCTCAGCTGTAGTTAACCCTGCCAGCACCCCGAGTGCACCAGGGCAATGCTCAGACAGGTTAGCCCAGGACACAGGTGAAGCTGATTTAACCTGGTGGTTTTCTAATGGCTAAATACATACATCCTTTGAGGGAATAGAAGAGCTGCTGAGGCAGCATAGGGACCTGATTTCCATTCATTCAGCAGATTAAAAAAATTCCTCTACCCTTATCCAGGAAAAATGGAGAAGCTGTTTTTTTTGCATCTCTAGTAGAAAAAAAAGAGGCAGGAAAACTGATCCCTTAGAGGAAGAGGTGTTTGCTAATGAAGAACCTCTGGCTGTTGTGGCTGCCAGTGCATTTGGCAATTTTTTTCTTTGCTTCTGTTAGAAAGGAAGTTTTAAAACCCCCCATGACTGGGGTATTATACAGCAGACTGGCTGCAGAAGTCCTTTTCCTGGCTGGTGAGAAGCACCACCTGCCTATGGTGGGGAGTGGATGCAGTATGCATGCTGAAGGTGTGTGGAAAGCCTCCAAGAAGATTCTCTTGGGCTTTTTTATACCTTCCTCTTCTTCATTGCCTTGAGCATTTAAGGCTCTTTTAGATCAGTTGGCATCCTGGGGTGAGAACCACAGCACATAGCTCAGGCAGAATTGTGTCTGTGCATGGTGGCAACTCAGTGACTCGAGTTATGAATGTTTCTTCCTTTTTTTTTTTTTCACTGGGTGATGGTGCATTGAGCTAAAGTGGCCTGGGGAGAGCACAGTGTATGCTTGTTGGGAGCACCATGTGCAGGGCTGAAAGTCCTCTTCCTGGCAGGTCTGAGTCAGCAGTATAAGCCAGGTAGCTGCAGGACTTGTACGTGAAAGAGGCAGTTCCCCTATGAAACTCCTGCATAGGTGGCACATGGGACAACTGGGATTGGAGGGTGCCCTGACTGCTTGGAGTTATAGCTTTATAGGGGATCTGGTTAACAAAGTAGGGGGTCCATGTTTAAAATCTGTGTGGGAAAGTGGTATCTTCTGGTTGATTTTCATTGCTTTTGCATATTTTTTTTCAGGTAGGCAGGAATAAACTGGGCTGGGACTTGTCCAGTTTGCTTGTGAGATGTGGGGAGGGGGGATAGAAAGGACTGTAGATGACAATAGCTGGAGGGAAGGCTGACAGCTGGCTTACAGAGATTTGGATCCGGGCCAGACAGTGGCTCTGTGTCTATACAAGTGGTGCATAGGGGTCCAGACAATTCCAGAAAAAGGGAAGGGGGCCACTGTCTGAAACATTTAGGAACTGTGTGATATAAGCAAACTGCTTCATTCTCCTGACTTGAAGGCTGAAAACAGTTGACCACTAGATGTCAGTTGGAAATGGCAACTTGCAGTTTGGAGGAGGTAAGGAGAAGCTCCCTAAACCACATGTGGGTTATTCTTGAAAACTGAGCCCTTTTCCAATCTCTGTCATGGTCAATCGAGTCCTCAAAGTGATCACACTCTGCAACAGCCAGCACATTGGTGTCTGAACTGTGACGCTCATGCCATAAGGACACAACCACGATGACCGGCTCGGAGTCACCAGTGCTTTATTGACATTTCTCTTGCAGAGCTGTGTAGCGTTCTCTGTAGCCCGGTCTGCTAAATTCTGTGAACTGTGCTGTTATATGTCTTGGTTTCCAAAAAGATCATTAATCATCCTTCTGTTCAGTGTGAAATATTTACCAAGGATTAGTTACTCTGCGTTGATAGAACCATGTTCTTTCTCTTTGAAATGTTCAGTTTTTCTAGGTCTCTTTGCTAAGAGTGGCTATAATAAATTACACCTTAAAGTCTTGGGTTTTATGACCTGCTATTAAGACAGCTAAGGTCACAGATGGTTCCAGGGGGCCTGAAAGCCTTGCAGATAAAAAGAGCAGCACTTTGCATTGATTTCAAGAGCAGATTGAGAAGAGGTGGATGTTCTGGAGCACATATGTAACATGTACTGCTTTGGGTATTGGACGAGATAATCTCTAGGCCAGGGGTGTCAATCTTATGGCTCCCACCATTCTCCTGCTCTTGCAGCATCACACACGTGACTCATGCACTGGCAGGAGCCTAGGGGCAAGGAGCTTGGGGCTGCCGCCAGGTAGAAACAAGGTACCAGGCCAAATAAAACAAGGTGGAGGGCCAGATTTGGCCCACAGGCCGTGAGTTTGACACACCTGCTCTAGAGCTCTCCTCCAATTTCAACTGCTCTGTGATTCTGAACTGGGAAGAAAGTTTTCTTTAAGAGATGTCTGCAATCTTTGTGACTTGGAATTTTGTTTTTATTATATTCCCATCTTTCCAATAATGAGTACATTGATAGCTAACAGCTTTCTCTTACATCCACCATTTCATATCCCTGTTGCTGTTTGGATACTCGGATCATAGGAAAAGCTAAATAAAGGCTCTATGAATTCACACTGAATAGAGGAGTTCAATTGAATTCTGGAGCCTGTATTTTGACTGACTGGTGAAACTCTTGTGTACAAGGCACACGGAGAATACACAGCAAGAAGGGCCATAAAAATTTTTTGCTAGCTTGTGTGTCCCCTGCCAGAACTGAGGTAAGCGTCTACATTGTATGTTTCAGAAAATCTGACTGGGAAAGGCTGAAGATAATCCATGGTAAAATTTGATTGTTGCTGCTCTGCATGCTGTACTTTGAACAATGCATTTTCCCTAATGGGGTGTAAGGAAAAACACTCTACATATGGGAGGAAACCCCCAACTTTATAGACAAAAGAGAAATGTCTCATGGGGATTTGTATGCAGGATTGGACCTAAATGAAATGAGACTGCAAAGACACAGAAATTCTGCCATTAATCATGTTACTTTTATTTAAACAGTAAGGTGTCCTTTTAATGTAAGTGGTTTTATTAATACTTGATGCTGAGTTTTGAACAGTAAGGTACGCAAACAACTGTACAAATATAATGCTCAATACACTGTTTATTGCTCATTGTTTTTGTACGAGCATTAAAATCTGGAAATGAATATAAGAATAAATAAGATACCCTGCTATTAGGCTAATAATATGCTGATTTCATTTATTGTAGTAACATGCACAAAATTTAATTTTGCTTTTACAAGTCAGTTTTCTCGTTTTCTTATTAGGGAAAAAAAATCAGATTTTATTTTTTTGGGCAAGGGCCAATGCTTGTCTGCTAAGTCAAAACTTGAAAGCACTTCCTAATTTTTTAATTTAACCTCCCACCTTAAAAAACTGGCTTTTGTATAGCATGTCCCAATTTCTTTTTCTAAAGACAAAAAGTATTTCTGTTCTTCCTTTGCTGTTACTAGGAAACATGCCTCGCAAGAGGACTGTTCACGTACCACTTGAGACAAAAGACCTGACTTGCTTTTTATGTCCATGTTTTCTTCCTGTACTGACCCTGCTGCTCAAAAGACGAAAAGAAAAAACGCAAAGGTATATTCACTGCCTTATCTTGCCTAGCTGGGCCAAAATTGGTGATCAACACAAGGTGGGACCTCCAGAGAAGCTGGTTAAAAGCTTTTTCCTTAATTTCAGTATGCCCTAAATTAGGACTTCCCAAGAGTTTCAAAATATATTCTGTCCAACTGTCCTTTTTCCTCAAGGATCTTGCTTTGGCCCTCACTGTTTCAGGGCTGAGGAGAACAGTGATGCCCTGCTTAGCCTCACACACTCGCACGTCACTAGAGCAGAACCCTGTTTGCAAAGGCTCGAATGATCGAAAACCCAGTGCTGAAGTGCTGACAAACAATCAAACAAACCAGGAAGAGTGGGCTCTGACACCCCCCCCCCCCCAACTTTCTTTAAACAGTTTGTTACATTCTTTTTGGAAATTATCTGAAACTATAGCAGAGACAAAGGGTTTGGATTTTTTTTAAATTTAAAGCAGGGATTTCAATTTCCTATTGTTCTAATGTTTATTCTTTAAAATTAAAATGGGGTAATATTATATAAACATAGCAGACAGAATCATTGAGTTATATGAAGTATATATTACATTCTAAACCCAGCTTTACATGAACTTTGAAATGCATAAATTATTACAGTACTGTTTTAAAGAAATATTTTGGTTATATGTAAACACTAAAAATTAGCAGTTTAAATAATAATCACGCAAGACATGTATGGCATTGACATCATTTAAAAAACAATAACTAGCCCTAAATCTGAATACTCTCAGTGTAGAACAGCAAAAGCAGACACCAATCTAATGCTGTAGAATAACATGCTGAAATTTTGACTTATTTGAAGAACCAGTGCTTTTTTGTGTTCCCTCCTCCTTTTGTTTTCACATTTAAAGATTCTTACCATTACTTTGCCCTAAGGAATGGGCCAACATCTACTACGTGTGATAGGATAATATACGGTGTTTTGAGTGTTGCCATTCTAATATTAAAAGCCATCTAAATTAAGCCTCCTAAATAGGTACTGGTTTAAATTAAACTCCTGAGGAATTATAATGTGTTTACTTGATGGTTTTGGTTAAGTGCAATTCGATGTTTGCAGAATGCTGTTTCATTTAAGGTCATTCTTAGTAAGGCATATTAAAAATAAATATAAAAGTGACAACGTAAAATTTAGTTTCTTGCTACAAAATCTTAGGCAAAAAATATTTTTGCATGTAGTAATGGACTTTATCCATTTGCTGGCTTACAGAAGTTAAAATTTGTGCATTAAGCTAAACTGCCCTTGTCAGCACGTGCCGCTGTGCTACAATAGCGGTCCAAAGCTACATGCTAAAGATTTTGTTCCCATGCTCAAACACAGCTTGCACAAACTGCTTGAAGACTCTGTCCATGTAAGTGCACTTTCTTGGCCATATTCCTTCCAGGAAACCAATATGGCCTCCGCACGAAGTCAGGACCAAAGCAACGTTAGCGTTTTGTTTGGCAGTTTCTACTGGTATAGCTAAAAAGTGAGGGGAAGAAAGTTTTAAGTCCTTCTCCTTCTATGAAACGCCAGTCCCTGAATAATTTCTCTTAAATGTTTCTCATATTATATATGAAGAAATATGCACATTAACATATGATTAAATATACTTCCTATGAAGTTTTAGGTATGTGAGATATATTCTCAAACAGGCAGATATCACAATACATTTCAAAGAAGAACATTTTAAAGGTCCAGTTTTCAAATAATCTGCTTCATGGAAGAGGAAAAATAAACATACAGGTTTTTTGATTATTCTAGATTGACAGAAAAAACCAGTAGTAAGAGAAGACCTGCTTTGCCCTGACAGAAGGGAGTAACGGAACTGTTACTTATTGTCCAAAAACATTATGATTCCACAAGAAAATAATCTGATTTTAGGTCATACACTGCTAAATTAAAAATACCTTGTCACTACAACACAAAGTCACAGGATTTCTATTGCTGCCTTATTTATTAAAACATATTTTTGAAGAGAGGCTTTTAATCAGGTACGTTTGCAGGGGTGTTCAGTTGTCAACATCCCTTTCTGATGAACTTCCTTCAGAAATACACCTCCCCCCATTTCTAGGAGCCTGCTTTCCTTTACTCATTTATACATTTGCCATCTCAAAGGTCACTCTCCTTGAATAGACATTATCCCTGCCTATCACCACCTTCTTGTAGCCAAGTTCCTGACTTTCATTTGGATACTGGCAGACTTGGACAGATCACCGTGTGCTTCAGATGCTGATTTGCCCTCATTTCAGCAACTGGAGTAACAGCACAGAGCCATTCCTGAGCCAAGGACGGACCCCCAGCCAGAGTGCGCTACTTGGGATCTTGAATGCAAAGGCTGTGGTAAACAGATGTGCAACTTAACGTGGATCAGGCCAGACGCACTGGACCCACAAAGGTAGGGGAGCAGTCTGTATCTCAGAGGTCCTTACTAGCAGTGCCTGGAATGACATGCTCTGTCCCACTCCAGGGCCTCAGCATGGATGCTAAACCACCCTATTGAGGCAGCAGCGTGCCCAAGTGGCCAAGAAGGCCAATGGCGTCTTGGCCTGTATCAGAAACAGTGTGGCCAGCAGGACCAGGGCAGTGATGGTGCCCCTGTACTCAGCACTGGTGAGGCCACACCTCTAGTACTGTGTTCTGTTCTGGGCCCTTCACTACAAGAACGACATTGAGGTGTTGGAGTGTGTCCAGAGAAGGACAACAAAGCTGCTGAAGGAGCTGGAGAACAAGTCCTATGAGGAGTGGCTGAGGGAACTGGGGTTGTTTACCCTAGAGGAGACTGAGGGGATACCTCATCACCGTCTACGACTGCCTGAAGGGAGTTGTAGCGAGGTGGGTGTTGGTCTTCTCTTGCAAATGACAGGTGATAGGATGAGAGGAAAAGGCCTCAGGTTGTGCCAGGGGAGGTTCTTCACCGAAAGGGTTATCAGGCTCTGGCACAGCTGCTCAGTGAGGTGGTTACCATCCCTAGAGGTGTTTAAAAGACTGGTGGATGAAGCACTCAGGCATATGGTTTAGTAGTGGACAGGTACGTTTGGCCTCCAGTGATCTCAAAGGTCTTTTCCAAACATGTGATTCTATGATATCCATAACAGGGTCAGTGTCTTTTATAAATGCTGTGTTATAACATCCCTGCCTGGTTGTGCCCTGAATGGAGCACAGACTGAGCTCCAGAGAGCAACAGAGATGCTCTTGCAGAGTATGTGGGATCCTTTGCCCCTCAGCTCTACTCATTTCTTTTACTCTTTTCCTCCTTTCAAAGTTGCATGTTCTGAGTGGTTTATAGATTCCAGCATTTAGGAAGTGATTTTGATTCTTTCCTAGGTGGAAGAAATCGTGCTTCTCACTGTCTCTACAAGAAGTCCTTGGCTTTTCCTTTGTTCAGCTGAAAAACTGAAAATACACTATGCAGTATCTTGGCCTTTCAAACCAGCACTGAGGCAAGACTAGAAAGAAAAGTCAATTAAATAAAAGCCTAGGGCTTGCCAGCCTTGCCTGGGAAATAGCACAGGCTGAAAACAAGAGATGCAGAAAACAATGTGTTATTTCTTGCAATCCAACACACCCGTCATTTCTAGACTCCAGACTCAGCAAGTGCTCATCTGGAATTTTGCCTCAGTTAAAATGCCCAGCAATCTTGGATCTGGCTCCCCTAGATTCTGTGGATGAACACAATGCCGTGTACAAAGACAGCAGCTTCGATTCATGTCAGCTTCTGCTGACTGCATGGGAGTTTGCCCAATTGTCTGTACCAAGCCATCTGCTCCTCTTCTCTCCAGTAGTGCATGGGCCATATTGTACAGAATTCTGAT
This sequence comes from Dromococcyx pavoninus, assembly GCA_033558185.1. Taxonomy (NCBI): domain Eukaryota; kingdom Metazoa; phylum Chordata; class Aves; order Cuculiformes; family Neomorphidae; genus Dromococcyx; species Dromococcyx pavoninus. The sequence continues at coordinate 176,096 of JAUMJL010000292.1, read as the reverse complement.
AGTGTAAGTGCGGATCAGACTAAAGCCTGAGGCCCCCATTCCTGCTTCAGGCAATAAATCTCACTTTCCACGGCCGTTGTCCAGCTGTCTCTCTGGTCACTGAGGTAACCAATTATAAAACGATAGAGTCAAAGAATGACCTGAGTTGGAAGGGACTCACAAGGATCACGGAGTCCAAATCCTATCCCTGCACAGGACAACCCCAACACTCACACTGTGTGTCTGAGGGCATTGTCCAAATTCTTCTTCGATGTTGTCAGGCTTGGTGCCATGACTGCTTCCCTTGGGAGCTGTTCCAGTGCTCCACCACCCTCTGAGTGAAGAACTTCTTCCTAATATCCAACCGAAATTTCCCCTGGCACATCTTCCTGCCATTCCCTTGGGTCCTATCACTGGTCACCAGAAAGAAGAGATCAGTGCCTGCTGCTCCTCCTTCCGTTGTATAGAAGGGTGTGAGGAGAGACAGATTTGATCTCCAAGAATCAGAGGTAACATGAGGAGTCTATTGATCCTAATGGATTCAGGATCCTCTGCACATTGGCCTCAACACAGCTCCTGATTAGCTAAAATTGAGCAAAAATGTGTTGTTCACTTTGTCAGACTAGTGTCAAAGGGCAAAGAGAAAGATCCTTTCTTGGCAAGAAGGAGCTTTGCTGTGGCACGTGGAAGGGAAATGGCAGTAAATGTCTCCCCTGCTGTGCCAACCCAGCTGTATAAGCCGTTACAGGCAAAGCTCCCTCACACCTCTCCATACCTGTCATTCGGAGGCTGCCGGCATAATGATACCTCCCAAATCAGTTTGTTGGTGGTTAATTATTCATTTCCAAACTGTTTGGCAATACTGCAGGGAGTGCCATGTGCTGCCTACCTCCAAACTTTCTTCACTGAAAGGGATGTCAGGCACTGGAATAGCTGCCCAGGGATGTGGTTGAGTCGCAATCCCTGGGGATGTTAAAAAGACAGGTAGATGAAGCACTCAAGGATACAGTTTGGTAGTGGACAGGTACGATTGGACTCGATGATCTCAAACATCTTTTCCAATCAAGTGGTTTTGTGATTCTATGATTCTGAACAGCTCTCTCCTAGAAGCCTGCCAGCACTGGGATGCTGTTTATCTCCTGTGCAAGGTGTCAGCCGCACACTCATCTTTACGAATGCCATCTTACCCATCCTGAAGTTCTCCCAGTTCTAACTAACGTGATTATAGAAGAATTCTGCCAGGGACCATCGCTTTTATTACAATCTGCAGCGCTGTGCTAAATATGCAGCCATCTCCTTCCACCTGCAGCGAGGATTTTTAGGAGGTGCCAAGTTTGACCTGCTGTTACCTCTGCTCTTGCTTCCCCTGCAGCGAACAGGACGCCTGCCCTTGGCACAGCCCCTCGTGGTACAGTTGGGTCACCATTTGTACTACTCCTTCCCAGCAGAGTTTCTTACTCTGCAGCTTCTCAGGAGAGAACTAAATAAGTTGTGTTGCTCTCCAGTGCCAAAATGCAAATGAAGCTTGGCAGTGCTGTGGTACTTTTCTCAAGGCTGTTTCTAGGGGCTGTCAGCCATCCACAAATAAACTCACAGTGCAAGAGAGCACATTTTGCAATGCAAAGGGCAGAGGAATTGAGCACCGCATGTCATGGATATAGGTTGGCAGCCAAAAGATACTGCTGTTTGGTTTTGTCCACATGTAACCTTGTACTTACGTTTCTACTGTCCAAAATCTGTGCTGCTGTTGGATCCAGCAAGCACAGACCTGTTATTCGTGATCACAGAACCACAATGTGAATACGTGTGTGCAGAATTACTTAATTCAAAACCAATTTGTGGTAAGTTCTTTACAAAAAGTGTGTTTTAAAAAAGAACAATAGAAAAACATAGATGTGAAGCAACACAGGTTTAAATAAGTCACTACCGTCAGACTTTCTGTTCCACTGTTGATTTCTGCTTGTTCCTTAAACTCTTACCCCTAACTGTTATCTGCCTGGCCACTCTTTGGCCATTTGGTCTGTTCAGACAACTTCATAGAATCACAGAATGCCCTGAGTTGGAAGGGACCCACAAGGATCATTGAGTCCCATTTCTATCCCTGCCACAGGGCAATCCAACTTCATCCAACTGTGCTGTTTACACAGAATGTAAAATAATACTGAGGAGCAATTACTGCAAGTCTGGATTCAAAGGGACAGAAGAGGTTCAGAGAGTTCAATAAAAAGCATAACTGAGCTTCAGACATGCACTTTTTTGTCAGGAGGGAGCTGGCATAGAACCTAGCTTGAAGGGCAGGCTTTCAGCTTGGGCACGGCGTTCATGGATGCCAATTAACCAGGAATTAGTAGAGTGAAATTTAAGTCAAATGCCTAATACGCTGCTTAAAGTCTCTGAGAAGAAAAAATACCACTTCAGAGGAAAAGTTAAATATGACTGTCATTCCATCTTCTTGATTTATGCTTGGCACTTAAAAGGGTCTGTCTTGGTTATATTCTGTATTTCCTGAAGCAATGGCTCATTTAAATTAGTTATGGTGAGAGAAGTGTCATTTGTTTTCCTTAGTTAGTATTACACAATATGAGAACTGCATTCCAGAATTAAGCTACAGGTACATCAGTTGCCAAGCTCTATGAACTTTAAACAGCCACATTAAGGAAGGACTGCAAATGAATTGGTTCTTCCTAATACTGGATTGAGATGAAAGGGCCCATTTTCACAATATACTCAAAAATAATGTCTGAGAAACACAAGGGGTCCTAAAAAACTACATGAGAATAAGTGATCAGGTAGTAAGAGGCAACAAAGGCAGCATCTGCACTTTTTAAGGAAAGTCTCTTGTACGTCCCTATTCTGTAGTGACAAAGCAGACTTGGGTTTGCATCCCCTATGCTCTGTATTAGGAAGATAAATGTGGCTGGCTTTATAAAGGATATTTTAACACAAAGGAATTCTGGCACAGCTTTCTCCCTAATGACTTTTCTAGGCCTGTCTCCCAGCTGTCGGAAACTATAACTATCCACAACAGAGGTGGAAGGCAGCTTAAAAGCTGCTAAATATTACTGGGAGACATTAGGCATGAAATAACCAGTCCCTGAAGTCAACAGAAGGCTGGGGTCTGGCTGAGAAGAATTTCTGTAGATTTGAATCCATTATCCAGTTGTAAGTGGAAACTGCCTCTGGTTGCCACAGGCTTACACATGCCCACACACTTTTAGGTCAGCAAAAACCCAAGCCAGTTGCCAGAATAAAGAGTAACACCAGCCCTTTATGTTTGCTAACATAAAACAGTCTGCAAAAGTATCACAGTGAATGAACTCCAGTATCTGATGGCAGCAGCTATAATTTCTAGGCTGCTAATCAGCGTGCCCTGTGTCTCCTCCTGGTGCAACTTTCATACTGAGGGTGCACATTGCAAACAAAAAAGGAGTCTTCCTATGAGCTGTCCTGGTGGTCCTTTCTAAAGTAAACTTGTCACAAGGACATCAGTTACAGCCTACAGCACTAACACTGTGAACAAGGAATATGTGAGTGCCCAACCACCCGAACATTTTCATGGAGAAAGGCTGTTTAAGGTCAGAGTTTAAGAGAGGATGGATGGTCCTTACAACAGATTCTATCACTTGTTTCAGAAGTGTTGGTGCTCTACCTCACCCCGCTCTAAGCTGCAAGGCTTCTAAAGCATTCTAACAACAGGTTTCATTCTTACATCTTACACAAGAGATTATTCCTATAATCCACTACTGACCAGGAGTTGTGTTTCTTTTAGAAAGCAGCTTCATGGAGATCTGCTACAGCTGTATTCTAGAGGCCTCAATATTTTGGCTCATCAAACTACACAACCATAGCACTGTTGAAGCTGTGAGCGACCTCTTGAGATCACCTGGTCCGGCCACCTGCTCAAGCAGGCTATCTACAGCAGGCTGCCCGGGACTGTGTCCAGTCAAGTATCTCCGTAGATGGAGACTCCACAACCTCTCTATGCCAGCGTTTGACCACTCTCATAGTAAAAAAAAAGTGTTTTCTTGTGTTCAGATTGATTTTCATGGGGTTGAGGTCAATGGTTGGCTCTTGAGAGCTGGAGTCTATATTCTAACATGAAGAGACAAGGGGATGGAGTACCTGCACTAGCTTTCATCTAGCCAACAGAAATCCCAGTCTCAGTGATAAGAGGCTGGAAAAGGTTAACTGATCCCCAAGGGACAGAGGCACACAGTCTGGTTCACTGCTGTTATTACTTGCGCTAACTTCTGCCACAGCTCCTACTTCACTTTAGAACAGAAACCACAAACTGAACTAGATTCAGACTAGATAAAAGGAAGAATTTTTTTACAGTGAGGGTGGTGAAGCATTGGAACAGGTTGCCCAGAGAGGTGGTGGATGCCCCATCCCTGGAAACATTCGAGGTCAGGTTGGACGGTGCTCTGGGTAACCTGATGTAGTTGAGGATGTCCCTGCTCACTGCAGGGGGAATGGACCAGATGAGCTTTAAAAGTCCCTCCCAACCAAAACCATTCTATGATTCTATGATTTCCAGGACATAATATGCTTATAATAGAAACAGCAACTGGGCAATTTCACGGGGAAAAAAAAAATATCCCACAGATGCCAGTAAATACAAAGGGACCAACTCTGTCTCAGAATTGTTCAAGGTGAATGCAATATTATGGAAGAATATTGCTATGTTTGTCCAGATCTTATTTTTTTAAGCCTCTGTTTTGGCCAATGTAAGAGAAATAGTTTGGCTAATGCAGAGTAACCGCTTTCTCCCTCATATTAGGTGGCTGTCACCTCTTTATATTTTTTCATGCATAACATGGATGCTTTTTGTTCAAGATGAGAACAAATTAGAATTTTTTTTTTAGTGCACTCTACTGGAGTGGCCCTGTTGTCCTCATAGCACATTTGTCTCTTACAGATCTCTCATTATAAATAGTCGTAACATAAGTGTGTGCGTGTTTCTGCATGTATTGTAAAGCTGTGCATGGATGAACAGTACAAACACACACAGAGCCTCTTCCAGTTCCTCCATTCTTCTCTTTGCTGTTCTGCTCCATTTGCCTGCTCGCCTTGGTTTCCTGACTCATTCTACAAGAATATCATTTGACTTGTGGTGGCAGAAGAAAGATTCCCTGAAATCAAGTGTTTAAACTTCATATTTCAAGGTGTCAGGTGTTCACTGCTGAAGACCCTCCCCTCAACCAGCTCTTCATTGTAGTGGTTTTCCTCTACATCAGCTTTTGTTCTCCCTCTCTTCTCAGACGCTATAACCAGTACACAGACCACAGGAACAAGCACAACTTTTTAAGACAGGGAGCAACAAGGTTTTGATCTTCAGATCATAGAATCATAGAATGAATCATAGAATGGCTTGGGTTGGAAAGGACCTTAAAGCCCATCCTGTTCCAACCCCCCTGCCATGGGCAGGGACAACTCCCACCAGACCAGGCTGCTCAAGGCCCCATCCAACCTGGCCTTGAACACTTCCAGGGAGGGGGCATCCACAACCTGCCTGGGCAACCTGTGCCAGTGCCTCACCACCTTCATAGTGAAGAATTTCTTTCTAATATCTAATGTAAATCTTCCCCCTCCCAATTTAAAGCCGTCTCTCCTCGTTCTATCACTACTTGCCCTCCCCTGCTTTCCTATATCCCCGTCAGGTACCAGAAGGCTGCTATATGGTCCCCCTGGAGCCTTCTCTTCTCCAGGCTGAACAACCCCAACTCTCTTGGCCTGTCCTCATAGCAGAGGTGCTCCAGCCCTCTGATCATCTTCATAGCCCTCCTCTGGACCCCTCCTTAAAGTAAAATGATCAAAAGCAAAATATTCACAATGATAACGTGTTTGGCAGGAAACAGGAAGAAAAGGGGTAACAGTGTATCTGTTACTAGCTGATATTGTTGCTTCGTCTTCTAGTTAGATGCTTATTAATTTCAACGTGCTCCTTCTAGGAGCTCACTGTGTCTGTATCTCTTCCCTTACCCGAGATTTTGTCCTACATGCTAATTTACATTTTTTCTTACTTCTAATTATCAGGCATTGGAGGTGGCACTGAGATCAACAGCTGAGGATTTTGAATTATCTGAAACACAGGCAACTCCTAGATGTTTTTTGTAGGGACTGGACTGAAAAATGGCAATAAAACCACGCATTTCTTTTCCCTTTCATTGAATGCTGAATGTCTGCAATCCAGACACCTGAACCCAAGTTCCTTATTACAAGGCTCTGTTTGTACTTGGTGAACAGAAACGGGTGCTTCTGAGAGGGCAATACATCTGATATCTTCCTAGCAGTGAGGTAACTCACACCTGAAATGTGCACATTTATTTCTTCTGACTACCAAGAGTCTACTAATAACTAATGATTGCCACCCCATTCTGTATTCTGCCTTCTGTACTAATCAGGTCTCTCTATCATCAGTTGTTTTATATGTCTTCTTCCACTGTCAGTAAATTGCACAGCTGATCCATCCCTGGAGGTTTTGATCCTATATACAAGCAAGATTTAAACACGCCTCTGCACATAGGTCTGAGTTTATTCACATACCTATGTCATTTGTCTTAATGATTGCATAAACAGATAAATATATTTTTAAAAGCTTAAGCTTACCGTGACCTGGTGAGAAAACATCATCCACAGAGTTTAGACACAAAACTGGAATTCCTACTGACTTCAGCTTGCGACATGGGCTAGCATCTTCATAGTAATCATCAATTGTAGGGTAGCCAAACATGACTGAAGTGAACTGCTTATCAAATTCTCTAACAGTTCTAGCCTGGAGTACAGAATTCAGATAGGGAACTGTGTCAGCATTTGGAAAACAGGACCCAGCTACAGCAGAAGTAACAGTTTCACATACCTTCATCACGAGATCCATGTCAAATAATTTCTCCAACATTTGTCGATGCCTAAAAGGAAAGAGAGAAAAACTGGAGGGCTTGTTTGTTGTCATATATACAGATGTCTAAGTCCTCTGCTTTGCAGATACATTTATAGAAATAATTCCCTAGCAAGAACATGCTTGGTTTTGATATTCTGTCACATTAAAAACCTGTCTGGAATTCAAAACCAGAAGAATTGTTCATTCATATGCAGGCACAAACAGCAACGTAGTAAAAATCTGCATAAGCTATGAGAAAGATGCCAAAGATAACAGAACTAAATATTTGGGAATAGTGAATACACCCTGATTTTATAAAGCAAAGGATGAACAAGGCCATTCTGTGGTTTTGCAGTCGACATCAACTTAAAAGAATTGCTATCAATACATATATACTCGAAGTCAATATGTGCATGTCTAAAAAATAAAAAATCCATTCACTTTATCCATAATTATATAAATACATTGGTCTTGTGCTGAGCACTTGAGGAGCAGAGGAATTTAGTCACATTAATGACAACCTTCCTTGCAAAGATCCTTTTGATTTCAAAACTTACAAAAGAATGCACACAGAACAGCTCACAGGAAGTGTTACAGCATTAATTCTGTCAATATTATTATACCTGCTGTGGGTCTCATGCTAACATCCTTCCACCTTGCTAAATAGTTTAGAAGGCAACTCACCTGCTGATAGAGGATTGTAGACAAGTAGTCAAGTAATAGTTGAAAAGAAGCCAGTTTAGTGGCTTCTCCAGAGATTCTACAGATTCAAAAACATTCCAACCCGCAGAGAAAATTGCAGCTGCCATTAAAGGAGTGTCTCTGCCAGTTTTGCCCAGGTAATTTAAAAGAAGCATGCTACAAACAGAAATGAAAAACAGAAACATATATATATATACTATCAAATTGTTTGCCTCAATTTCAAGCAAATACAACAATCAGCCAGCTTTCTGTCTGTTTTTCAATAGTTTCTTGTATCAGCCTCACAGTTGTGCCCAATACTTCTAACAGGAAGTCAATGTGATCAGCGTGTGACTCATAAAGTTTCGTTTCTCTCTCTGCTGTCAGAGAGAAACTGAGTGTACTGTGTAGAACATGGGTAGGAGTGCATTTAGAAATAAACAGAGATGTACAAGTCTTATTTATATCACTAAAAGGGAGGAAAAGGTCAAATAAATGCATCTTACTCATGGAACTGGTATTCCCAAGTTGTTAGCAAGCTTCGCTGTTTCACAAGCTCTTTGTCTTCCTGATCAGTGCACCTGACAAATGCAAGCTGCTCCTGGCACACCTGCCTCACCAAAAAGCTGTTGTTTGAATTGAAGCAAAGAGGGCCAACCATGTCCTGGGGTGCATCAAGCACAGCATTGCCAGCCGGGCGAGGGAGGGGTTTGTCCTGCTCTGCTCTGCACTGGTGTGACCTCACCTCGAGCACTGTGTGCAGTTTGGGGCACCACAGCATAAAAATGACATCAAACTACTGGAGAGTGTCCAGAGGAGGCCACAAAGCTGGTGAAGGGTCTAGAGGAGAAGTCATATGAGGAGCGGCTGATGTCACTTGGTCTGTTCAGCCTGGAGGAGACTGAGCGGGGACCTCATCGCAGTTTGCTGCTTCCTCACAAGGGAAAGAGGAGGAGCAGGCGCTGATCTCTTCTCTCTGGTGACCAATGATAGGACCCAAGGGAATGGTAGAAAGATGTGGCTTTAGGTTGGATATTAGGGAAAGGTTCTTCACCCAGAGGGAGGTGGAACTCTGGAACAGCTCTCCAGGGAAGCAGTCATGGCACCAAGTATGACAATATTCAAGAAGCCTTTTGACAATGCCCTCAGACACATGGTGTGAGTGTTTGGGTTGTCCTGTGCAGGGACAGGATTTGGACTTGATGATCCTTGTGGGTCCCTTCCAATTCAGGTCAGTCTGTGACTTTGTGATTCTGTGACCTCACCTCACACATATGAGAGAACACAGCCTTCTTCAACACAAAGTGTGTAAAGAATGAAGTGTTGGACAATGAATAAAACTAGTGAAACAAAATTTTGAGCCAACTACATGACTTAAGGCTTGCTTTTCTGACCAATTGCAACTTACAGCCTCTACTGCTGATGTGTTGGGTTGAAAAAAGGGAAGAGCTCACCACTACCTAACGCCTCAAACAGAGAAAAAACAAAATGGCAGAAAGAAAAATACTAATGGAAAAGCCTTAAGTCTTACTTTACTGCCTGAGGCCCAAAAGTTTACAACCAGAATTTTAATACCAAGCCTTTAACTCAAAGCATTACAAGTTTTACAATTTAATACAGGTCCCTGGACCGCCAACACTCGGTACCTTGGCATCATCTACCACACGTCAGGAGACAGCAACCTTTAGCAAAGGCATCATAAACCAGCCTGCCACCAGAGACTATCCCTGTCCACTAGCTACCAGGTTGTAGGACAGCAGCACAAAAGGAAAACCAGTTGGTAGGAACCAGCAGGAAAAGAACAGCAAACAGCACTTGGGAGAGGGCTCCTGTCATCAGCTCGCACAGTTGAAGCCAATGAGGAAAGTGACCTGTGCCACATAAAGGAGTGAGGTAGCATATGTTCTCTCCCACCCACAGAAGAGGAGGAACCTGTGAGTCAACAGTCACTGCAAGAACATTGAACCATAAACCAATAAAAATAAAGTTGCAAAAATAAAGTGGCTGTTAGAACAGCCACTGCTCTAACAGAATTCACAGAATGTATGTGGTAGAGAGAGGGTTTAGGAATCTTCATGTTAGAAAACAAAGCCCCTTTCCAACACAATACCCACCAAAGATCAAGAACAAGTGGGCTCTCATTTGCATCTTTGTGAAGTAAATGTTGATTTCTCTTCTTAATTGGGAAACTGTGTCCTATACAGATTAACTGGCTATTCAGAAAATGTTGAAAAGGGACAGATAATAAAAACTATTATAAGATTAAGGCCAGTGGATGATTTCACAATATGCCCCTGGTGAGACCTCGGTTCCTGCTTAATTTTAAACATGCAAGTGCTCCAATTAATTTTGAAGCACAGAAAAAGTCCCCGTGTGGATGATAAGAGACTTTTCCAGTTTTCTGTACCATTAAGCATATGCTTTCTCATCGTGGTTCATCACTTTAAAAACATATTGGAGGAGAAAGATGGAGCATCTTGCCTAAAATCACCCAGTGCTGGTGGTGAGTTAAAAGCCACGAACACAAAACAGATCCCCTGTGCCATACTAACAGACTTTGCCACTATTTAGGATATCATAACTAGGTTAAGCCATGGACAGAAATGACACCGAGGGCCGAACTGGTCTTTTGCACCAGTTGCAGAAAGGCTACCTTCTCCTGCACTTTCAGCCCTGAAAACCTGGTGCTTCAATCACTACACCCCAGCCCTCTTAGTTCTAGTGGAATGGTACACCACACATAACCTACTTTTGAAGAACTACCGTGCTTTAAATCTGTGTGTCATCATTGGAGCAGGCCTTGACTGCAGATGCTTCTTTGGCATTCACTAACGCCAGTGGAACATGGTTTTGTAACGCATCATGTTATTTCACGTACCTCCACTCCACTCTCATGAGACCTCACCTGGAGTACTACGTTCAGTTCTAGAGTCCTCAGCACAGGAAGGACACAGATCAGTTAGAGCAAAACTAGAGGAGAGCCACGAAGATTATCAGAGACGCTAAGATTATTTGATGGTGGATTTTTAAGCTCAAAAATTAGTAGGGAAACTAAGAACCAGAATTACAGCACTGGACTTGAGGAGAGCTGGCTTTAATTTGGTTAGGGACATGGTTGGCAGGATTCCATGTGAGATGACCCTAATGCGCACAGCAGTCTAGGAGAACAGTTTGATCTTAAGGATAACATCTGTTCCCCCAGGTGACAGGTGATAGGATGAGAGGAAACGGCCACAAGTTGTGCCAGGTGTTGCCTTCAGTGAAGGCGTGGCGACCTGGTTTGGTCGCTAAGCCAAACCTGAACCAGGTTGCCACGCCTTCACTGAAGGCAACAGCCAGGGAGGTTCACACTACACATTTGGAAAAATTTCTTCACTGAAAGGGTTGTCAGGTGCTGGCACAGCTGCCCAGGGAGGTGGTTGAGTCACCATCCCTGGAGGTGTTTAAAAGATGGGTAGATGAGTTTCTCAGGGATATGGTTTAGTATGGATAGGTGTGGCTGGACTCGGTCTCAAAGGTCTTTTCCAACCAGGCAGTTCTATGATTCTACAATAACTGATCATAAAGCAGAAGTATGTTACATTCTGATGTGCAAGGAAGTTCGGCAAGAGTAGCAGATAACCACAAGGAGGAAGAAAAAACTACTCCTGACTGAATTCAAGAAGGAAGTATTTTGAAGGTGAAAGTGGGATGGGATCCCTGGAAGAAACAGTCATTGCCCAAGTATGCAGGGATGCGGTTAGGAAGCAGGCCTCCCTGTACCTCTCAGGCTTCCCAGGTCCTGTGCCTACTAGCAGAGTACGGTGAGGGAATTATTACTTATGGCACAGGAAGACTCAGTTATGTAAACTGGACTTAATACATGTCAATGGGGCCAGTGAGGTGCACCGAAGCTGCAGAGGGAAGCAGCCAAAGTTATTGTGAGCCTGTTCTGTCTGACTTTTGAAAGGCTGCAGGAACTGTGGGATATTTCTCATGCTTGGAAAAAACACACCCATCTACAAGAATGGCAAGGAGAAGGAAATTCAGGCTGGTCAGCCTAACCTCAGTGCTTTGGGAACATCCTTTAGAAGCCATTTCCAAGCATGTAATGGTAAAGGAGGTGAGTGAGGACAGCTAGCATGGATTTACTAAGGTTGAAGAAAATCTGATTGCCTTCTATGATGAGCTGACTGCCTTCACTAATCAGGGTAAAGGAGTGGATGTAGGTTATTTTGACTTTAGGAAGGCTTTTGACAGTTTTCCATGGTTTGAATAAGAACATAAGAAGGATATGGAACTGTCAGAGCCCGACTAGAGGAGGTCTTCAAAGATGATCAGAGGACTGAAGCACCTCTGCTATGAGGACAGGCTGAGAGAGTTGGGGTTGTTCGGCCTGGAGAAAAGAAGGCTCCGGGGAGACCTTATGGCGGCCTTCCAGTACCTGAAGGGGCTACAGGAAAGCTGCGGGGGGACTTTTTACAAGGACAAGTAGTGATAGGATGAGGGGGAAGATTTAGATTAGACATTAGGAAGAAATTCTTCACGATGAGGGTGGTGAGACACTGACATATGTTGCCCAGGGAAGTTGTGGATGCCCCCTCCCTGGAGGTGTTCAAGGCCAGGCTGGATAGGATCTTGAGCAGCCTGGTCTGGTGGGAGGTCCCCCTGCCCACAGCAGGAGAGTTGGAACTGGATGGGCTTTAAGGTCCCTTCCAATCCAAACCGTTCTATGATTCTATGAATCTATGAATGTGTGAACTGCAGTGTGGGTGGAAAGCTGACTAGACCACTAGGCTCAGAAAACTGTGATCAGGAGCTTGAAGTCCAACTGGAATGGCTGGACCAGTTAGTAATAGTGTTCCTCATGTGGTCAAAATTGGGCCAATACTGTGTGATGTTCTTCATTAAATAGATGATGAGATGGAATGCAGCCTTGGTACGCTTGGAGGTCAAATTGTGAGGAGTGGCTGGTGAACTGGAAGACAGGGCTGCTGTTCTGAGGGACATCACAAGGCTGGAGAAATGGTGTGGCAGAAACCTTATGAAGTTCAACAAAAGAAAATGCAAAGTCCTGCACCTTGGACAGGTCAAAGGCTGGACAGAGAATAGCTCTGCTGAAAAAAGAACTTGGCAAACTGAACATGATTTAGAGAGGCACCCTTGTAGCAATGAAGACAACTAATGATTTACTGTGCTTTGTTAGTGAGAGCAAAACAAGCAGGTTTAGGGAAGAGATTACTTCCCTGTATTTGGCACTTAGGAGATTATATCTGGAGCACTATGCCCAATTTTGGGCTTCCCAGCAAGACAGACACTGCCACACTTCATACTGAAGACACTGGGAAAAATCCCAGCAACATTGATGGAAAAAGACTGGCCTGATTTAAAAAGCTTCTAAGTTACTTGTTTATTTGATTATCAATAACTGTGTTACTTGAACAAATCTGTACTTATCCAAAGCTTCTAAGAGTCTCTTGTAGATTAATGTCAATATACAGGGCTGTGTCTGCCCACCCTCCATAAAATCTATCAGAAATAAGGGAAGCCTTGGGAAGTTTCCACTGTATCTGCAGTATTTCTAATTGAAGTTCTCCTCTCCTACGTTTTCCATTCAAGAGGCTGTCTGAGCATTTCTCCTAGCTTCTAGCAGTGGTTTTCCTAAGAAACTATGCTGTCATTGTCTGTTCTTGCTGCCCTCTCTGGAGAGAAGCCAGGACACAGCAAGTCTTAATGCCACATGCTGTATCAACCCATACTGGTTTCAACAACAATACTACTTCTTGTGTCTGAGCCAGACAGAGCAAATACCCACATCCCTTCCAGCTTAACCTACCCACACACTGCAGAACCCAAACAGAGTGAAGAGCAATCTTGTAATTCCCAGAGGTTGCTAAGAAACATGGTACATTAGCTCTAGTTCCTATTTTTTATCCGTCTGATCCAAAGGCAGCCTCCATAGTTTCCAAAGATTATATTGACCACCTGTTTGGTTGTCAATCTGTCACTGTCTCCTATCTTTCTCCACCCCCTCCCCTTCAACTTTTGAACGTTGGCCAATTTTGACCTTCCCTGACACAGAGCTAGAAGCCTCAAAGATACGAAGTTCCTAAAAGTCTTCTGAATATCAGATTGCTGGAGACAGACCCAAGTTAGTTGCAGTTCAGTAAGCAATGCAAGTATTGCAGAGTAGTAATTTACCATCAGTCTTATTCTACGATCATAGTTAAGCTGAGATTTGCGTTATGTAATGCCTTACCCTCCCATAGAAACACCGGCTGCCATGAACGGCGCTGAGGGGTGCAAGCTGTGTACATGATGAATAACGGCCTCTAAATCCTCTGTGTTAGCTGCACAGTAAGTCCTTGGTGTCTGCAAGGAGTCAGAGGGAAAAATGCCATCATAAGCTTTTGTATTAGCCTTTAAGGACAGAGCACACTGAACAGTGGATCATTTATATAACAAGATAAATTTAGCCTCTATCGTGAAACTGCGCTAAATGGCAAATATAAACCCAGAGTGTTTCACGAAGAGGTGGAGGAAGGAGTTGTACTTGTTATCATTACAATATAAAACAGGTGACAAGTATCTTCGGTACCTGCAGCCTCCAGGTCACTTGACAAAATCTGAATACAGAGCAATGAGCTAAACCAGGCAGAATTAGATCAGAACTGGAGAGCCACCGGTATTTTTAAAATACCCTGAGGAAATGGAAACATTATCATAAAGGCTGCAATTTACAGAAAAGAAAATTATGAAGACAATTCTACCTTCTTCACCCACACTCAAACGGAAAAGAAAATATTTCAAGTTCTGTCAGCTGGCATTTGAAAAGTAGCCAATATTTAGATTCTACACACAATACAATCAAATACATAGATAAATTCACCACTGCACTTTACCTAATTAACTAAAATACTCTATACACAAACACAATGAAACAAATATATTATCCCTTCTCTCTCTATCTGTCATCAGCGCCTCTTCAAATCTTGAATTGAGACTTGGAATTGGGATTTGGGTAACCCCTTCCCTGCTTTTGAAGGACAAGCACAGCTTCTGAGCCTCACCTGCCCAAACAACTGCTATGGGCCACCATCTGGGGGACTATCTGGAGCAGCGGAAGGGAGATAAGTCCACAATAAAAGAAGGGCATTTGTAATGGTGTTCTCTAGATTTCATCTACAGCAAATGAGAGCTTTTAACTATAGAGTTGCTACTAACACGTTAGTGACCTTGACTTAACTATAGGTAGTGGCTGGCCTGCCAAAATTCAGTACAAACAATAAAACTAAACATAAAAGCACTTATTTATGAGTTGATTAAACTTATTTGTTGCCTCAAGCAACAATGTATTTTAAGGTGTTTTTTTTTTTAAATTGCTTTCCGTTAAACAGCCTGGATATTTGTGGGCAATTTTAACAAGCTTAATTAGATGGAACTAATTACTTAAAATACATTTAACAAGAATACTGAAATGTGGAAGTCAAAGATAAAAAAAAAGAAAGAAAAGCTAAATCTGGATAATTAAAACGGAGGTGTTATTCATTTCCATTTATGTTGCACTTCCAGTTCTCATCCACATGAATCACTCATCACTCTTTTACACCTTATTAATTATAAACAGCATGAATGTGTTTTATTTTAATTAAATTGTCATGTTTACAAGGAAAAATAAATTATTTTGGCAACTAGGGTCTAATGCATTCTAAGTGAAAATATATTTGATTAAAAGTTCATAAAACTAGAGAGATGCTGCATTTTAATTTCAGTTAATCCCTGACACCTTAATGTCTGTCTGTCTACTCATTGTATGAAGATTATTTTAAACCACCATCTCAGCTCACACTGGCTGTGGTCAATCTAATATTTGATTGCTCCATATCAACAATTCACAGTGACTTTCGATAATATACGAGAATATGATTTTAAAACTGATTCTTTAAATAGCTATAATTTGGTGTAAACCTGAATCTACCTTTAAAGAGACAAGAAAAAGAACTACTTGCACGACTGATTTCTGCTGTGGTGCTCAACTATGCTTCAAACTCATTAACTAGGGATTTTATATGAAAATGCAGAAACCCCTTTGCAGAAAATGTGATAATTCACAGCAAGATCTTATAAAGCTTAAAGATGAAAATCCGATTACAGTAAAATACACACAATGCATACAAACAAGAGATCTTTTCTCTTAATGATTCAGAAATTCATCAATAAGGACTTTGTGTGTCACAAAACTGCTTTGTAGGTCTGTCTCCAAAAGTATGCAGAAAACTACCCTTAACACGGCAATATTTGCATTGAAATGCTTTATCTGATTATGGGAAAACATTCTGAGCTTTTCAAAGTTTGAAACTAGGGGATTAAAAATGCAAAACAATACCGAGTATTATGCACATTCATTCCAGCTGCAGAACTGTCAACAAAATGCACGTGAAGAAACAAAGCTTATTCAGCAATATTTCATCAGGCCATGCATGTCTCTAGCTGCAGAAAACATTCAGCTTCAAGACTTTCGCATTTGTGGAATTGCCAGCTCTTTCTAAGCAAACATGATATGTCTGTCTCAAAGACAAAAATGGCTTTTGTAGCTGAGTTTGTGTCATAGTTGCTGAGAAAAATACAAGAATGCATTTAACTTTTAGGATATGGCTTTCCATACAAATCTGGTACAACAACTCATTAACAAATAATACAAATCAGTTTTAATGGCACAACATTTTAACCATATCAATACCTATTTTAAACTCATATTGGCAACTGGAAAAGTTATTATGATTGCCTATCTTTGGATTTTTATGTTAAAACACAGGAGAAAATTCCATCAAATGAACAGAATTTCTTGGCTGTGTGCATTTTAGATACTGTAGTATTTTTGGAAATAAATGCATAAGGATTGTTCATTTTAACAATACAGATATGTCCTGCTTCCAGCTGGGATAGAGTTAATTTTCTATCTAGTGGCTAGTATAGTGCTGTGTTTTGGACTTAGGATGAGAATAATGTTGACACACTGATGTTGTAGTTCTTGCTGAGCAGCACTTACACTAAGTCAAAGCCTTTCCAGCTTCTTAGCCTGCCCTGCCAGTGAGGAGGCTGGGGGTGCACAAGCAGCGGGGACGGGGCACAGCCAGGACAGCTGACCCCAACTGGCCAAAGGGATGCTCCATACCATGTGACATCATGCTTGGTTGGATGGAGAGCAGAGGGCTGCTGCTCGGGAACAGACTGTTGTTTTTAATTTGCCTCACTTGTCTTTTCTGGGCTTTAATCCTGTCTCTCTTTTGTTATTTTCCTTTTCATTACAATTTATTATAATTAATATATTCCAACTGTTAAACTGTTCTTACCTCACCCCACGAGTTTTTCTCACTTTTACTTTTCCCATTCTTTCTCCCATCCCACTGGGGGCCAGGAGGCGAGTGAGCAGCTGTGTGGGGCTTAATCGCTGGCTGGGGTTAAACCATGGCAAGATATGAAGAATTTAAATTATTTCCTAAATTGAAATGGACACAAAACCTGTGTATTGACCTTTTGACCTCTTTGAGTTTTAAAATAAAAGATGAATATTGGCACACGACCAATCTACCAGGAGACCATGTTCTCTTCTCTGCATTTTCAACACATGCTGTGAGTTTCTGTCATTTAAATCCAACTTACAAATAGACACAAATGATTCCATAGATACTGGTTATATGTGAGAGATTTTTATCTTAAGAGTCATCCTTACCAAAAGCTCCTCACCAGCAATTCCCCGATTGTTAAAAACCACGCATCTAGGAATTGAGAAAGTAAATTCAGTTATACACATTACTTATTTCACTTAAAATGATAACTAAAACACAAATGAAATTGAAAATGCATAAAGACCAATAAGCCAATTCTATGAATAAATTCAATACATAAATATTTACAGTCCTACAGATCCTGAAGTCTGACCTGTGTGGAACAACCTTTATACCAAAATGGAGTTCATTGCGGTCAGTGGGACTCCATATGAGCTCTTTGATTTGCTGGTCAAGGTCAGATTGCAGGATGAGAGCCACAGGGATTACCTGAAGATGACACCTGCATCTTGTCCTGCCTGCACTCTGAGCTGGCCAAATAGGAGCCATAGGCTCTGCTCGTGCAGGGCTGAGCCTAAAGTGCTCTGAAAGAGAACGTCAGAGATCCACGTGTGGACATCCTCCAAAGCCACATAATTGTATTAAATAGCAAGAAATGAAATTATAATGATAGCTGCATCTCAGTTGCAGAGTCTTGGGGATGGGAATCTTTTGTCTGGCATAGCGGAAGTTTCTGTTCTCTCTGTGCTGATGGGGAACTTTGAATTTTCTAGCACTATTGCCTTGATTTAAGGATCTATGCTTTTTAAATACAGTTTACTTTTCTATTATTATTATACCATCTCACTGTAATAATTTTTTAAAATAAAATATATATTTTTAGATGGGCCAAAGGCACAAAAAATTACTTATTTCAGTATTTCTAAAATGTTGCTGTTAAAAAAAATAAATTATAGCATTTTATTAAAATCCAACCTAAAGCTGTCCTTTTTAAGGCTCTACTTTCTTTTCTTAGGTGATCAAACACAGATATTTGTTTCAGGAAGGCTTAAAAAACTGAGAGTAAATTGTTGTTGGTTTGAGGGCTTTCTTCCTCCGATATTTTTTACCGGTAAGTTTTAAAACAATTTTAAAAGCACTTTGAGCAGTTAAAGTGCTACTTTACTTTCATAATTTAGCAAAGCAGTTTTCCAAAGCTCCAAACAGAGAACAAATAGGCAAACACGCACATAAGCGCTCACATATACGTATTTGAATAACTTATTCTAGTCAGTACCAGAAGCCAATACGAAAAGACAAAATTTAATATTCCAAATACAGATCCTGGAACAATGACAACATATTTTAAAGCATAGTAGCAGCAATTTGATTACATAAAGGAATCTACTCATTGACTAATCTACTTATTTTACCCAACTCTGACCAGAAGCCTTAATAACAAACCTAAATTAAGCAGTGACAATTAAGAGGAGACAAACCTCTTCCTTAACCACCACCACTAAGAGTAGGCTAGCTCCCCTTTCTGCACTCATGTATTTGAGGCTGCTGAATCAGGTAATTTTGGCAGTCAGAAGCTGACCTCCCCTGAGGCCTGCTGCCAGCAACCCATCCACACGATTCTTCTTGGAGCTGGATACAAACCCCTTCTCTAGAAAGTGTAAAAGTAACACAAATACTGATATCGTAATTCAAGAAGAAGGAGCAAAGGCCTGCACTGACTTTGCTTGCTTTCACTGCAGTTGCTGGGGCACATCTTTAGATACTAAAACTGCCCTTCCAAATGCACTGCCTGTTACATAATTCTACTATCATTATTACTAATAATATTTTCTTACATAATGTCTCATTTGCCTTAGGAAAGCATCTTACACATATACGTACTTATATTTGATCTTACTAGAAGTGAAATGCTAGCAATGAAACACAACAGCACCTATATCCCAGGGTTTCGCTTTGATGGATCATATGAAGAATGTAGGATTCCTTGCTCGTTCCTGTCAGGCCAGGCAATAACAGGACAGTGGGTCTTGTGTTGCCATCCGGATAATATAAGCTGTCGTTATTATCAAACCAATCCAACGAAATCTGTCCTCCATCTGCTGTTTTAATGAGCTCACTGAAAGGCACATTTCAAGACAACACTGATTAGATTGAAAAATGTATGCATTTATGCATCATAGAATCATAGAACGGTTTGGGTCTGAAGGGACCCTTAAAGATCACTCAGTTCCAAACCTCCTGCCAGAGGCAGGGACACCTCCCACTAGATCATGTTGCTCAGAGCCCCATCCAACCTGGCCTTGACTTAGGAGTGCTTACAGCACATAAATTGCCAGCTACGAATTCTGCATTTTTAGTTATGTTTAAACACCAAAGTGCCACCTAATGAGGCATGTTTGCATGTTTACTATTCAGAAAGAGCCACGCCACCAGCTGACACGAGGTAGCACAGTCAGTTTGTGGAGCAAGTCCCTCTTACTGTAAATGAAGAGCTGGCCTTCCATAAACTGCTACTGATGGACTGGAAGCTTGTAACTAATGTGATTTTTGTCATTGCCTTCTTTTTACACAGGTTTGTGTGCAGTAGTTTTCCTTTATAACATCTGAGAATCTTTTGATAGCACACTGGGCAATGTGTTAAACATCTACCGTGTTATTTTCTCTTCATCCAAAGAAGCAGCTTGAATAACAGAAGGCACTTTGTTACATTTTGAACACACAGAACTATATAGATACACACTACTGTATGTTGTACGCTTTATCTCCACAAACTTTGCTAGAATGCACTCTTAAACCATATATCTTAAGAAAACAACAAAAGTGGACATGGTCATACCACTGAAATGTTTCCTAGTTACTAAAACTAAGGGAAGCTGCTAAATGCTAAATCTATTCTACCATGCAAACAGAGCTGAAACAACTTGTGCTGCATCCAGGTTCCGGCACATAAAAGTACTTCTCCTTAGGTCTTGTGCCAAATGCCTAGTTTGCCAGCTAAGTCTCATTTCTGTGTGAGAGCAGCTGAGGAGAAACAAAAAGACAGATTTTTTTCCCTCCTACAACTTAGGCATCAAAGAACATAGGATAAATCTCACAGGTAAAAGTTACTCTGAAAATCCCACAAGTTTTATATATTCAAAATGAGGCTGAATAGCTTTTCTATGGCTGAGGTTGAACATGCTGGTTCAATGGACAGATGCAAGGATTGCATGGCCTTTACAAAAGAATGGCATTCAGTCACCAGAATATTTGATACATCAGGTGACTGTGCTGCCATCCAGAGGGACCTCAACAGGCTGGAGAATGGGCTGACAAGAACTTGATGAAGTTCTGTGATGGGAAGTGCAAAGTCCTGCACCTGGGAAGGAACCCCATGCACCAGTACAGGCTCAGGGCTGACCATCTGGAAAGCAGTTTCGCAGAAAAGGACGTGGGGCTCCTGGTGGACATGTTGAACTGGAGCCATCAATGCACCCTTGCAGGACAGAAGGCCAGCAGGCTCCTAGGCTGCATTAGGAGGAATGTTTCCAGCAGGTCAAGGGAGGTGATTCTTCCCCTCTATTTAGCATTGCTGAGGTCACACCTGGAGTTACTGGGTTCAGTTCTGGGCTCTGCAGTACAAGGGAGACACGTTCGTACTGGAGAGAGTCTGGCAAAGTGTTAGGAAGATAATGAAGGGATGGGAGCATCTCTCCGATGAGTAAAGGTTGAGAGAGCTGGGACTGATCAGCTTAGAGAAGAAAAGGTTCAGGGGGATTGTATCAATGTGTTTAAATACCTGAAGGGAGAAGGGAGGGTGCAAAGCCAGGCTCTTGTCAGTGGTGGCCAATGACAGGACAAGAGGCAATGGGCACAAACTGAAACACAGGAGGTTCGCTTTGAACATCAGAAAAAAACTTTTTCACTGTGAGGGTGACTGAGCACTGGCTCAGGGAGCTTGTGGAATCACAATCCTTGGGATATTTAAAAGCCATCGGGACACGGTCTGCAGCAACTGGCTCTGGGTGGCCCCGCTTGAGCGGAGGAGTTGGACTAGGTGACCTCCAGATGTCCCTCCCAACCTCAACCATTGTGTTATCCTGTGAACATATAACCACATCAGTTCATATATTGTCAACAATATTTCAGTGCTCCAAGACCCTCTGAGCTAAAATAGTTCCATTTGGGAACCTTCACCTTTTAAACCTACTGTATATTGAATCCAGGACAGAGATGTTTCCAAGCCTAGGATGAAGTTGTAAAGATGGGCGAAAAGCAAAAAAATGAGCACAACCTTGAGTAATGACAGCAGCTGTGACACAGCTGGAGTAAAGTAACCTCTGGCTACCAAATCAACCACTTTCCAGAAGAACAGCACTTACTTCCTGTACTGTACTTGGGGTCTAGAGGTGATAAAGGGACGCAGGAGTGTCTGCACCCGACCTTCCCAGCACCAAATCGTAGGATAGTAGGTTTCTGTCACAACAGGGCAATATTCCTCGAGAAAGCGGCAGAAGCGGTCATTGCTGGCCACCAGCTGGGGTTTCTAGGAAGAGAGACTACAGTCAGGCATGAGCATTCATGTCAAATTAACAAATAACTAAATAAAGAAAAGAAATGGAAGCCGGTTTAAATCCTCTCCCAGTAAACTGATTTATTTCATATAATCATTTTCAATGCTTTTGCCTTTTGCAGTAAAAAGATATGTAAACCAAAACCAAACGAAATGCCAAAATGCCCAACTGAAAAGTAGAACCCACTGACCATAATGGATTCCTTAACTATTTCTCGTAAAGTGCTCTTCTCGCTCTGCTTTTCCCAGCATTGCATCTTTTGCTGACAAATGAAAGCCTTACCGTCTCACAGTAAGGGAGATTTTACTGAATAAGAGAATAAGAGAAATGATGCTTAATCCGTGTACTGTGGCTGTGCACCTGCAGTACCTATTTTAGCCTGGTAGGACACCCCTCCTCCCACCTCATCCCACGGTACACAGCTGCATTGGTTATTCACCTCTAATAATACTCTGCCTACAGAGATACCTCTTACAGATTCCCTCTGAACACCAATTAACGTGGAAATCCCTGTACACCAAACATCTTGCATTTCAGCAACTACATTTCTTAAACTTCCCTTTCACACTGGCTCTCCAAAATGCAAGCATTAACAGACAGCATTAACAATAGATGCTTTGAAGAAAGCCATCACACACACAGCAGCAGCAGCACATCCTCCTGACCCTACATTTTTCTGCTCTGACCAAAATCGAGTGTCTTCTCCTCGATGAAGAGGAAGGCTATGTTTTCAGTGGCTCTGTGAAGTGCTGTGGCAATACGCATGTCCTCAACAGCCAGAAATCTTTTGATAGGCGTATCTCCAGTTGATTAAGCATTCAACGATGTGCTCTCACCACGGAGCCACCTTAGATCAGATCACAGGCTTGCTGTTATCCAAGTCATTTGCCAATGCTTAATTCAGTTGTAAAACCACTGCTGATGAGAAGATGTACAGAGAGTCTGAGCTCCCCAAAACACTGTGATAGCAGCTCCAAAGGGGTTAACGATGGTACCGAAGGCAGACACAGGGGCAGCAAATTACTTTTATCACTTGCCCTGTAGTTAAACCAGCAAACAGATCAGGGTTTGTTCACGGAATCATTAAGGTTGAAAAAGACCTCTACAACCATCCAGTCCAACCATCAACATAGCACCTCCGTGCCTGCTAAACCACATCATGAAGAGCCACATCTACACCCTTTTTTTAACACCTCCAGGGACGGAAATTTCACCACTTCCCTGGGCAGCCTCTTCCAGTGCTTCACCACTCTTTTTGGTAAAGACATTTTTCCCAATACCCAATCTAAACCTCCCCTGGCACAACCTAAGGCCGTTCTTCTCTTGTCCTAAAGTCTCATCCTATTGTGAAGGCTTGTGACTCCCCTTTCCAAACCATCGCGCCAGACAAGCTCTCCCTGTGGTAGA
The DNA here is from genome assembly GCA_033558185.1 of Dromococcyx pavoninus. Taxonomy (NCBI): domain Eukaryota; kingdom Metazoa; phylum Chordata; class Aves; order Cuculiformes; family Neomorphidae; genus Dromococcyx; species Dromococcyx pavoninus. The sequence continues at coordinate 153,048 of JAUMJL010000292.1, read as the reverse complement.
AAGGCATTCCACCAATCCCATCAGGCCAAAGCTCGTTCCCTCTCAGCCCGGGCAGGACTAGGCAGGCTCTCCCTCGGAAGTGGGAAAGCAGGAAATGCCTTAGTGGCTCCCTAGGAATGGGGGCCGAGAGGGATGCAGAGCTGGGTCCCCTTCTCAGGACAGGTTTCCCATTGGTGAGATGAGTGTCCCCTCATTGAGACAAGTGTCCCCTCATCAGGATGGGGGTCCCCATTTTGGGACAGGTGACCCCTTGTTGGGACAGGTGTCCCCTCATCGGGATGGGTGTCCTCTTTGTTGGGATGGATGGTCCCTTCGTGGGATAGGTGTCCCCTCATTGAGATGGGTGTCCCCTTTGTCGGGATGTCTGCCTCCTCATCGGGACGGGTCACCCCTTCTCAGGACGGGAGACCCGCTTGTCGGAATGAGTGTCCCCTCGTTGGAGTGGATGTCCCCTTATGTGGACGAATGTCCCCTGTATCGGGATGTGTATCCCTGTGTTGGGATGCGGATGTCTCTTGGTGGGACAGGCGTCCCCTCGGTAGGACGGGTGTCCCCTTTGTTGGGACACGTGTCCCCTCATTGGGATGGATATCCCCTTGTCAGGGCGGATGTCCCTTCATTGGGATGGGTGTCCCCTCGGCGGGACGGGTGTCCTCTTCTTGAGATATCTGTCCCCCTTGACCGTCCCTCATCGAGACGGGTATCCCCCCATTGGGACGGGTGTCCCCCTTGTCAGGACAGGTGTTTCCCCATGCCGCGACGGGTGTCCCCGTGCCGTGTCCCCGCCGCCCCGCCGCCCTCTCGCTCACCTTGGCGACGCTGCTGAGGTAGTAGCAGGCGTAGGCGACGCCGAAGCCCAGCACGAGGGGCAGCCCCGCGCCGGAGCCGAACAGCCCCACGCGCACCTGGCTCTCCAGGTACAGCGAGAGCTCCCTGGTCAGCACCTGCCAGTCCATGGCTCGGCCCGGCTCCCCGCTTCAGCCCAACCCGGCGCCCAGGCAGGAGCAGGGGGAGGAGGAGAGGGAGGAGCTGCGTCCCGGCTGCCGCTCCGCAGCACCGCCCCCGGCACCTCCTCCCCGGGCACCGCGGGCACTGCGGGGGCCGCCCGGCTGCCCCCGCCCGCCCGGGCTGCGGTGGCAACGGCGCGGCCAGCAGGGGCAGGGGAGAGGTCCTGTCCCTGTGTTCAGCGCTGGGGAGGCCACACGTCGAATCCTGTGTTCAGTTTTGGACCCCTCAGGACAAGGACATTGAGGTGCGGCAGCGTGTCCAGAGAAGGACAACCTGGTCGAGCAAAGGAAGCCAGTTTATGTGATCTGTCTGGGCTTCAGGATACAGTCTCTCACAGTATCCTCATAAACACAATGTCCTACACACAGCTGGATAAACACATAATGCAACGGGTGAGCAGTTGGCTGATGAGTCGGGCTCAAAGGGTCACAGTGAATGGGATCACATCAGGTTTGGCGTCCAGTCACTAGTGGGGTTCTACAGGGACCCATCTTGGGACCAGTGCTATTTAGTATCTTCATAAACGACCTGGATGCAGGACTCGAGGGTTTACTAACCAAGTGTACCAATGACATGAAACTGTGTGTGTGTGTGTGGCATTTACACTCTGGGGGGCAGAGAGGCCCTGCAGAGGGATCTGAATAGATTGGAGAGCTGGACAATCGCCACCTGTATGAGGTTTAACAAGAGCAAATGCCAGCTTTTGCACCTGGAACACAGCAACCCTGGACATACACACAGAATGGGGAGTGATGAGGGTGGAGAGCAGCCCTGTAGAAAGGGATCTGGGGGCTCTGGTTTGATGGCAAGTTGAACATGAGCCAGCAGTGTGCCCTGGCAGTCAAGAGGGCCAACCTTGTCCTGGGGTGCACCAAGCACAGCACTGCCAGTTGGGCGAGGGAGGGGATTGTCCCACTCTGCTCTGCACTGGTGTGACCCCATCTCGAGCACTATGTGCAGTTTGGAGCACCACAGCATAAAAATGACATCAAACTACTGGAGTGTGTCCAGAGGAGACCACAAAGCTGGTGAAGGGTCTGGAGGGGAAGTCATATGAGGAGCGGCTGATGTCACTTGGTCTGTTCAGCCTGGAGGAGATTGAGGGGGGACCTCATCGCAGCTTGCTGCTTCCTCACAAGAGAAGGAGAAGGAGCAGGCGCTGATCTCTCTGGTGACCAAGGGAATGGCAGGAAGATGGGACAGGGGAGGTTTTCATTAGGTATTAAGAAAACGTTCTTCACTCAAAGGGATGTGGAGCACTGAACAGCTCCCCAGGGAAGCAGTCACGGTGCCAAGCCTGACAATATTGAAGAAGCATTTGGACAATGCCCTCAGACACACGATGTGAGTGTTGGGCTTGTCCTATGCAGGGATAGGAGTTGGACTGCATGATCCTTGTGGGTCCCTTCCAACTCAGGTCATTCTTTAATTCTATGATTGTACGATAATGAAGCTGGTGAAGGATCTGGAGCACAAATGTTAAGAGAAGCAGCTGAGGGAACTGGGATTGTTTAGTCTGGAGAAAAGGAGGCTGAGGGGAGACCTTACATCCCTCTACAACTGCCTGAACGCAGGTTATAGGGAGGTGGGTGCTGGTCTCTCCCAAGTAAAAAGTGATAGGAGGAGAGGAAAGTGGTGACAGAGAAAGTTCAGATTGGATATTAGGAAAAATTTCTTTACCGAAAGAGTGGTGAATCATTGGAACAAGCTGGCCAGGGAAGTGGTGGTTTCACCATCCCTGGAGGTGTTCAGAAAGCATGTATATGTAGCACTTTGGGGCATAGTTTATCAGGCATATCAGTTGTGTTGATGATTGTACTTGTTAATCTTAGAGTTCTTTTCCAGCCTTAATAATTCTATGAAATCCTCAGGGAAACAGCAGTGCATGGCACTTTGGCAGCACTCATCCAGCAGGACCAACTCCTCCCGTGCTACGGCTGCTAGCATAGCCTGCCTGATGGCAGGTACCTTTTTGGGGCACCTTTGGTGTCACCTCACCCCTGCGGCTTCCCTTAGGAAGAATTTCTTTACTGAAAGGGTGGTCAGGCACTGGAACAGCTGCCCAGGGAGGTGGCTGAGTTGCCGACCCTGGAGGTGTTTAAAAAACGGGTAGATTAGTTTTTGAGGACATGGTTTAGCGGATGATGGGTGCGGTTGGACTCAATTATCTCAAAGGTCTTTTCCAACTGGAAGATTCTATGATTCCCTCAGGCAGGGCATGTAAGGAACTGGTAAGCAGAGGTTAGTAAGAATCTGGGGTTTGCTTCTTTTCCCCACAGCTGTTACAGAAAAAGGAAACTGAATACACAGAAATCCTATTGTCATAAACACTGTGCTTCCTCTGCTTCTGCTTATGGAGAACAGGCATACCCAGGTCTTGGTCCTGACTTGCTGGGAATGTATGCTATAAAGTTCAGATAAAAAGGATTTATTGTGGAGGAATGCTCCAGTCTGAGCAGCTGGAGCAGACAACTTACTTCTGAGAACATGATGGCTCCACCAACAGCACGAACTTAGGAAACTTTGGAGACACTAATTTGGCTGAACTGAGGACTATGCTTTTAGGATGTAGAGGAACCTGCTGCTTCTGAAGGAGGAAACAAGTTATTGCTTGCAGTTAACTCTTCTCCTGTGTTCAAATCCTTTCCCCATGAAGCTGAAGAGGCCTTGAACCACACAAAAACTAAAGAAAAGAAAAATCCCCAAATCGCAAATGGCTGAGAAAGAAGAGGACTCAGAATGTGTCCGTGGGACTACAAGGCTCATAAATGAATATATGTGAAGGCATGGCTGTCAGCGATCAGAGAAACCCAATTTTAATGACTTGTTCAGCAATCAAGAGAGACCGAATGTATGCAACAAGATCCTTACACAAAGGCTGATGAGGTTTATCTGGTCTTTGACCACTGCTCTGTGTTGCTTACTCATGGGAATATTAACAATATCAGCCATATATGATGTCATAGGCACACTGAAACAAACTGTATATATTGAGAGGGACTGAGGGCTTTTTGTTCCTGTGTAAACATATTGGTATACTGTCAATAGTAGTAATGTAGTAATGTTAATAGCTTCCTTCTATTTTAAGCAATCGTCATCAGATCCTCCAGTTCCAGTGTTTTTTTTTCCAGTCTTTTAAAAGTTTATCCTTTGGCCTACAACACATTTTGCCAAGCTACAAAAAAAGAGGCTATGTTCTGCTCATATTACAACCACTTCCAAGTGATTTAGTAATTGCAAAATGTATGTGTAAGAAGAAAACAAGGTGGTCACTGTGGTGTTTTGAACTCTTACCATATTTTTTTCCAGATAGATAGTCCTACATTCCCAGAGAGATTTGCTGTCTGCACTATGCTCTCTGCTCTCTAAGTGCTTTACAAAATGATTGCATCAACCCAGCTCTAATGGATTATAGATTAGGCAGAAAAGAAATGGCATGGGGTTGTTCTTCCTTATTGTCCCCCGACTTGCTTTGCTTAAGCAATAGATAATAATTTACAGTTGCAGTTGTTTAGTCACAGCTTGACTTATATTTTTAACTAGGAGGCTACACTTGTGCTATGTTGTCTTTATAATTTTTTTTGTTAGGCGAGGTGGTTCTGTAAGCATTTGGAATTTGGGGGGAGTTATTAATGGGGTGTTAGAACTAGATGATCTTTAAGGTCCCTTCCAACCCAAACCATTCTATGATTCTATGATTATATTCGTAGTTACGTTTCACTGGACAAATGCAAACTGGTCCCATTGCAGTTCTCTGTAGCCTCACTCTTGGAACTGATTTCAGGAGGCGCTGCAGCACCTCTGAGGAGGGGAAAAGGGAGTTTCACCTTCAGAATTTTAAATTTGAGGTTCTGTTTGTTTATAGTCTTGTAACATTTGTTTAACTTTAGCATTCATCTAACAAAATGGAAAAAATACCTTTGTGTTTGCTTGACCTATCTATGGAATACTTAAAAAGCACCAAATCCCAGTATAAAATGTCCAAAAAGTTTTCCATCAACACAGGGAAGAGGACACTCACTCTTCCTGACGTTTATTACCGGCAAGGGAATGGGAGAAAAAATAGTGCATTTGAAAATTCAAGTCTGCATTTCTTAAGTCTTCCTCATGCATCTCAGATTTTTCTTTCCTTAAAAAGTGTGAACAAAGTAGAGAATTAATGAAGTCAATGTATATCTTCTATGTTGGAGACTTTTCAAATTTCAGAGGAAGAAGCCAAGCTGTGTTTAATATTTGTACTCTTGGTACTCATGAAAAAAATCAATGATGATCGTTGCCTGTTTGTCCCCTTCTTGAGCTTTGCTACCCTTACTATTATCTGCATATTCCCATGCATCCATGCATCCCTATCTTTTTCTTCCATGCTTCTTCTCTTCACTCCCTCATGAGCTATTTCTCAGCATGAAGTATTTCAGGATGAGGTATTTCAACAGCTACAGCAGCAGGAATACTGCCCAATATTTGTCTCCCTTGGAATGACTCCTGCAGGATCTGGTCTACATGAAACCAGTTCCCTACATTTCACAGATCAGAAAATCATCTGGTTGGAAAAGTCCTTTGAGATCATTGAGTCCAACCGTACCTGTCCACTTACTAAACCATATCCCTGAGATCTGAATACAGCTGGCAAACTTCTAAATACAAAATCATGGTTAGTAGAGGATCAGACAACTTAGACTCATCATTGTGTTAAATAATGGTGATGAACTTTGTTTTGGGTCATATTCAAAGAAGAGTTAATAAAAGTTAAAATTCTGTGAGATATAGCTGAGCATAATTCTCAGAAATGTGAATTAAGTTAAAATAGATCGTTTTTTTTCAGAAACCAAAGATGACAATGCATGGTATGCTGAACACTGAGAATATGAGACAGTACAGGATGAAATAAATTGGAAGCAAGCAAATATATTAAGGACACGTTCTTAAATTAAATTTTTCATTAAAAAATTTATCAGAAGCTGCCAAATAACTTGAATAATCTTCATAAGAGTACAGTAGAGCTGGATGTTGAATCTAGGTTAAATTTCCTCCTGGCTTCAAGGAATCTTTTTCATAGTTGAAAGTGAAAAATTTTCATTTTTATTTACCTATTTTCATTCCTTTATTAACACTCTGAAGGGGATAAAAATTTGCATATTGTATTTCAAACACAAACCCAAAGCATTTTAGAATACTTTATATTAATGTAACCCCCCCCCAATATTATATATCTGGTAAACTCTTGTTCTACCTACATCAATAGTGCAGCTCCAGCTGAATCCAGGGAGTCAGAAATACGTCCGATGAATCTTTTTCATTTATGTAGTTTCTTAGATTTTCTTTACTGTGTTAATAGTGAAGAATATTTATTAGCATTAGACATAATCTTAAATGAGATATATATTAAAATGTTTACTTTATGCAAAGCACATAGCCTCCTTTAGCAAAAGAATTTTTTTTTGTTATATTTGAGAATTTCTAGCAGTCTATCAGAGTGTCATGGAAATCTTACTTCTTGGAATGTAGGACTACTTTCTTATGACAAAACAGAGAAGGTTTAGATTCTGCTTGAGTTATTCGTGTTTGTTACTATTTTAATAACTAACAGTTTTTAGTAATATTTAATATTTTAGCAGATTATTAAAATTAAACATAGACATTATTCAATGCTTAAGTCATCTTTCAGGCATTACTTGGTGCATATTGAGTGCCTTTGTAATAAAAGAAAGACCTGTGCTTGACTGTAAGCACACGATTAGTCACATTGATAGCAACAAAAATTGTCATGCACATAAATTAGCAACATTCTTAAAATACATTGATGAACCATGCAGACAGTTTATTTTCATATCAGTCTGAAAATATGACCTGGCTGGTTTCAACTACATCTGAGAAATTCAAGTAAGTACTTTCTTTACAATCTTCACAATCAGGAAATTTTATACCGGGAAGAAATTAATCCTTCTTTCCAAAGCATCATCTAATTTGAAAATCATCTATGAATAAAACATCAATCAGTGGCTAATCATTTGGAAATACCAGGTAAGTCTACATTCTTTAATCCTCTGAAAGTGGGAGAATGTGTATAGATGTGCAAACATGGTATTGTAGTGTCTATGCCCTTGATTATTACAAAATCTTTACTTATTTTGTCTTTGAATATTTAAAACCCCAAGCCTAACTTCACAGGTATATTGTTTTCTTTCCACTCAAGATAGTTCAGCCTAGTAAAACTTAAAACCTTAATTAAGGGAGAAGATTCCAGGATGTTCCTGTTAGGGAAAGTTAATCCTCTTATTCCTAAAATCTTTTTTTTCAACATAGTGATATCTTTTAGCCAGTTAAAGAAAAAAAAAGGCCTTCTTTTTAGCAGTTTTGTTTTAAAGCAGGAAAACAAAGTGATGTATTTATCATCTGTTCTCTTCTCAGCTGTTTTTCCTTCCTAGAAAAGAAGTAGCAGATAGAATTCCTTATGGAAGGAAACAGCAGCATGGACGCTGTGGGTTAATGTATGTGTTCTAATTAACAGTTTCAGAGAAGATGCCAAGTAGCACAGTGAAAACCAAACCCACCAAAGCAACTTGCTGCGTTCCATGACAGTTTGCTCACTACCTGGGACTAAAAAAATATTCTAACTTGCAGAAATTAGGGAAAAAATATCAATGCCAATTATTCTGAAAACCGAGGAAGAAATCATTGTGTTATGGACAATGACTCTGCTAAATAAAGCAGTGGAAATATAGTGTAACAGTTGCCAGTGTCTTTCAGAATTAATAGGAGATGGCGGATGGCCACGTGATGGCAGCAGAGTCTGAGGAATTAGGGTTTTTTTCCCTACACCTTCAATGTTTAAGAGGAGGACTAAGAAAACTGCTTGGTATATTTATTATATCTTGAACTTGAGGAGACAGAATTTTTGAACTCAGGTTAGTACAAATTAATAAGCCCTACCTTTGTATTTTAAAAAGAAAACTACAGCCTGCTCATTATATGTAAACTTGATGTTCTTTCTCAACTCTTAGGAAATTATTTATCTATATCCTTCAGATTATTTATCTATATCCTTCAGATTATTTATCTATATCCTTCAGATGACAGATTCTAAGAACTCAGCATTTGTGCAAAACAGTGAGAACAAAACCTCAAATCTCCATGAATTAATAATTGTCTTCACAAGAAGTTGGCGTTTTTCTCTCCTAAACCGCATAAAAGCAGGATTTTCATATGGGATTCTCTCCTGCATTAGGCACAGTCCCCTTTCTGCATTGCATGATCCAGATCCCACATTGCAAGTTCAGCCTTAATCAAACAAGACAGTCTAGAAAAACTTCTATCAAAGTCTCCATTCAGTCCTGGAGGGGAAGCTGTATGAGGAGAGGCTGAAGTCACTTGGTCTGTTCAGCCTGGAGGAGACTGAGGGGGGACCTCATCACAGCTTGCTGCTTCCTCACAAGGGAAGGAGGAGTAACAGGCGCTGATCTCTTCTCTCTGGTGACCAGTGATAGGACCCGAGGGGATGGCAGGAAGATGTGCCAGGGGAGGGTTAGGTTGGATATCAGAAAAAGGTTCTTCACCTAGAGGGTGGTGGAGCACTGGAAGCACTGCTCCCAGGGAAGCAGTCACTATGCCAAGCCAGACAATATTAAGGAAGCATTTGGACAATGCACTCAAACACACGGTGTGAGTATTGAGGTTGTCCTATGCAGGGATAGGAGTTGGACTCCATGATCCTTGTGGGTCCCTTCCAACTCAAGTCATTCTGTGATTCTATAGTTCTATGAACAGGGACATAGACTGGATGACCTCCAAAGTCGTATTTCCTGTGAAGTTAAGGGCTGTCTTGAGGGTTTTCTTACTCTCTAGAAGGGTAGCAGCTGCTCTTAACAAAAAGAAAATACAGTCTCCAACAACAAGAAGTTTAAAGGAATGTCATTAGGTTACGCGCAGCACTGAATTATGCGTAAACCAGACTCCTTCCCTCCTGGCCGCTCCCTGGATTGATATGGCAGGAAGTAGTGAGGAAGACCACAATCACCAGCTGGAGGATGGCACAACTCAGCAATGTCAGTAATTTTGGTTATCCAGAAGGAAACTTGTTTTGCAGTTCTTTTTGTGGATCCATATTCCTCCACAGAATGCATATGAATGAGTCTAGGCAATTACAGGCAAGTATGCCTAAAGCACTGTGGATTCCCACCCTCCAGCTGGTGATTTAACTGCTCTGTCATGACTACCTGACGTATTCAAAGCCAGCACAGCCTCACAAGGCAGGAAGCAGTGGTCAGTTACAGCAGCACTGGTCAAGTAAACAAGGCCTTTGGCAGATAAGCTTTGGTTGGTTCCACTACAGCAGTTTAAGGCATTGCTGTTCTGCCCTGGTGGTCTTCTCCCATAACAGGGATGGCAGAAAAGAACATAGGTCCCACTCCTGTGCTGGCACTAGGTTTGAGGAGGCTTACAAGCAAGTACGAATTCTAGACTGTAGACTCCAAAAAAACCCAAAGAAATAAACACCTGCTAACTCCAGTATGGAAGGTTTAGACATCATTGTTCTCCACAATTTGAGGCCTGATAGATTAAATTACATGGAGCGTGAGCACATGTTGGCTCTAAGGCTGTAAAATAGCCATTCTGTGCAATGAGGGGCAAACTCAAGTTTAAGAGATTTCATAAACTCTCAGCATTCATCAGGAGAAGGGAACAGTCCCATTGAGGTCCCAAAGAGTTATTAGAGCCAACTGAAAATGCCGCATGCCTTTATCCTCTGTAAAACCAACCAGCCAATGAACAAATCCTCTGCCTGGCAAAAGGCCCTAAAGCAACATGAGCTTTTTCAGTTGAAAAGTGAATACAAGTTCTTTCTTTAAGGTACTATTGCATCCAGTTTCCCACTGCAAACAAAATGCTAATACACACCTGAAAATGCTGTATCTATCACTTTCCTTGTTACAATATGTTAATTGGATTCAACATCCTATGGAATCACCATCTCATTTATTTATACCTTTGCGTGTTTCAATTATTTCTAACTTTACTTCAGCTTATTTCCAAAACTCAAACCTATCTTTTTGCTTTTGCTATTCACGTCCTGATTCTTTTGTTGCCATAACTCTGTGAGTCTTGAGGTGCTTACTCAGACTATTTTCCTTATTATTCTAGTACTAATTTTCTTGCTGATACGTACTTCTTTGGCAATAGCTGACAGGATGATTAATGTCCAATATAATTTAACTCGAAAAATAATTCACAGAATCATAGAATCACCTGGTTGGAAAAGACCTTTGAGATCATCAAGTCCAATCGTACCTGTCCGCTACTAAACCATATGCCTGAGAAACTCATCTACCCGTCTTTTAACCACCTCCAGGATGGGGACTCAACCACCTCCCGGGGCAGACATTCCAGTGCCTGACAACCCTTTCAGTGAAGAAATTTTTCCTAATGTCTAGTCTGAACCTTCTCTGGTGCAACTTGTCGCCACTTCCTCTAGTCCTATCGCCTGTCACTTGGGAAAAGAGACCAAAACCCACCTTTCACGCAGTTGTAGACAGTGGTAAGGTCTCCCCTCAGTCTCCCCTTCTTTAGGCTAAACAACTCCAGTTCCCTCAGCTACTCCCTGTAGGATTTGCTTTCCAGCCCCTGCACCAGCTTCATTGTCCTTCTTTCCCCAAAGCTCTATCCTTCCTCATTCTCTCTTGTATCCATTTAAATCTGCATCTGAAACTGGTATTTATTGGTTATTTTAAAGAGTAACTCAGCTAACAGGTTCAAGAGCTAAAGACCTTTCTTCCTTACTGATTCATTAAACTCCAAGCAGGCGCACAGAATAAATGATATAACCTGTGATTCAAAAAGATAATGCCATAAAATAGTTGTGACCCTGGAAAACCCAGTCATGTAGCCAATGACAATTTTGTGACTTCCACGACTTTGTGGCCATGTAAGACTGGACATTAGAGTTCAGAAATCAGTCATGTAGTCACTAGGAAGTAAATGTATCAGGTCAGTCTATTTACTCTTTGTTTTCTACCACAAGAATAAAGCCTCCGTGTTTTGAGCTATGGAGAATTTCTTCTTAGCTTAGGGGAGCATTCACTTTCAGCCAAATAAATTCTGGGTTCCAGTTATTGGCTTGATTCTTGTGTGTCTGAAATAGTCCCAGCATCTTTAGAGATTCTGTTTTTTACAGACAGAAAAGTCTGATAGAAAAAGCAGGTGAGTAGATGTCCTGGGTTTGGCTGAAATAGAGTTAATTTTCACAAGAAGCTGGGAGGGGACATAGCTGGGGCAGCTGACCCAAACTGGCCAATATTCTATACCATGATGTCATGCATAATGGCAGTAGTTGGCCAGAGGGAATGGATTGTGGTTTGGCTTCACAGCTCAGCAATCATGGCTCAGGATCGCAGCTTGGGAACACTGCTCAGGATTCCGGATTGAGAGCATGGGGGGCATTGGTTATGTATCATTTACTTTGTGTATCATTTTATTGTTATTGTTTTTCTCCTCTGCTGTTATGTTACATTGTTTTTATCCCAACCCACGAGTTTTAACTTCTTTGTTTCTGATGGTTCTCCCCACCAGTGAAAGCAGTGGAGGAGTGAGTGAGTAGCTGTGTGGTCCTTTGTTGCCAGCTGGGGCTAAACCACTACAGGAGAGTCAGAGGCTATTGGAATAGACAGAGCAGGGGCGGTCAGGAGAAGGATTATCCAGAGAGAAGAAGCTCCAGGTTACTATCTACCCACACGCAGTTCAGCAGCAGGCTCTCTGGAGGTTGATAATTTAGACTTTTAAAAAAAAAAAAAAAAAAGTAAGGAATGAACTCTTCTGATTCTCTCCAGAACCAATTCTGATCTCAGCCTTTGTTGGCAATCCTGGCACACATTTCCTGCTTGAAGAAAGCCTTTTTTATCCAACCCTATCAAAGAGTAATAGAAAAATGTGCTCTAGGTTATCTGTAGATATGCATGAACCTTATATTTGCCCGTAATTATCAAACCATGAAAAAGCAGAATGAAGCAGATGGGATCATTATGACTGTTAACAGACTCTAGTTATATCCTTCAATAGGTCAAGAACTCCACAGAATTTCTGGGAAATCCTCCTATGTATCATATAATTTCAATTACCTGTACCAAATGTAACAAGCCAGTACAAGCTGCAGGTAGCACTGGCATAGGGAGAAGCCTCTGCAAGAAACCCCAAACTGCCTGGCAATTGCATGCTTTCCTACAGTGGTATCTGTTAGCATTTTGAGGTTTCCACTGCAGAAGTAGAGATCAGATACTGCTCAGAAGCGCCTGTTGTCAGGACACAATGTTTAAGTCTGCATTCTTCAGCCTTAGCATGGGTTAGAAAGGAATGAATTATGTGAGGAATGTGGTGGTAGTCTGGTAGTTACACATTCATATTATTCTGCTCTGCTATATGTATTGTGAGAAAACTACCCAAGAGAAGTCAGGAAATGATCTCATTGACTCTTCTAGCCATATGAATAATCACAAAGGTGGAAGGAAGTGCAGAAACAGTAAAAACACTCAGGACACAAGGGCTGCTGGGCTGCCTTTTATCAGCCATTTCCCTGATGGCTGAGAAATGGTATTCTTTTGTCTGATTGAGACTTCAAGGACTTTAAGGACTGATCTGTCCTTTAAGATGGATGCTTTTAAAAAGTTGTCATGGAGCATGATTAGAGAAAGACAGAGACAATCAGAGGACCATTTTTTAAAAATGAAGAATCATGTTAGATCTAAGATTAGCCAGGATATGTGGAGTTAAAACAAATCCTCAATTGTCCTGAGAGTGCTAAAAAAGAGGGCAGTTCATGAAGAACTGCATTGCAGGCGTGTGCTCAAAGTGTGAGTAGGTACATCTTCTTCGAGGGATGACCTGAGGTGGGCAGGACAGCTGGAGGTACAGATTCCACCCTTTTGATGACTGGAGCACTTGAATACCAGCTAAAAAAGCCCCTGGGCTACAAAAGTACAGTAGACTCACCTCAACAGTGTGGAAGACTCACATCCACTTATTAAAAATAAAATGGGATTGCACTGCACAGAAGCAACTGAAAAATTAGGAAAATGCCATGCAGATTTACTCAGGCTAGATTGCCCAAGATTTAGTTGTAGAATAACAAAATGGTTGGACGGGATCTTAAAGATCATCCAGTTCCAACTCCCTGCCATGGGCAGGAGCACCTCCTACTAGACCAGGCAGCATAGCGCCTCATCCAACCTGGCCTTGAACAGTTCCATGGAGGGGGTATCCACAACTTCCCTGAACAACCTGTTCCAGTGCCTCATCACCCTCAAGGGAAAAATATCTGTAAAATCTAATCTAAATCTCCCCTCTTTCAGCTTAAAACTGTTACCTCTTGTCCTATCCGTGTACCCCCTGACAAAAAGACCTTTCCCAGCCTTCTTGTAGCCCCCCTTTAAGTACAGAAAGGCTACCATAAGGTCTCCCTGGAGTTTCCTCTTCTCTAGGCTGAACAATCCCAACTCTCTTAGCCTGTCCTTGTGGGTAGGTGCTACAGCCCTCTGATCATCTTTGCGACCCTCCTGTGGCCTTAATCCAACAGTTCCATATCCTTCCTGTGCTTAGTGCTCCAGAGCTGGACACAATACTCCAGGTGAGGTCTCATGAAAGCAAAGAAGAAGGGCAGAATCACGTCCCTTGACGTGCTGGTCACACTTCTTTTACAGAATCAAACGATCACAGAAATGTTAAGGTTGGAAAAGCCCTCTAAGATCATCAAGTCTAACCATCAGCTCAACATCACCGTGCCTACTAAAACACGTCCTTAAGCAACACACATACACATTTTTTTAACACCTCTAGGGAAGGAGACTCCACCACTTCCCTGGGCAGCCACCACTCTTCCAGTAAAGAAATTCTTCCTAATATCCAATCTAAACACAACTGCAGGCCATTTCCTCTTGTCCTATCACTTGTTACTTGGGAGAAGACACCAACACCCACCTTGCTACAACCTCCTTTTAGGCAGCTGTAGACAGGGATGAGGTCTCCCCTCAGTCTCCTCTTCTCTAGGCTAAACAACCCCAGTTCCCTCAGCTGCTCCTCATAGCACCTCTTCTCCAGCCCTTTCACCAGCTTAGTTGCCCTTCTCTAGACACAATCCAACACTTCAATGTCCTTGTTGTACTGAGGGGCCCAAAACTGAACACAGGATTCAAGGTGTGGCCTCACCAGTGCCGAGTACAGGGGCACAATCACTTCCCTTGTCCTGCTGGCCATGCTGTTTCTGATACAGGCCAAGATGCCATTGGCCTTCCTGGCCACCTGGGCACACTGCTGGCTCATATAGAACCGGCCGTCAACGAGCACCCCCAGGTCCTTCTCTGCCATGCAACTTCCCAGCTATTCTTTCCCAAGCCTGTAACACTGCATGGGGTTGTGTCCTTGGTGCAGGACCCAGCATTTGGCCTTGTTGAACCTCATCCTGTTGGTTTCAGCCCACCAATCCAGCCTGTTCAGATCCCTCTTGCAGAGCCTCCCTGCCCTCAAGCAGATCAACAGTCCTGCACATCTTGGTATCACCTGCAAACTGACTGACTACTCCATTCCCTCATCCAGAGTATTGATAAAGATCCAGAACCGGCCCCAGACATGAGCGTCGCAGAACACCACTTGTGACCAGCTGCCAACTGATCTAACTCCACTCACCACAAGTCTCTGGGCCCGGTCATCCAGCCAGTATTTTACCCAGCAAAGGCTGTGCCTGTCCAGGCCAGCGGCAGCCAGTTTCTCCGGGAGGAGGCTGTGGGAAACGGTGTCAATGGAGCTTTACTCTGGATGCAGCCCAGGACACGCTTGGCTTTCTGGGCTCCGAGCGCACACTCCGGCTTATATTGAGCTTCTCATCCACCAGCACCCGCTGTTACCCCTTCCGCTTCCCCCCATCCCCACCGGCACAAGACTGCGCTCCGTTCAAGGAACGGGATGCGGCGGCACCGGCCCCGCTGGGCGACAACCACCCCAGCCCGCACAGGGCGCACCGGCGAAGGCCCGCACGCGGCGCGAGGAGGCGGGAGCTGAGGGGAGAGCGCGAGCGGAGGCGGGCCCTGCGGGTCCGGAGGGGAAGGCGCACGCGCAGCGCGGAGAGGCGGGCACTGAGGGGAAGGCGCTTGCGTAGAGCGCACGCTCAGTGCGGGGGGGAGGGTGGGCTCTGATGGGCGGGCGCATGCGCAGCGGGGGGGGGGGGCGGGCGCTGGTGCCGCCGTTGCTCGGTCTCCCTGGTGCCGCCGCCGCCGCGGCCGCAGTGCCCGGATGTAGCGGCGAGCGCGGCGCGGGCTGGGGGTCAGCGCTGAGATGGGCGCGTAAGGAGGGAGGGACCAAGGAAAGAAGGGAGGAAGGGAAGCAGGAAGGGAGGCGGCCGGGGGGCCCCGCCGGGTCCCGCCGCCCAGGCCTGTCAGGAGGGTCGCGCCAGGATCGTCCCGCCGCCTCCCGCCCCGCCCCGGCGCCGCCGCCCCGTGCCCGCCCGCCCCGCGCCTGAGGCGGCTGCCGCGTGCCCCCTGCGCTGCCCGCGGGTACCAGTAGCGGTGCCGGAGCCGGGGGTCGCCGCCGGGATGAGCAGCTCGCGGAACAACCGGGTGATGGTGGAGGGGGTCGGGGCCCGCGTCGTGCGCGGCCCCGACTGGAAGTGGGGGAAGCAGGACGGCGGCGAGGGGCACGTGGGCACTGTGCGCAGCTTCGAGAGCCCCGAGGAGGTGGTGGTGGTGTGGGACAACGGCACTGCCGCCAACTACCGCTGCTCCGGCGCCTACGACCTCCGCATCCTCGACAGTGCGCCCACCGGTGAGTGGCGAGGGGCGTGCGTGTGTGTTTGTGCCCCTCCTGTCCCTTTTTGGGGTGTCCCTTGGATTCTCTTGGAGGGGGGAGAGTCTGCTACCCCACTCCCTGGGCATGGCCACACTCGCGTATCGGTGTACACGTGGTATGTACTAATTCCCCAGGGAAGCAGTCACAGCACCAAGCCTGACAATATTCAAGAAGCGTTTGGACAATGACCTCAGACACACGATGTGAGTGTTGGGATTGCCCTATGCAGGGACAGGAGTTGGATTCGATGATCCTTGTGGGTCCTTTCCAGCTGAGGTCATTTTGTGATGTACGTGCTGACTTGGAATCATATAGTCAGTCACAGAATGTTAGGTTGGAAGGGATCTCTCATCGTTACCACAACTGACAGAGAAATCTTGTACCCCTAACTTAGTTGGCTCCTGGCAGTTAATTTAAAAGAGGTCTATTCTCTGTTTGTCTTGACATTTCAAACCATTATCTTAGCATTTCAAGTCACCGTGTTACCTTGCTCTTGTGGGTTTTTTTTGTTTTGCCGGACTTCACGGAGTGTCTCAGGTTTACGAAATGCTGTGGAACATTTCATAGACTCATAGAATCATAGAATGCCAGGTTGGAAGGGACCTCAAGGATTATCTGGTCCAAACGTTTTGGGTGATATATCATTTAAATGAGATGGCCCAGCGTCATTGTCAAGCTGAACCCTAGCAGTGTCCAGTGTAGAGGAATCTACCACCCTGGGGAGATTATTCCAATGTTTAACTGCAGTCATGGTGAAAAATTTTCTTCTGGAATCCTATCGGAATCTCCCCAGGAGCAACTTATACCCGTTATCCCTTGTCTGTTACATGTGACTTCTTGAAAAATGGGATCTTAATTCTGTACATTGGTATTAATGTATAGTGTGAGGCAGTGAGGAGAGAGGTTGTCCTGGGACTTTTGGATTGGTGTAGATAAAGCCAAAGTGATCCACCATAGAGAGCAGGTTCCCTGTGTGCTGGGTGACAGAGGGAGGGAACCGAGAGGATGGTACCTCAAAGTTTTGTTTTGGTTTTTACACCCAGCTCCCCTTGGATTTATATTTTGGAGCTGTCTCATAAAATGGTCAGAGTCATTCTGAGTGAAGTGCAGGGTGAACTGCAGAAAAGAGGTGTAGCACCTTTCTGCTTAAGTTTACTTTAAGTGGATGAAATACTGTTTTGTTTTGTAATCTGCATCTTGTTCTTTATCGGTATTGCCAGACCTGCTGTAAATCAGCTAAAGTACGCAGGAAAAAATGCATTTGTTCAAGTTTTTTAATTACTTGACTGCTTGTTATTTATGCTTTAAATTCAGTCAGTTTGGACAATGGATTTAGATCTGTACTGACATTATGCGGCAATGTTAGTGTTTTGAACACTGCAGGGAAATGTTCATTTTGGCACCTGTTTCTGCAGTGAAAACTCACAAAGGAAAATGTATTGTTCAGTTTCATTAGAAATACAGTGAGGTGAATCTAGGGCTGGGCAGGATTGCCTCAATAATGAGGTGATTGGACCAATTTGTTGGGGTACTTGGATGTAGGGTGTTTGTAATGTGACATTCATGTAGAATATGATGGAAACGAGAGACCATCTTTGAGCTGACTACGTGTAGTGTTACAGAAAGGAAAACTATAGCAGTGGGTTAAAGCTAAGACTTTTGAAGAGACAGCAAAATGGAATTCACTCTGATTAATTACAAAAATATTGCTAAGATAAAAGTCCCCGCTACACATTGTGTGGTGAGCCTTTGAGATCGATTTAATTTTTTTTATGTCTGGGTACCTTCTTCTCCCCTGGCTTCACGGTTGGTTTTTTTTGTTGTTGCTTTTTGAGGGTAGACACTATTAAAGGAGCTGAAAAGCTTTTTGAAATGAGCTTTGGAACAAGAAGTTAAGAGTAGACTTTCAGGTTGTCAATCTTTGTCTTGCAGCTGTTTATGCTATGAAACCTTACCTGCATTTGATGTCCTGTAGAAACCAGTGGGACTGCTTCTGCTTAAATCTGAGGCGTATGCATACATGCTGAATATGAGCCTTGAATGCTCATTATTCTGGTCTGCTTGGCGTATTTGCAAGCTGACAGTAGCCTGTTAACTGTGTCTGGAAACCTACACTTATATGCTAAGTTTCAAGCCCCAGGTTTTTTTATTCTCTTTTTCCTGTTTTATTCCTTGTAAGGGGAGGACTGCATATATTGCTGTGCAAAAAAAACCTCATAAACACTGCCGTTCTCAGGTTTTGCAGTCGTATTTGTCTTCCTTGAGGTTTTTGTCCAAGGCATGCATCATCCTCAGGGAGCTGCTGCAAGGAGCTGCCCAAGGTTCCTTTTTTGCCAGAGGGAGTTACTTTTGAGGTCATGGTTCCGTGGAGATAGGAAGAGTAAAAAATCTGTAATGTAGCAGCAAAAGGTCAAAGTTAGTGGAACTAGGATGCTGTCAATGTGGACTGAAATCCTGGTTTTACTGCTGATTCACTTTGTATTCCTGGGCAAATCACTTCTTCATTTTCCACCTCTTTGTAATGACTTAATTTTCTCTGTGGTAGTGACTATTTGTTGTTTAGAATAAAGGGATTCGGACTTTGGATAATAGTTTGATACAACCTCTAGAGGTCTTTAGATAGTTTTGATGTAAATAGTTACAGGAAAAGTGGGATTAGGTGGCAAGAATTTCTAACCACAGTATTAAAAGTGATACTGTTGAGCAAGGGAATGTTGTAAAATACGGGTGGATTGTGGTTTGATGATACACGCACAATGTTAAATTATGGCTCTTCTAGTATATAACAAAAAAAATTTGGTTCATAAATGTACAGTCACAACATAATTTTAAGTTTATAGTGAGAACACAGCAGCAGAAAGGAAAATGAAGTTATTTATTGCTGGGAGTTCTTTTTATTAGTGGTGAGCTGGGTGATCTTTAAGGACCCTTCCAACACTAACTGTTCTATAAGTCCTTGAAAGCGATGCTTGCAACTGGAGTGAGCTGCTTTGATGAGTTTGAGGCCTATGCAGTCAGAAGCAGTAGCAGTGCATCAGGAACCTATTGTGTTATTGAAGTAATGTTTAAAGCACACTATTAAAGAAAATAAATTCTATTAAAGAAAAGAGTTTGATACATGTATATACATACGTATATATGCATATACCTGGCCTTTGATGCCAGAGCAATATTTCATAGACTTAATCACCTACTGTTCTTATATTTTAGTGGCTGTAGGCTTTTACCAGCATGGCAAGACTATGCTGACTTTTATAAAACTTAAAAAGCCTTTATACTAGGATGGTGGTCAATAAAATATATAAAAAAAAATAAAAAGTCAATGATGATCTGCATGTAGTACCTCTTGAAAGCTGTTTGCTTCAGCTGGAGTTGTGTGGATAGTAAATGATTTGTGATGTGCAGTTTTGTGTTGATTTTCAGTTGTGTCTACCGAGTGGGCTGTGTGACCTGTGAATCAGTGGTCATATTTTGCATTGACCAGCATTTCTTTAAACAAAGCAGAGTGACTGATTGAAATTAGTGAGCTAAGGATCTGAAAAGAAAGGAAACTTCACTTGGAAGAAAGTAAGCTTCAGTTAGGTCCTGGGTAGTGGGCTCCTAAAGATTAAGTGGTGGGGTGCGATGCATTAGCAGTGCAGCATGATTGCCCAATTACTTGCAAATAAATTCTGGTCTTTCTGTACAGTAGCCTTTTGCTAGGATCTAGAAGTCCCCCTTTTCTGGTGGTTTCGTGGAACTGAAACAGAAAGGAGCAGTTTTCAGAGTTACCAAACAGAAGCTAAAAGTATATAAGTCTGAACTTTATATTTAGAAGAGAAGACAGCCTTTTGCTAAAGGTAAATGCTGTACAGTAGCATATTTGTAGAGAGCACTACTGGCTATGTTCACGTAGTACTCATGATCATTACAGAAGCTTTCTGTGTATTCTCTTTCTGAAGATTTGCTTTCTTCAAAGCTTAGGCAGAAATTCATTTGTCACCCGTTTCCTCTTTTATATGGTTGGTTCAAAGTAAATGTTATTTTTCTGCTTAAAATATTTACCCAACTCTGTTTGAATAAGGGGAGGTGGTGGTGGGGAGGGGGCTGGGATCAGGAAATGGAATCTTGACATGGAATTATCCCATCGCTAGAGCAGGCGTCTGTGCAGTGTGGAAAGCTCTGTGTGCTGTATTGTAATACTGAGAATGTAGGTGTTATCTGTTGAAGATCTGAGTGGCTTTTTGTACTTGTGTTAATATTTTTTTGTAATATGAAGAGTTGCATAAATCATCATGAAGTCATAGATACGTTTTAAAAAGTAGACCACCTTGGGTGATTTATTGTGTGTGTGTGTGTTCTTGCTTCTAACACATAGAGTGTAATTTAAAGCAAATTATCTCAGTTGAGATTTTTTTAGTGGGTATTCGTAAATGCTTACAGAACTCCTCACAAGTAAAAAATTGACAGCTTCATGAGTAGTTGTACTTGGGAAGCCTTTTTTTTTATAAACGTGTCTTTTGTTCTTCTTGCCCTTCCCCCATGTCTCCTACACAATAATCCTCTCCCTCCTCATGTATCTTATGATACCCTTACTAGATAGGACACAGGCTTTGGCAAGTCTGGCATCTCTTGTATATAATAATTGCTCAGCTGGCAGCTGACAGACAGGGTAATTAATAGATGTTATATTTGTGAGGACGCTGGTTTGAGTTTTGGTACAATTTATTGGAATCTGTTTAATCTCTGATAATTCTTTTCTTTTTGCCTAGAGTCTGACTGTAGTGTAAAAATTTTCTGGAGTGGAAGAATAGGAAGAACAAAATATTGCTGTTGCTTTTTAAATTGGGGTCCAAATGAATCCATTTTCTAATTAGTTTATAATATCTCTTGCTTCATGGTAGTATTCTCCTTGATGCAAGTGGGTTTGGGCTTATTAGAGTTTTGTAGAAAATAGCGAGTCTGTTGCAAACCAGATTTTGTTGATTCTGAGAAGGAATTGAAATCGCTTTTGACTTCAGCTGTTGTTAAGTGAGTGGTATGGATAGCCCTTGTACGTCTTATTTTACTGTCAAAATGTTCTTTTATTGGACAGTTTTATATTACCACCTTTGAAAATTATCTTTAATGCAAAAAAGATATTTGTAACAAACTCAAATAGCAATTTGGGTGACCCTGCCTCTGTTTCCTTTCACAGCTTTTAACAGCGAGCATAGGTTTTAAAAACTTGTAGACAAGAATTGCAAAATTGGTGTACAAATAAGCGGTGACAGAGGGATGGTGGGTTGGGTAATCCAAGGGAGATTCAGGAATAGACAACAAAAGTGAAAATAACCATGGCAGGGACATAAAAGTAAGACACTAATATGAATTGCAAATAGTAAAATCATTAATGACAGGTAGAGGTCAGGAATACTGGATTTTACAGCATTCTAAGGTCACAGGGATGTAGAAAGTGACAGCCATTTAAAAATAATGAGGCTTGAAGAAAGTACCCTTCTCATTACCTGGATTCTTTTGTTTCTTTCAGTGCATTGTGGAGTATGATACAAAAGCTGTTTCATTTTGAATAGCCTACTCCTAGGCGATGGTAAAGAATATTTAGAGGTTTAGTTTTTTGGCATTATCTCATTTTAAAGAGCTAAAGTGCTCTTCTGGTTTGCAGCTGGCCAGCTGCAGGGCTGATGTCTGAATTCTGAAGTTTTTATGGCACTTTAACGTATTCCAGTAGTTTAATTAAGACATTCTTTCCTAATATAAACTTTGTAAAGTTTCTTTCTCAGCCATTCTTAAACAGCCTTCCTTTTGAAGAGTGGAAGCAGTTTACGTGACAGATACAGGTTGCTTTTGGTCAGGATTTCAGTTTGGCTGTAGAGCCTATACTCCACCTAGACTCTTGGTTGTTCCTGTGTACAATATCTTGGTTTACACCATGGGGTGATTTCGGAGCACATTTTGGTGACAGTAAATTGAAAGATACAATCTTGATGCTGATGAGCATTCAGTCCACTGGGCTAAAGCAGAGCCGAGTCTGTAACATTAGAAAGAACATCTCCTTCCCTCCCCCCAAACATGCGTAGTGCTAACAGCAGATCCTCAGTAATGAACTTTGGTGAGTAGATGGTGATGAGTAGATGGAGACCATGGTGATGCAGGTTGTCCCCTTGTAGCCCATGGGGGGCCACAGTGGAGCAGAAATCCGCACTGCTTAGAGGGGACCCCATGCTGGAGCGGGTGGACGTGTCCTGAAATAAGCTGCAGCCCATGAAGAGCCTATGCTTCAGCAGTGTTTTCCCTGAAGGACTGCAGCCTGTGCAGAGGACCCATGCTGGGGCAGAGGAAAAGCGTAAAGAGCTGTTACAGACTGACTGTAACTCCTCATTCTCCATCTTCACTGAAAGGGTTGTTGAGCACTGAAAACAGGCTGCCCAGGAAAGTGGGTATCTACCATCCCTGTAAAAGACGTGCAGACATGACACTTAGGGACATGTTTTAGTGGTGGACTTGGTAGTTCATGGTTAGACTCGATGATCTTAAGAGTCTTCTCCAACCGAAATGATTCTATGATTCTGTCTCACCTGGGGAGAAACAAGGAGGTAGAGGAGTTGGGAATGAAGGAACAAAGTTGAGTCTGTGAAGAATGGGAATGTAGGGAGAAGGTGTTTTAGTTCTTATTTCTCACCATCTGCTTTTTGATTGGCAATAAATTTAACTTTCCCCAAGTCATGTCTGCTCTTCCTTTGATGGTAATTGGTAAACAATCTCACTTTTATCTTGACCTGCAGGCGTTCTAATTTTATTTTCTCTCCCTGACCTGCTGAGGAGGGGGAGTGAGAGAGGGGCTGGGTAGCCAGCCAAGGTGAACCCACCACACTTGTGTACCTGCAATATCCAGTTCAACTTAAAAAAAAAAATCTTTCAACCTTGTTTAAAACATACTGTTGCTTTGAATAGTTGGTTTTAGTTGTGTTATGAACATGAATAAGAGTTTAGCTGTCACAATTTGTGATCCAGTTAGTAGCAGCACATTTTATCGCTTCATCTGCTACAAAAAGATGCTAAAACTCTTAGTCCACTGCCACCGGAGGCACAAAAATATACTTCTCCCTCCAAATCTCTAGTGCAGTGGTTAAACATTCTGTCTATGATTACTTGTCTGCTTCTGGCCTGCAATGTGTTGGTTGTTGTGCCAGCAGTGCTGTGCAGCACCACAAAGAACAGGACTGGGAAAACAATCCAGCTGGATATTTTTCCTCCTGGCTGTTTTTCTGCCGAGTAAGCTTCTTGATCCAGTTTACATCTCAAGTCTGAAAAAAACCCATTTTTTTTCTGGCATAATGGGAAGTATGGAGCAGCATGGTCAGGCGAGACATGCACTAAAGTGGGCGTTGCTTCTGGAATTGTGTCAGGGAGTGGATGGAGAAAGGGTCTGTCAGGGTGGTGTTCAGGGATCTCCCAGACAGAGATGTGACTCTTCAGATCAGAGACTCCAAATATAGGCAGGCACTGTTCTCTTTTAAGTCCAGGCACTGTAGTCGGTAAAATGGCTTTTGAGTCAAACATCTCTATAAGGTTTTATTCTTGATCTTTCCTAAGGAAGTTTTACTTTTTCCACTGCAGCTTTTGCCTCACTGGTTAGAAATGCTTGGTTTTAAGTTAAGTTTACTGTGAGATGACCTAATTCTGTGTTACATGACTCGTGATTAAACCTCTATTGCTTTCTTTCCTGTTGCTTGGACAAATTGAAGAATCCTGCAGCATCCAATTCCTTGGTTCTTTTGCATCCAGAATAAGTGTGATACTTGGCAAACTGTCTTCCCTGAAGTTCAGCAACCATTACAAAAATTCCAAAGATGTGTAACTTCCCTCGTTTCTATGTGAAATACCAATTTAGCAATTAAGTTTTATAACAGCCCAGATCCAGCTCCTCAGCCCCAGTGCCATAACAAGTTAGACTTTTTAAGCAAGGCAACAAAACAGTAGTGAGTTATCCAAGTCCTTGTGATGCACCTCCTCTTGAAGACTACCAAAAAAGTAGTAAAATGATTCAATACAATTTGTAGCAGTGAGGCCGCTACCTTGGGATCATAGCTAATCCTATGTATCTTTGAGTGTTACGGGTAATCAACAGATACCAGACATCAAAGTCTCAGGGTTCATACCAAGAAAGATAACTGTCTCCTTGATGCTGAACTTCCACATTGGGAAGAAGATTGTTCCTGGAGTTGTGTGTGTAGGAAATGTCTGGGTGATCTCCAAGTTCTTGTTTTGTGGAAAACTAGCATTTTTAGATGTAGTTACTAGGCAGCAAAATACTTTTTAAATGTAGGAGGTTAGTTAAAAGGAACGTTTATGGTATACAAGATGTGTTGCCTGGCAGTTGGAGTTGGCAAATAACATTACAGATTATAGGACTTGTCTGTGCCAGACCTTCAAAGTTTCAGCACAGGCTTTGTGGTCCAGGTGTGGATGCCACCTTAGTGGCAGTTCAGCAATTAACAGTGACCATTTGGTATAATCTCAGCATTTCCAAGGGTTTTGTTGTCACTGAAGGCTACCTTTGACTGTCCTGCAGAGGTGCTCAGAACTCTGTGGTGCTGTGTGCAGTCTTTGCTCCAAACATGTTGCCTTTTCCCACCTTAATTAAATATTTATTCTAGTATTCATGCATCAGCAAAAGTTTTAATCATGAGGCCAGAAGTCTTCCTAGATTTGTAATTTATGTGATTATGTTTGTAATCAAGGTTGGAAGAGGATGGAGTGAGAAGCCTTCTTGGTTAGGAGAAATGATACACAAGGTGATTTTTGTGGCATTCAGAGGCATCTTGGCAGATTGAGGAAATGGGCAACAGCAATCTCATGTAATTCAACAAAGGAGAGGGCCAAGTCCTGCACCTGAGGAGGAGTAACCCCTGCACCCGTCCAGGCTGGGAACAGCTAGCTGAAAAGCAGCTTTGCAGGAAAGGACCTGGGGGTCTGAGTGGGCAGCCAAGTGAATGCAAGCCAGCAATGTGCCCTTTGTGGCAGTAGCAACCAGTCGTATCCTGGGCTGGATTAGGAAGAGTGTTGCCAACAGGTCGAGAGAGATGGTCCTTCCCCTTTATTCGGTACTGATGAGGCCACACCTGGAGTTACTGGATTTAGTGCTGGGCCCCTCGATGTGAAAGAAACATGGGCATACTGAGTGTGTCAAATGAAGGACTGCAAAAGTATTTTAAGGGATCTTAGGGCATCTGGTATGAGGAAAGGCTGAAGGGATCTGGTGATGTTTAGCCTGGAGAAGAAAAGACTCTGGGGGATCTTAAGAGCATATATGAATACCTGATGGAGGTTGTAAAGAGAACAGACCTAGACTCTTTAGCAACAGGACAAGAGGGAATGGGCACAAATTGAAATATAGTAATTGCCTTAAGCATAAGAAGAAACTTTTTTGCAACAGGGGTGATTGAACAGTGTAACAGACTGCCCAGAGATAATGGAGACTGTGTCCTTAGTGGTGCTCAAAGTCTGACTTGAGCAGCTGGCTATAGTTAACCCTGCTTTGAGCAGTAACGGTAGCAGTAGACAATCTCCAGAGGTTACTTCCAACCTCGGCTATCATGTGATTCTGTGAAATGATGAGGCAAGAAGGCATTTCCTTCAGTTTTGCCTCTCCACTGCAGGTGGCTAAGCTGTTTGTCACAAGTGGCTAATGGGTTTATAGTGATTTTGGCAGTCATTTCCAAAAACATCCTTTCTGTAGGGGACAAAACCTGTTCTTTTTTCCTGACGAATTTCAGTGTGATCTGTTTTTTTGGCTTTTTTTTTTTTTTAAGGGTATGACTGGGAAAATTCTGTGTTATTTGAGCTTTTTAGTGCTCATTTTTATCTTGTGCTACAGACTGAATGCCAAATGCTTCTCTCTTCAGTTGCTGAATTCTTTCCGAACAGCAGCAGAGTTTGATTTTTTTTAATAAACCTGTGGCTGCTGACTGTGTTCGAAACGTGTGGATAGGAAGTGTTTATGAGCAATCACTTTCATTCCGGTGCCTCTTGGCAAAGCTGTAGGAGTAAATAGTCTTGAACGCAGTTATTGTGGAAGGCTGGGCACAGCGAGTGCTGGTGGGTTACATCTGGTATGTCTTTGGCACATTCTTTTAAAAAAAACCCAACATATAAAGTAGTAAAATGCTTCAAAAACAGTAACAGATTTTAATGAAGCTAATGGCATATGTCCAAGAGAGATTATTTTTTTCCTGCATAAAGAAGAATAGAGATAAGCACTTATCTTTTCCACTGTGCAAAGCGTGTAAATTGAAACAATGGCTTTCAAAATGTCACGCCCAGTTGGAACAGAGTAGGCTTTGTGGTACAAAGTGTGTTGATAGTCTTAATCCAGAGATAAAATTCCAGATTGCCTGTATATTTTGATGTATGCATTTCTGACCCTTTAACTTGTAGTTAAAGTATTTCTCAGTTTCTTTCTCTGATTTGTATAGATGGGGAAAAAGAATAAACAGAGCTTTCTCAGCTTTTTGAGCTGAGAAAAGATAGGACATTTCAGGAACAGACTGACAATTGGAGATATGTGTCAGAGTCCATTATCTGTTTCCCTGAGTCATATAGAATCATGGAGTTGTGGAATCGTAGGATGGTTTGGATTGGAAGAGACCTTAAAGTTCATCCAGTTCCAACCCCCCCTGCCGTGGGTAGGGACACCTTCCATGAAACCAGGCTGCTCAAGGCCTGATCACTAGCAGCCTTCCTTTATTGTTAACTTTTAGGATACCATTTCAAATTATAATGGTGAGCAACATAAATCTATGCAGTTGATGTAGCAACATTATATTTTTTTTTCCCCCTTCCCACAGGTATTAAACATGATGGGACTATGTGCGATACTTGTCGACAGCAACCAATCATTGGCATCCGATGGAAGTGTGCTGAATGCACAAATTATGACTTGTGCACAGTCTGCTATCACGGGGACAAACATCACTTGAGGCATCGGTTTTACAGAATTACCACACCAGGAAGTGAAAGGTAAAATGTTTTTTTTTTTTCCACATGAAATTACTTAGGAACAGTTAATTGTGGTTACCTTTTTAGTTACTGAAACTTGAATTAGGTGAGATAGTGGCTTAAGATGTAGATTCTGCTACTTTTTGAGGGAGGTAGCTAGGACAGATGTTTGGAGCTTGGAAAATGTGAAAATTATTGAAAGAATGGAGTAGGAAAAAAGATTAGGATATGATTATTCAGTTTCTTTTAACCTCATTGCAGTCATCATAGTTCTTATGTTATATACCAGCTTTAAAACAGAGGCATTTAGCTTTTCTGCAGTGCATAATCACAAAATGATTTGTCCATGAATTCCTGGATGTAAAAGTTTAGGTTCAAAAATGGAATAGACAGATTTGAGGGAAAACGTCCTCATTGTGGACTATTAAAACAGAGTGGTCTGGAGACAAAACCTCTGACTTAAACTACTCACTGCAAAAAGCAGAGAAAAGATGCTGTGAAGGATTGTTCTACCCTTGCCTTGGTTTTCATGTTCTTTTCGTGAGCATCTGCTGTTGGCTCCCAGTGAAGAACTCTGAATAAAATTGGCAGTGTGTTCTTGCACAGTTGTTCTTGTATTCACAGAATTATAGAATGGTTTGGGTTGGAAGGGACCTTAAAGGCCGTCCAGGTCCAACTCACCTGCCATGGGCTGGGACACTTCCCACCAGACCAGGCTGCTCAAGGCCCCATCCAGCCTGGCCTTGAACACTTCTAGGGGGCATCCACAACATCCCTTGGCAACCTGTGCCAGTGTCTCACCACTGTCATCGTGAAGAATTTCTTCCTAATGTCTAATCTAAATCTTCTCCCTTCCAATTTAAAGCCATTGCCCCTCATCCTATCACTCCATGCCTTTGTAAGAAGTTCCCTCCCCAGCTTTCTTGTAGCCCCTTCAGGTACTGGAAGGCAGCTGTAATGTATCCCTGGAGCCTTCCCTTCTCCAGGCTGAACAACCACAACTCTCTCAGCCTGTCCTCGTAACAGAGGTGCTCCAGCCCTCTCGTCATCTGGTGGCCCTCCTGTGGACCTGCTCCAATAGTTCCATATCCTTCTTATGTTGAGTATTCCAGAACTGGACACAATACTCCAGGTAGGGTCTCACAAGAGAGGAACAGGAGGAGAATCACCTCCCTCAACCTTTAAATAAGTTGTGTAGATCCGTAGCCCCTCTCTGTCATTGTTTATCTACTGGTTAAGTGAGGACAGAGGTATTTGTGTGTTAATAAATACTTGGAGAGCTACAGTAAAGCATTGTGTAATGGCTACTTGCTGTGGTGTTAACCTCTGTGATCAGTCTCCAGAATGGTCTTTCATTAAATCAGTGGAAGGGGTTTTTTTGTTAGCTATGGTACTCTGTTAAATGGGATGTGTGCAAGACAGCATTTATTTCCTCTTCTTGAAGAAGCAAGGTTTACAAATGTGTTGCAGTTCAGTGATGTGCTTTTATCAGTGCTTTTATTGTTAACGGAAGTGGTTAGAGCACAAAAACTGAGTTCTCCTATCGTGTCTTGTAGGGGCTGCGTTTATTTTCTCAAATATTTGCCTTTAAGTTTAACTGTGGCTCCAATGCCCAGGTCAGTGGAAAAATCAGAAAGTAACTTCTGGGTTTTTGAGATTCATGCCAGTAGAGCTAGGTAGCAAATAGAGATCATAAGCTCAGTTATGTCCCAATGTAGAACAAGACTTAGAATTTGAATGCAGGAGTAGGAAGTGCTGGCTTAGTGTAGTTAAGAGCGAATAGGAAACAAAATGCAAATCTGGTTTTCCATTTATTTTTTTGAGAATTCTTGAGACTTCTTTTTTTAATAAAGGGTTTTTTTGATGTTTTAAGTGGTCTATTCTGGTGTAAAAAGCATAGGTTTTAGTTTTAGTTTTAGTTTTAGTTTTGGAGACAGATTGTACACAATATATAAAATTGCAGGAAATCTTATCCTTTTGCTTCTCGTCACTTTCTCCCTATCTTTGTTTATTCCCATTGTGTCCTGTTCTGCACTCTCATCTAGAAGGCAGCTTCATTGGCCAAGGAGCTATTTCTATTGGATCGAGCTTAATTGAGAAAAATTGATTAAATTTAACTGAGGGAGGAGAAAAGGACAAAGTAGTGCTGTGGAATTTGAGGGATATCTCATAGGAAAAATGGCAAGAGGCATCTAAAGACATTTGTGTGAAGGAAAGCATAAGCTCTACCTGTTTAATTCTTTCGTCTAGCATATCAGACAGACAGCACACCAGAGTAATGTATGCTGGTGTTCTGGTTTGAGCTTTCTGAAATGCTGCTATGCAAAACCATATCTTTGTGTTTTCTATCACTCTTTCCTATTACTTAAGTAAAGATGGCTAATATTTTCTTCTGCTCTTTGCATTGATTCTAACAGTTTAACTTTTTCCTTGTCTGCCATCTTCTGGATGTTAAAAGTTTAGCAGGAGAGTGATACACTTCCTGGGGACGTCAGGAAACATTGAAAATTTCAGCTGAAAAATATTTTTGTTTAGCAACATTTTCCTGACATGAAGTAAGAAATCTGGTTGCGTGCAAACTGGTGGCTTTGAGACGACTGAGAAGGCAGGAAAATATTTTTAGAATAACAGAATTGTTTAGGTTGGAGAAGATCTTTAAGATCATCTAGTCCAACCGTAAACCTAATACTGCTGAGTTCGTCACTGAACTATGTCCTTAAGCAATAACTTTTGTTTTTTTTAATCTCTTTGTTTCTATTTGTAAGTCAAATACTCAGGAAATGTTCTGTTTAGGCTTATCTGACTCAGTTGTGTTGAAGTCAGAAGAAAAGAAGAGGTTTACTTTAGAAAAATCACATATTTAGAAAAATAACATTATGACTGAAAAAATGGATGCTGATATATTGAGTTAAATTTGCCAAGATACACTATGCGAAGTATGTAGAAAATAATCTGAGACACGGAGGGAGCTCTTTTTCTTAATGGCATAATTCTGAATGCGAATAGAAGGGCAATTGTGGGATGGTAATGTTGGCTCAGGGTGCATCTAAGAAAGAGTAATGTGTTGTTTATATGACTTTATATGTTTCTTTAATGATTTTGATAATATGAATACAGATCTGTGTGTAAGTGCTTACATTATTGCTGGTAGTTGGAAGTTGGGAGAAGAAATTATCATTAGTATTAAAAACTAATTACAAACATACAATGAATGAGATTTAGGAAGATCATGGGTTTTTATCTTATGTGCTGCTATTTGAGTTGAGAATTGGATAGATGCTATTCATGCACTGAAATTTGCATTTGTGAGGTTGTCTTTGTTTCAAGATGCTTACCTTCCTTCCCATCCCCAGAGATTCATTTTGGACTTTATTATCTTGACATCTGTGGGTTCTTCTTTTAAAAACTTCAGGGTATTGTTGGAGTCTCGCCGTAAATCAAAGAAAATTACAGCAAGAGGAATCTTTGCAGGTGCCAGGGTAGTGCGAGGAGTTGACTGGCAATGGGAAGATCAAGATGGTGGCAATGGGCGTAGAGGAAAGGTAAAAATAAAACTGGTTTAAATAAGAAGATGCATTTCTGCATGCTCATATAATGGCCACAGTGGCCTTTCTAATTGTGGAGTAAAAATATTATCATGAAGTTACTATTTTAATTTGCTAGACATTTTTAATTCTTTCTCTGTAATGCTCAAGCATTTAGAAAGGGGAAGGGGTGTTTACTGTGGCCAGTTCTTTTAAATTTAATTTTATATTTTTACAATGCCAACACAAAATTTTTAAAACTACTAGATTTTTGTCTGTTTTTTTCTGTTTAAGACTGGCTTGTAATAACATTAAGATCTTGGGTGTACTTCATCCTTACTAGAGAGCTGGTGTAAAAACAGAGCTCTCAAGAACAGCCCTTTCTGGTCATCACTGCATTCTGTGGTCTTACTGCTTGTGAGTCAGCACTCTTGTGTATCTCTTGCTTTTGGTTTTCAATGCTTGCACCCTGGGTTTTTGTTTTTCATCTAATAATTACAAGGACTTTTCCAGTTTAAAATTAAAAACTTTGCCAACGTTGGATATGTATATTATATTACTACTTTAGTATATTATATGAGTGGTGTTGATATAATTCTATAAGAAAAATGCTTGGATTCATTGAAAATTGCATGGAATGATATGTTGCTAATCAGACTGTTGCAGGTAGTGTGAAACTTACTGTGATTTCTATCACCAAATATAAGGAGTTCTAGAAGGAGAATTGGATGCCGTTATATCTTGGTGAAGTGGTGGGTTTTGCTGCATTTATTTTAGTACCCTTAGGCAGCATTGAAAAGAAACTGAAAATTTCCTGAGAGATGGAGCCTGTCTTATATGCTAGACATTTAGGGAAACTTTTAGGGATTTGGGGGGTTTTCATTTTGGATTTTTACTGGGAAGAAGTAATAAATTCATGCCTCCTAAAGCAAGGGGTATTCAGATGCAGCTTTTTTCATCTTGATTATTTACCCCTTGCTGTGAATTTGGTAAGGTGTTTTGAAACCTCTAAAATTTTGTGAAGTGTGTGTCTTACCCTGCTTTGTGTGGTTTATGTACTAAACTTGAGTTGATGGGATTATTTGCAAGCTGAAAATATGTATAAATGCATATAAATGTTTTTAATGAAGAACAGCAGATGGTAGATAGCAGAAATGGCTTTTAAATAAACGCAGATACAAATGAAGACAAATTCTGGAAATTGATTTTTTTAATGCATTTTTTTGCGTAGCCTCATGTCTTAAGTGTCAAGGCAAGTTTTTTTCACTCTCCTTCTTTTGTATTGTTGTTGAACAGATTGGCTGTGGGAATAAAACTTTGTCTCGTAACGTAGTGCACCACCACCAGGCTAATGCAGGTTAAACCAGACAAATAGAAGCAATTAAAATTGTTTTCATCCTGTTTTTCTTAGTTGTATGCTGCTTCTAGAAAGAACATGTCAAAGCACCATAATATTAATTTTTACAGTTCATGTTTTGTTCTTTACTTACATAGTATAGATTACCTAGCAATATACAAAAGAATAAGAAGTCTACATAGATATTCAGGCTGGCGTCTCTTGGGAACACTTGTGTCAAGCAGAAGATGGCTCAGAATGAATTCTATTAAATTCAGTAAAAATGCTGCATCCAGAATTTTTCTGAAAGGATGAACAAGCCTTTAAGTTCAAATTGCACTTCTATGTCTTTGTGGTAGAAACAATTTTCTTATTTTTAAAATTGAATAGGTGACTGAGATCCAAGATTGGAGTGCGTCAAGTCCACATAGCGCAGCATATGTTCTTTGGGACAATGGTGCTAAGAACCTCTACAGAGTTGGCTTTGAGGGCATGGTAAGTCTAAAAGAACACAAAAGGTAAAATGCTTGGTGGGGGAAGGGTAGTAAGAATAAGTTGTTGTGCTTTCTTGTCCTGCTTTTGTAATATCCTTTGTCAGTTTGCATGCTGTTAGTCAGGTCATTGTGAATACAGCTGTAGTGATCATGCATATGTATTAGGAAGAAAGTCTGATCTGGGAATTTATAGAATGTGAATAACTTAAGGTTAAAGGCTGGTTTCTCCTGGAGTATGGTAAATATTTATATCGTATACACGATTGTCTTACTGTGCTACTATTGTGCTTAAATTAAAATTCAGAAAAGAAAAAGAAGTTTAGTCAGGAGCTTTTTAAAGACCCTTTTTCTTTAACTCCTGAACTCTTCAGTTCACTACAAATTTTGGTGTGATTTCTACAAGATTTACAGTTTTTAAATTATTGGCAACACTCCGAATCCTCTTGCGTTTTTTTTTGCCGATTGAAAGATGTTGAATTAAGTTACAACCTTAATTTGCTTTAGCACTATGTTTTTCTTTTTCACGTCCTCTTTTTTACAGCTCCTTCTACAGCTTTAGAGAGAAAATAGGTCAGGCTCTAGCCTAAGTGCCTTCTGTTGCTGAGTTTTCTTATCCTCATGTGGGTCAGGGAAAGGTTACTATGATTATCAGCTGCTTATAACATCTTAATTAGCATTTTCTGTGCATGATTTTTGTTTGATACTGCAGAGGGAGAACATGTTAACATTGAAGTGTGGTGTTGCCAGACGTATCAGTGATAAAATGTTAAACAATGACTAGTCTACTTCTTTTGAGAGTAAAATATATTGCCTTATAGCCTTGCTTGAAATACAGTATTCTTATAATAAAACAGAAATACTAAATACCACTTCTACAGTAAGTACGTATTTTATTGTGAGGTTTAAAAAGAGTGAACATCTTTAGTGAAAGTCAGCTTTTCTGACACACAAAGATGCTAAGGATAAAATGTAAGTTGGTATTGAATTACATCCTTTGTGGTTCCCCTAGTTTTAAAGAAAAAGCTTTGTACACTGGCAAAAGGAAAAGAAGTTAGATATAGTATTATGCAGTAAAATACTCTTATAACCAGTGGTTGGTACCTTCCCCCTTATAGTTGATTGTGATACATGGAAAAGGAACATAATTACAAAATCTAGCTAGAATGAGATACAGATGAACCAATTTTTTTGTTGTGATTTCAGTTACTATGACAAAACTTGTGCTGTATAGTAAGAGTGCAGATTCCTCTGGCCTCAAAAAAATACATTTGAGATAAATTATGTTTTGTTCTAAAATAATTATTCCCTTAATAATAAAAAGATGCATATTACTTGTACATCAGCTATACTCTGTTGCCAATAAGGAGCTGTTAAATATTTCTAGAATACGTGATTAACTTGTGCAACTGTACATTTGAATGAGTGACCCTTCCCACAAGATTTGTACAAAATATTTGGTCAGTCATTTAATTAATAACAAAACTGTTACAATGTTTGTGAAAATACACGTATATGTGTTATAGGGTGACATATAAATAATATATATGTATCCAAATGTATAAAAAGAATAGTTTGAGGATTTATGCATAGTGCTTACTTGATTGTAATCCATTACTACAATAATTTTATATTTGTCGGATTATCAAATAACGTTTTAATTTCAGACTTAACGGATTCTTGGGTATCTGTGTCGAATAGTCATTTGAATGTAAAGTTAAATTTTATGACTGCAGAATTGCTTGCTAAAGATACAATTAAATTTGATTACTTACTATAATGCTATTTATATGTCAATTATTTAAAGCTGACTAATAGGCTGTCAGAAAGTTCCTATAAAGTTGGGGTAAAATTGTCTTGGGACTTACTTGCCTTATTTGCTGTGATTAACCTCTTCTTATTTTTCGTTATGGAGGATTTTCCTTTCATCCATGTAGCCTCTGAAAGAAGTAACTGTAGTAGTCACCTGTCACTGTCACAGTAATCTGGAAACTGTCTGTGTCTGTTTACTTTATTCCAAAAATTTGGAACAGTTGAGTGCGTAAGGGAAATTGAGACATTGCTTTAAACTTTCTTGTCCTGATTGATATATTGTCTATTCATCAACGTTTATTTGGGTTACCCTTAAAGATAGTACTCGAAATTACTCTAAAGGATTTTAAGAACGACTTATTAACACCCTTATTTTTTTTAAATAAAAACAAAATAAATGTCTTGGCATACTAGGCATTTTAGATGAGTATTACAAAATGTATGGAAATACGCCTTCTGGTGCACTTACAAGTGTCAAATCTGTGATGTCAGATCTTCAGCTTGCCAGACCTTTTTCTTGTCCCCAATGTGTTTAAAGTGAGGGATTCAGGAAGGAGCAACAAGAACTTCCTTTTGTTGCTTCTAGGTGGTAATTAAAACTGATTCAAAACACAGAAATGTGAATTTTGGCCACCTTTATACATGCAACAGGTGGGTTTTGTTACATTATTTACAGTGTAGACAAAGGTCAGTGTATCTTTGTTTTGGAATCCAGAGAAGAAGGACATATTTCTTTATACCTTGTGCATTTACTTGCTTTTATATTAGGACTAAGAGGATAATCAGAGGGCTGGAGCACCTCTGCTGTGAGGACAGGCTGAGACAGTTGGAGTTGTTCAGCCTGGAGAAGAGAAAGCTCTGGGGAGACGTCATAGCGGCCTTCCAGTACCTGAAGGGGACTGAAAGAAAGCTAGGGAGAGACTTTTTATAAGGGCAAAAAGTGAAAGGATGAGGGGGAATGGCTTTAAATTGGAAGGGAGAAGATTTAGATTAGACATTAGGAAGAAATTTTTCATGATGAGGTTGGTGAGGCACTGGCAGAGGTTGCCCAGGGAAGCTGTGGATGCTCCCTCCCCTTGAAGTGTTCAAGGCCAGGTTGGATGGGGCCTTGAGCAGCCTGGTCTGGTGGGAGGTGTCCCTGCCCATGGCAGGGGGGTTGTAAATGGATAATCTTTAAGGTTTCTTCCAAACCTGGCAGGCTTTGGCTTTGTTTTGCTTCTTGTTTACATAGCCTTATTTCTCTACATTTCTCCTGTAGTCTCAACTAGGCCTAGCTTTTCACCTCTCCATACCTGAGTTGCCGAGAAACATATTTCTTTTAAGTGAAAGTGTACTTACTGATCATTTTCTGGTTTTGTTATTCATAATATTAACTCACAAGGAAGACTTTGAAATAATCTTGTTAAAATAAAAAAGGTATACATGGGAAGTTCTTATAAGTGCCTGTAATCAATAGACAGTAAGGTTAGAAACCATTCTCTCAGGATTTGCCTGGAATCCGATTTTTCTGTAAGAAACTGTTGCTACTGTTTTTATACCTTACACCTCTTTATCGTTTCAGCAACTTTCTCTGCTGTCGTCTTTCTCCATTTGCTTCCACTTTTCTCAGCTTCTTGAAACTGAAAATTATTTGAGTTCATTAAACTGGAAATACATAATTTCTTATAAACCTTTAGCCAAAATTTCTGGATTTATCCTGTTCCTCGTTGTCTTAATCAGGTGACAAGGCAGTGTGCATTGGGCTTATTTACCATTTGTCCTGCAACAGCTTATTTCCTTGCCAAAAGCTGTTGTGAGGTTAAAGACTTAAAATTACCATTATTACAGTGTATTCATTGCTACTTCGAACACCTGCAGCTGTGGCACCATTCCTACTAGTATACCTCCAAATTCAGTATTAATTTCTCTCCTGGTATTTACTGCTGGTGTTAGATGCTATTTCAGTGGATCTGGATCAAACATTCTCCCTTTTCTTAGCAGCACACCTAGTTTCCTTATCAAGTCTGTAGACTCCCCTCCCTGGTTTTAATGGATGCCATTCTGTATTGATTGGAATAACTTAATAGTAATTCCAGTAGGCAGCTGCTCCTTCAGCATTGTTTCCCTCTCCAAGATCAGGGATGATAGCACTTCTACACCATCTGCCAGCTCTGGCTGGCATTACTGTAATGTACATTTTTTTCATTCCCTGAAGTTTTTATGATGACGCAATTGCTGTTGTTTTTTCAGTGGTGTAGTTGGATGGTAAGTCAGGGTAAACCATTGTGCTTTGTGTATTTCCCATTTGGCTGAGCAGATCATAATCTTCATGTAGTACTGTCACACAGATGGAATTCAAAGAGTTTTTCAGCAAGTCAGAAGGTAGAGGCTAGAAGACTAGAGTTCTCTTACCATAGGAACATTATTATCTCTACTGCAAGAAAACATTATTACCCACTGCTTATGTACATCAGAATTCCTGCTGTTCAATGATTTGTGCTCATGCCATTCCTTGAGTTTTCATTATAATGATTTCCTGTTTAACTAGAGCATCTCTTCTCTAACTACAATTCAACAAAATCTATAGCTTGTTTTTCTGTTTCTTGAAAGAATCCTTTCCAGATTTCATTGATTTTCTCCATCAAGTTAGTGTATAAAAGCCTGTGTTTTGTTCTCTTCTTTGGTCTCCACCACATGTTTACACCCAAACCTCACAGTTGTTACTTCTTTTTGTATGCATGTGTCACTGTGAGTCTCACATTTGCATTCTAACATCCCCTGTGTTTTGGTACATTCCCTTTTGCACTTGTACATCTCGCCTCCGAAGTGATCCGCTTTTTCAACCCATTTATAAGACACAACCCATTTATAAGACTTGTGAGAATCCCAGTGGGGTGCTCTGAAGTGGGGTACAGCAGAGCTGGCTGAGCGAGCATGTGAGACACCTCCGGTGTCTTTGTGCTCCATCCTCACTAGGGGGGGGCCTCTCGCCACACAGTCCCCAGGGTGTAGTGACCAGAAGCTTTACACAACCCCTGGTTTTTTTACTTAAACTACTTGGGCAGAAGAAGATTTTTTTTCTCCTTTTCTGATAAATACAGTAGCTGAGTGCTAGAACTAGAGTTATAGTTGCTTACCCAGCTTTCTTGGTACTAAAGCACAACTAAGTACAGTCTCTTGTCTTAGAACTCCAGGATCTGTATTGGTTTGATTGTGGTTTTTAAGACATTTGCAGGTCTTCATCGTATCAGTTACTTTTGTTAGTAGTGCTGTTTGCAAAATTGCTGAAGGAACTCTTTGCTGTAGCTACAGTATACATGAGTTAGTTTATTTCTGCCTTAATCTGTCAAATGCTTCACCTTTCTGTGTGTTTCAAGTCCTCTATTATTTGTTTAAGGTTTATGTAAATAAAAAACAAGTTTTCTTGCTTTCTGTGATGCTTAGATGAGAATCTTGTTTTACTCCTTGGTAATCTAACACTGTCTGCACCATGTCAGTGAAAGGAAGACATGTGAAACTGAGGTTCAACATCAAGCTACCACTTAGTTTTACAACCAAGTGTATCATTATACTCCAAAAATAAACTGTGTAGCACACAGTACAAGCAGGATAAGTAAAGAGAGCAGGTTTGTAGATTTCTGGGTCTCTTTTTTTTCTTCCCTGTAAAATTTAAGATGTCTTAACCTGCTTCCTAATAATTTCTGCTGCAAAATAGTAATCAGCATTTTGCTGAATATTTTAATTTCTTCTGCTAGTCTGTCAGTCTGCTCTGCATGTTAACACCTGCTGTAATGCAAGTGGTCTCTCCATGTAGGACCCTCCTGCGCTCTTGTTCTTAATGCTCTGAAGAATGTGAAAACAGCTCCTGTGGGTATTCCCCTCCTTGGCTTCTGCACAGACAGCTGATTGTTGCATGACACTGAGTTTGTATTCAGTGGGTGAGACCAAGTGCTCCCGGGCACGTTAAATCTCTGTTGGTCTGAGGGAATGAATGAGCTTGCCATCTGGGATGGTCAGCGCAGCCCCTTTGTCTTCGGATGAGTTAAGCCCAGCACCTGCCCACGGGGCAGTATCGTTCTGTCGCAGGCTGGCTGCTGCTGGGCTGGACAAATTCATCCTCTGGTTTCTCACAGCTTTTGAAAATAATGAGATTTAACCACTCTTCATCTGGCTGTTTTCATCACTTTTTTCTCACAGATCCTTATAAATGCTGAATTTTGTATTGTTTATAGCTGCTTGGCAGTTACAGGTTGCTGAGGGTGGTATTGTGTTTTCTGGGGCCTTGATGATTTGGAAGATTTGAGAGTTCTGGGTTTAATCCTTTTGCAGAAGCAAGTACATCTTGGGTATGGGAAAAATAATTGTTAAAGTATTTGTTAGTTCTGGCTGATAATCATAACCACTACCTGTCCGCTGTTTCCTCCCCTATTCCATAGAATATTCTGACACGCTTTGCAAACAGTTTCCCGTCTCCTTCCCAACTCGTGATGCTAACAAAATGCCCTTTGTTTAGTGGGAATTGGTCTGTAAGGAGCAATGGCAGATGGTTGGCATTTGACTGTAAGGGTTACACAGGGGGAAAAATAGAGGAAAGGAGAATTACAGGAACTCTGGCTTTATGGTTATCACACTTGAAACTACTAGAGTTTTTCTGCAGGGTGAGCTTTAGAACTTTTCTCTTTAAAAATGTGATGTTTAGCTAAGCATTGTGCTGTCTTTTTAAAAAAAAACCCTAATATCCTTGTGTTTGGTATATTCTTAATTGGAAATTCTTCATTTTGTAGAGTTTGTGTGCCTAGAATTTCTTCTCCAAATTAAAGGTATATCTGTCAAAAAAGGGTTAAGAAGAGGGAACAGCTTTGGCAGGCATTAAATGTTTGATACAGGAAAGGATGTGGCTTTGAGCACTGTCTGCAAATTTTTTTCTTTCCTCACTGATGTTCACACATGTGTTTTAAAAGGAAAGATGTGTTATACAACACTGCAAGGGAGCTTTGTGTTATTCTAATACGTTTCTTGGAGTTAAATATGTCTTATCCTTTATAGACTTTTATATTGATAAAGGTTATTAAAAGTTTGAGAATGTCCAGGCTGATAGATGGGAAAGTATTTGAGATTATATGTATCAGTAATGAATTTACGGGGCATGTTTTTTGTACGTGTGATCTTCAGTCTTTCAGAGACTCAGTCAGTGAGGACTAACACTGTCTTGATCTCTCTCCACAGTCTGACCTGAAATGTGTCCAAGATGCCAAAGGAGGCTCTTTCTACAGGGACCATTGTCCTGTGTTAGGTGAGTTGAAGATAAAGTAAATTTATCTAGATGTGTGTTAATTATACATAGTTTCGATATCTATTTCCTTTTTAAATGCTATCTAAAGGGACTGTCATTAGCAGTTAAATGTTAAATGCATAGCATTTCTATGCATTAAAAATAAATTGTAATGCTGTTCTAAATGTATTTGGTGTCGTGTGCCAAGTGGATGCTAAGGGAGCTGTTAAGTAATAAATTGTGTCCTGTGTCTTGTGCAGTCTATTTCTAAGGAGCCAAACACAGCTGTACGGAGTTTTTCAATGAAGTAGCATGTACATTGCCTTAAATAGGAGTAGTTTGAACGTATAACTTGTAATTTTATAATGATATTAATATATGTTGTGAAATCTTGGCAGAGGTTTTCCATATCAGCTGTTACTCTGACTTATTCCTCTAGTGTCTTGACTGGACTGTGCCAATGTGCAGAGTGTATTATAAGAAAAGTAATTGTTAGATGTTTTGTTTTTTGAAATATGGGCAAGTTGGAATAAATTTTATAGATTATTGGACAAAAATTTCTTAAGTATTTCCTTGGCAAAACACCTGGTCATAAAACTAGATAACACAGAAAATTTTGCTTTTCTTCTTGAGTTTCTTATTAGTCCATGAAAAACTTAGCTGACAATACTGGCTTTCCTAAAGTGATGACAATTCTCTATTTACCAGTCTTAATCTAATTCCTTGCACAAATACTTGAAGTACAACCTGCAAGCACTCTTCCTTTGTTGACAGCATTGGTGAAAAGATAAAAAAACTGAAGGTCTGTTTTGTTTACAACCTTATAGTTGTCCAATAAGTCACTTAAATATTTACTGTCAAGTAGATCAGTTGTTTGGAAGTAAAAAGCCAAGGCACTCTTGATTTTTGTATCTTGCTTCCATACTTAAAATTAATTTTGTCATTTTTAGTCTGATGTGAATAACAATAAAAAAGTAGTAATAGGAACCTACCAGTTATTTATTGCAGAAGTGAACTTAGGTTCTTATGCAGGCCCTGTTTTCATTTTGGTTCTTGCTTTAAAAGCCCAAATCTGTTTTCTGCATGTAGCATTTTAGGATAATGCTGTGTTTGAATACATGAATATTAATCACTACAGATAGTAGGAGACTATTCTTTGTTACACTCTTCCCCTTCCACTACACTAGGTTGCTGTTAGTAGATGAGGATGAACTCAGTTCATCATTCTTACGACATTGTTCTCAGTCTTCGCAGTCACACTCTTTGTTAGAACATCTGCCCCTTTTTATTTGTAGCTCACAGATACGCTCATGCTGTGAATTTAAATGCCTGCTTGCATTAAGAACTAAAAAGTTATTTTTGAAGCTTTGCAATATTTGAAGTAGAGTGAAATAATACTCCAGCAGGGGCCTAATTAATACAGAGTTGTGGTTGGGGCAAAATACTGGGGCTAATTTTGTTTGATACCACATTGGTGACCTTGATGATGGCACACGATAAAATCCCAGGCAGTTTGCAGTTTGGCAGAGGGGTGGGGCTGAAAGTGGAGCTTTATTCAGAAGAACCTCAAGGAAGTGAAAAAAAGTGGTGAACAGACACCTTGTGGAGTTAACCAAAAATGCAGTTTTGCGCTGTGGTTGGAATAAGCCTAAGTACCAGGAATTTCTAGAGTGGGAATTGTGAATGCATGAGTGAGGGGAACAGCTGAGGAAGACCTGGGTGTTGCAGTGATAACAAATTGAACGAGACAAGTGTGCTATCGTTGCAAATAAGGCAGATTCTGTAGTAGGCTGTATTAGGAGGATAGTGGGCATCAGAACAGGAAAAGTTGTTCTCAATGGTTATGAGGCTGTGTCAGAATACTATGTCCTGTTTGTGGTATTGTCTGTGTCTTCTCCCTCCCCCATCAGTTTCTCAAAACTGTAGAGGGTTTGATGTTGGCCTGCTGAAGTGTAAAGTAAAGAGACTGAGAGGACATGATCTGCAAAGACAAGGGGCTGGCCTTGTTCAGTCTGGCAGGAAGGAGGTTAAGAGGGAAACTGCTAGCTACCTACAACCAGTTGAACCATCAATGAAAATGATGACACCAAAATATCAGTAGTGACAAGGGGCATAACGACAAATGGTAGTGACCTTAAGGCGTGACTCGAGAGGTTCAGATCAGATACTGAAGAAACTTTCTGTTACACTTACAGCTCCCGTATTGTAGCAGTGGAAAAAGTTACTTGCAGAGGTTGTGGCACCTCAGGCTTTGGGGGCTTTCAGGACTCAGATAGACAAAGCCACAGCTAACCTAAGCTAGTTGTTAGTTCAGCTTTGTGTGAGATAGACCACATGACCTCCAGAGACCTTTTCCACCAACTAATGCTTCTGTGATTCTTTGGTGGTTTATATCTCTTCCTTTCTTAGACTTCCCTGTCTCATCAGAACTGTCACTTGGATGTTTGCTGTCTATTGGTTTTCTGTCTAGTGAGTTCCATATCAGTAGCTTTTCTGAAGGATTATTGTTTAACTTTGTGTGCCCTGCAGAAGTGGCTGTTTTCCGTGTTAGATATGTTGTGTTGCAAAGGCAAAGAGTGCAAACTGAAAATAGTGTCCTGTCTCTACGTCCTTTAAACTAAGACCAGGACAGAAAGAAGTCACTGGATGATCATAGAAGTTAAAGTCCATTGAACGCAAGCATCCATTCATGGACGTGTTTCCTCTTCAGAAGTATCAGAGTCTCTTCTTAGCCGTTCTGTCTTCTGAAAACTCCTAGTGCTGCAACTGGTGCTGCCAACATCCGGTGTTGGTTTTAGGCTCTGGGATCAGTCTCCTTCCTAAGAATGTTTTTGTGTCTGTTTGTCAGGCTATTTTCATAATTCCTTATTTGTTGCAATATGAAGATCCTTTCTCCTTTATTGACTCTTGCTTGGAAGAGGACACCACACCCCCCACTCAGAGATGCAAACTGTGCTCACCCTGTCCTTTACCACTGATATTGCTGTTGACCTCAGTCAGTTCTTCAGTTGTTGCTCTCTTCACTGTTACGTGGACAGCAACAGATACCATCCTCTCATTCTGGCAGTGAGCAGGTCCACAAACATCTTCTGTCATCAGATAACACACCTTGATGTGTGTGGATGTATGTCATTTCCCTCCACCTAATGATTTTTTGCTATGAGGCATCTTCTGAAAGCAGCTGTTGTCCAGGGAGATGTTTAGCCCAAAAAAATGGCAGGACGGTTTTTTTTTTATTTATTTTTGGTGTTTTATTTTGTTTGTTTGTTTTGGGGTTTTTTTGTTAGTCACTTTCCCATTCACAGGGTTAGAGATGCTTCTCATTGCTCATTTTGAACCGAGTCTTTTGCCAGTGCTTTCTCCAAATTCAGGGACTTGTCCAATCCAAAACCACTTTCTGTGGGAATTCTTCTTGTTTTTCAGCATATGGGGGGATAGATGACAGTCTGTGTATGACTCTCAAAATTATCAGAGCTTTTATGTGTTTCTAGATTTCTGGCACTGTATGATAGCTGTTACCATCCCATTTAGAGAGGAGCATGTCACAAGTATTTAGTGTTCAACAGTGTCATTGTTTGCCTTGAAAACTCAGCACAGAACACACAATTTGTAGCCAGAGGTTCGGAGTTCTTTTTTTTTTTCTCTGTTCACTCCATTTTAACTATTGGCCCATACAGTTTCAGAGATACAAAGAGTTATGTCTCAGAAATTAATTTCTATTCTTGACATGACTTGGAAAATCAGTGTGATCATTTTCTTCTTATTCCATTTCAGGTGAGCAAAATGGCAACAGGAACCCTGGTGGGCTGCAGATTGGTGACCTTGTAAACATTGACCTTGATTTGGAAATTGTACAGTCCTTGCAGCATGGTCACGGAGGGTGGACTGATGGCATGTTTGAAACCTTAACAACAACTGGAACAGTTTGTGGCATCGATGAGGATCATGACATTGTAGTACAATACCCAAGTGGCAACAGGTTTGTTATATAGCCTTTGTTGTTGATTCTCACGTACTTCATTTGCCTTCAGCACTTGTGATCACTTGGTGCCAGAAACTTTCTGCTCTCCTTTTGTCTGTTAGATTTTCTTGAGAATTTTATATTCTTCCTACATTGTGTGATGAGGACTTAAGATGCTTTTAGCAGGAAAATGAACTTTGCCTCTTTCACATGATGAAAATTTGAGTCCAAAATAATGAATGATGTTCTGGACTATGTTATTTCCAAAATGTAGTGTTTTAAGCGGTAATTTCTTTTTTATTTACAAAGTATCCCATGGTTTCAAGGGAGCTGCTAATAGCAGTGCATTGCAGGTTTTCAGGAAAGTGGGTTAAGAGGGCAAGTGACAATCGTTTTATGTTCGGGCTCTTGTCTAAGAATGACTTTGGGATGATTCTATGTATAGCATTTTCTTATTCTGTTAGTTTATGTAAACGCAGACTGAGAATGGGCAGTGTTGAGGAAGCTGTTGCCCAAATCCCTTCCTGAAAGCAGTTCAAGTTTGAAGTTTGAGCTTCGTCCATGCTAACAGGATTCAAACCCACCTCTACAGCTCAGTATGAGCTAATATGTCCACATGGT
Organism: Dromococcyx pavoninus; assembly: GCA_033558185.1. Classification (NCBI taxonomy): domain Eukaryota; kingdom Metazoa; phylum Chordata; class Aves; order Cuculiformes; family Neomorphidae; genus Dromococcyx; species Dromococcyx pavoninus. The sequence goes on along the minus strand of JAUMJL010000292.1, from coordinate 109,244 downwards.
TTTGCTGTCTTGCTCTTAAGTATCGGGCTTATCTTTAAAAAGAAGCTAATGAATGTAATACTGTTTCAGTTGTATCTGGGCACTGACCTATTCAGCTTGTCCAGAAAGGATTTTAATAGTGCATTATTCCTTCAGGCTTTCCCTCAAGATATTGTTTGTTAATATTTCAAAGTAATGCAAGACAAAGCTGTTTTCCTGGCTAACAAAACTGAAGGGATGCAAGTGGCTTTTCTTCTGACAGTCATGACTCCAGAGCCAATGTGTGGACCTTCTCTATGTTGTGGTTTCCACCCTGACTTTGTCTTTTGTAGAGATTATCTGATGCTACTCAAATAGATCAGATAACTGAACAAAAGTCAATCCCAGACAAAATGGCGGGTAAAGATGAGATTGCCATATTATGTGTTAGAACATAACTCAGCATAAAAACAACTAAATGCCTCTAAAACTGTGAAATGTATAGGACAAATTAGGATAGTTCAAGAATTGAGCCGTATCTAGGACAACCATTTGATTGAAGAGTATTTTTATAACTGAATGTTGCAGCTTTTGCCTTAGGCAGGTTTGAGCAAAATCCTGTGCTCTTCCCCAGCAGTCCAGTCCCTCGTGAAACAGCTTGGATTTTCCCCTTTTCAACCAGAGTCATCTCCTTCTCTCATGGGAAAAATAAACTAACAGTATAGCTACTTTCAGGACTACTGTATTACATCAGCTAGCTTCTCCTTAAGCAGGATATTGCTTCATTGCTTTATAAAAGTACATCTCTCAAGGTTATCTTGGAAATATTCAACTAATGAACCACAGACAAGTGTATGGGCAAATAATGGTTGACAGCAAGTGTGCCATAGTATCCAATTGCAGACAGTTTTAGTCGTACAAGTAGAATCTTGTGCAGCAGCTGATTTTTAAGCATGTATTTCTCTTTGCATGTTTAAAATCTACTTTAAATGATTCATTGCTTAGGTGGACGTTCAATCCAGCTGTTCTTACCAAAGCCAATGTTGTGCGGAGTGGAGATGCTGCTCAAGGTGCAGAAGGAGGTACCTCTCAGTTTCAAGTGGGTGACCTGGTTCAAGTATGTTATGACTTAGAGCGAATCAAGCTTCTTCAGAGAGGTCATGGAGAATGGGCTGAAGCAATGCTTCCCGTAAGTAGTTGTGTGTTTGGATTCGTTGAATGATAAAACTTGTATAATAGTTATGATTCGTAATAATACCTGGAGGTTTATGGGAGTCAAAAGGATGTTCTTCTAAGTTAGTGAAAGTGTATTTCATCGAACATGGTGCAATACTTGCTCAGATGTAGTAATCTGCTTAGCCTAATGAAACTTAGCCAAAGACATTAGTGACAGTACTGTTAAACAACTGACTTCATAAAATCTGTCACTTATTATAACTGTATTCAAATTTCTGAATATTTCATTTTTAGTATGATGTCTTCTTTATTGCAGACTTTAGGTAAAGTTGGTCGGGTCCAGCAGATCTATTCAGACAGCGATTTAAAAGTAGAGGTTTGTGGGACATCTTGGACATATAATCCAGCAGCTGTTTCGAAGGTGGCATCGGCAGGATCTGCTATAAGTAATGCATCTGGTGGTAAGTTTGAAGAATAACCAGTAATGTATGCATGACAAGTATTTGTGTTAATTAAAAATTAGTAAGTGCTAGTACATAGTTTGCATGCAAGGTTAATAATACTCAGACTTAGCACAGAATCATAGAATTTTTTGTTTGGAAAAGACATTTGAGATCATTGAGTCCAGCCATATATGTCCACTACCAAACCATATCCCAGAGCACCTATGGGATACCCATCTTTAAAATACATTTGAATACAAAAATAGCATTTGGCTACTTGATGCTGTGCCTTAGGGAAGGGTACAGGAAAAAGTGTGCCATGGAGATGGTGATGGTGGTGGTTGTTGTCTTGGTAAGGTGCAAAATCTCCATTTGAGTTTCAATTTGTTCACAATGCAGGTTTGTCTCTGGTAGGAAAGAATATCAGATTGGAATAGGGACTAAGGCATGAAGACAGCATCACTGGCTGTAGCAGCAGGCTCCTTGTTGAATAGGTGGTGTTGTATAGCAAGCATAAGCGAGGAAGCTGTTGCAAGAAGTGGGATTACAATGGGATTTTTTTGTGTCTATGCAATCATATTTCAGTTCTGTTGAACCTGCTTTCATTTATCCAGCAGAGACAGAAAGACTATCCAATGCGTTTCATGTTCTGTTGGCTATTTCACAGATCCGTTAAACTAGGTTGTCTTTCCTCTTATTGGATAGCTCTTTGTTTATTCCCCTTCACATGTTTGCTTTAATAGCAAAGAAATCTTTCTGCATTATTTTTAGACTTTTTCTTAGGAAGGTTTAGATACAGTGAGTTTTCTGCAATAAAAATGAAATCACGGTGGTCACAAAGCTAGCTAGAAAAGAAATATGACTTAGTGTTTCAAATCAGAGGGCAGTGTATACCTTAAGATAGACTAAAAGACTGTTATATCAATATGTAAATTCATGTTATTACTTCCTGTTCAGATTATTTGTGGTTCAATCAACTTTGTTTTGAAGTGCCTAAGAATATTGGGGTGCAACAATTATTGGAACTGAATATCTTACAACTGCCATTTTATGGTGGCTTGTATATTACTATGTACATGCCTTTAGAAACATGGCAAATTTAGCTGTTATTTTTCTGTTCTTGTGTGATTATGATAGTAATCATAATGGTCCTTTGTTTAATAAATACAGAGAGATTGTCCCAGCTATTGAAGAAATTATTTGAAACCCAAGAATCTGGAGATCTCAATGAAGAATTGGTTAAAGCTGCTGCCAATGGAGATGTTGCTAAAGTGGAAGACCTGCTAAAGAGACCAGATGTAGATGTGAGTGTTCTTGTTTGGGTCTGGGGATCTGTAATACTGAGAGAAGTGAAGCTGTCCTTTGTACTCCTTGCCAATCACTAGTGTGTCTGCATAGGAGTGGAACAGCTGGTTCCAGTGTCTCTTCTCCCATTTGTTGTACTATGAAATGTGTTGGGATATGTGTGAAAACAGTGCTTCACACCCTTTTTCACTGGACAGATTTTATGTTCTATTGTCTGTCATGAATTAAAATGCCTTCTAGCCTTTGTTGACCAGAGTCAAGGCAGAGAACCAAAACCTCATCATTAGTGAAGCCTCTTCAAGTTTTTTTGTTTCAAGGGAATAGAAGAAAGGAGGATAGATTTGGGGGAATTCTTTGCTGCTGTTGTGGGTTTTGTTTTGATTTTGGTTTATGAACTTGCAAGGTAGATCATCTAATCGTGCTCTCTGTCAGATATCTTTTACCAACTCATCTGATCACCTGGTAATGAAAAATCTAAAAGAAAATGCAAGAAGATTGTAGGACTTGTTTCAGGGAATGTGTTTTAAAATTGCCATCAGCTGTTTTTTCTCACTACAGCAGTATTAATTCCTGCTGATAAGAGACTAAAACTTTTGAGTTCTGAGGACTGATTTATAGCTCAAGATTATACAAAACATGGTAGTTTGTTCAGACTGATCCAGTCGTTGCCATAAATTGGAAAATGAAGTTAAATTTACTGTAGAGCACAGGACTGTTATTCTGAGATCTGTTTTCAAAATCTTGTCTTTACAATAGCCCAAAAGTTAAAGGTTATAATTCAACTGTAGTTGAGTTCTTAATGTTTGAAGTAAATCCGTTTCTTGATTCTTTCCTTCAATCTAGCTGATGCTGTAGAAATAAAATAGAGAAGAGCTAGGGGTTTGTCTGTATGTGCCAGGAAGGCAGCTATCTAAAGATTGTTTATTTGAGACTTCCATGTGCATGCTGTTGCCTTAAGTTTTCTAATACACTTACATATGTGCTGCTACAGTGTCTCACACGGGTGTGTGCATCTTGCAGCTTCTCTCAAAGTATTGGTGTGCTTCCAGGTGAATGGACAATGTGCTGGACACACAGCTATGCAAGCCGCTAGCCAGAATGGCCACGTTGACATTTTGAAGTTGCTTCTGAAACAGAATGTGGATGTAGAAGCAGAGGTAACCTAAACTATTTCAAAATATATGTTGTGTTTCCGCAAGTTTTAAGCTTTGCTACATGCAGGAATAACAATTCTATTGGAGTAGTATTCTTTTTAAATGTCAGAGAGTGAAAAGCTGCTTTTCTTACTTGACTATGTTCCCAAATTAGCCTCCTACTAATGATATCACAAAAGGGTCAATATCCAGTTCTTTAGCACCTCTAATTAAGTGAAATGTAATGCTAATATATTAGAGCTATGTAAGTTAGCAGGTGGTTGTAGTGGATGAAGCCCCTTCTTTATTTCCTTTTTCATTTCAGCAGTGTAATGCAATAGGCAAGCACACTGCCTGTGACATTCAGAGAGAAAGATGATGTCGGGCGCTTCATCTCCAACTTCAGATACTCGCCATGCTTCTTCTATACAAGGGGTGTCAAACTCACAGCTCCTGCTCCTGCAGCGTAATGCGCGTCACACTCTGCACACGTGACTGACGCTGGCAGGAGCGCAGGGGCAAGGAACTCGGCACTGCTACCGGGTAGAAACAAGGTGCTGGGCCAGATAAAACAAGGTGGAGAGCTCGATTCAGCCCGCAGGCCACGAGTTTGGCACCCTTGATCCATACAGTGCTCAGTTAGGAGTAAGTTCTCTCTTCTTAACTGAAGTGAGTTTAAACAGAAAGGAATAACAGTATCTTTGGGTAGGAACTGGCAAATCTGCTTCCACTTTTTGAGTGAGTCGTAGTTGTTTTTTTTTTTTTTTTAATTTCACCCAAAATGTAAAGGGTTTTTTTGTTTGGTTTTTTTTTTCAGAATTATTGTTTGTGAGAAAATTATCTATGGGCATACTGTGATATTTGCATTTTAAGTCGATTTTGCCTTGTTTATTCACACGGAGTGCACTGGTGTTACAGCCTTTGTTCATTTTGTGAAGTGCAAGAAGCATCTGTCAGATTTCTCTTACCAAGAATAGAAATTAAAGCCTAATAGAATGCTTGGAATTTAACAGTGTGCCCAGTCATTGTTTGCATAAGAGAAAAATAATGATATGCTTGAACGTTTAGCTTTATACTGTATTTTATACAATGAAGTTATATCATATTTATACATTAACGAAGCAATGATGTAATCCTTGGAACTAAAGTTACTTTTATATCCACAGATATCCCATTACCTTTTAAAGGTTTTCTGCTAAATGGTAAAGATGTCTTAGATCTTAGGCAGTACATACTTGCTGTGGTCTGATTTCTGTGAAGTAGCTTCATTTTAGAAGTAGTGCTTTCACTGCAGTACATAGCATATACTGTTACAAACTAAACTAAACTGGTTTTCATCTCTACTATGAAATCAAAACTGCCCTGTTAATCAAGTGGTGGACTGGTGTAAGGAAAGGTTATAATTATTAGAGAGGGAAGTAGAAGCACTGGTTACACAGCTTTGAGATAATACCAGGTAATCAGCAAGCAGTGGAATTGTTAAGAGTTCATTGTTTGCTCAGACTTCAACACTATCATAAAAAATATTTTCAGTGATTTTATTTGAATTTTCAAGCCTTTTTCATGTAACTGAGTTGTTTAAGTGAAGAGGATATTCCTACTTAATTGTATAATTGCGTTGGTTATTAATCACATATATAATATGATTAGATTAATGATTACATGTTTCAGGCTTTAAAAAAGGTCAACTGTCTATAAAATAGCAATGTGAAAATGCTGCAGAGCCATCTCATTAAGCAGAGAGTAAAAATTTAATCAATTCACTGTTGCAGTGTGTGGCATTGAAGCAATGGATAAAACCCCCTTACTTTGCCTGCTTTATAGCTCAAGTGGATATATTTACACTTAGAGTCACTGCTACACAGTGTGTGCTTTAATGATGACATTTTCTGGGGATGCCTTCATATTGTTGTCTCCTCTATGCTTATGACTGTGACAGCTTAATGAAGAGTGCAAGTAGCCTCTGTTCAGTCAGAAAACGATTTGCTACTAAGAGAGCTCAAAAAGCCTGATGTGGAGATTACACAATAAAAATATGTAGCCTTCTATGATGCAGAAATTAATGGGTTATTGCATTGACAGTACTGAAAACTTTATCTTATTGGCATATTTAGAAATAGAGTGCTTTTAATATTTAGATTTATATATAAATAAAAATCTTAGGACATATGCTTAATTAGTTGCTAGCTTTTTCTAGGTGTATTAATGTGCTATTGTTTAGAAACTACACAGTGGGATTTAGCTCCTGAGATTATTTGTTTTGATGCTGAACTAAAACAAGCACACACTTTCTTGGACTTCTACTCATTACAGCAGGAATTCTATACATGAAGTTTTTATAAAATCAGGCGACTGCATCTCAGCAGTAAGTTTCTCAGTGTGCTTTGCAGACAGCAAAGGTGAGAAGTTAACCACTTAGCTGTGAAACAAAGTGTCTGTAAATATAGAAGTTGTAGCAATTTAACTGCTGTCATGTTCTTAATAAGTTTCATCTCATGATGATCTTTACAAGCAATTGAGAAATACAGGTAAGTTTCCCTTTCTGATCTTTTCATCTTCCAAATGGGCAAGCTTTGGCTTCTTTTGACTGTTTGTTTGTTAGATGAGCCTGAGAGGGAATCCTGCTGCCTTAAAAGACAATTTAGTAGCAGGAGTTGATTTGGAAAGCTTGAAAGTATCTTGTTTTCAAAAGCTATTGAAGCTGCTTTTTAGTGCCCCGACAGTCTTGAAAATAGTGTTCATATTTCCAAACAGATAAGTTTGATAATTAGCAGATAAGTCTCCTTCCGTCATCTTTTAAAAATGCTGTAACTGCCTTCGTTGTTGTCTTGTGATTGTGCAAACACCATTTATGTGAAGATCTATTAAATTTTGTATTGATGAACCAAGTATTGGCAATGTGCTACACGGGATGAAAATTACTTTTGAAAGACATTGCAAAAGGAGAAGCAAATTAATAAGAGAAGCAAAGCTTACCCAAGAGAAATATCCAGCGCGCCCTTAATCCATCATGATTTTATCTCTTCATTAGAATTTTCAGTATTTCTCTGTTGTCAAAATTTAAGTCCTACAAATACATAGGGATATTCTGCTGAGCACAAAAGTTTCGTTAGAAACTGGCTTATGAAGTTATTATGTCATCAAAACCGTATGGAGTTATTATTTCATTCAATGTTATATAACTTCCATTTTACTTTCATCCTTTGTACATTGTCATTCATGTTGAAATGGCTTGATTTACTTTTAAACGTTTCATGTAGTGTAGTCCACTCTTATGGATGTTAAAATAACCCAAACTAACAAAGTTTTTATTTTCATACCTTAGTTCTCTGTTAGTATGAAACTGAAACAAACTGAATTAATCAGAGCTTTAGTGTTGTGAATCATCAGCTTAGAATCAGAACTTCTGATGAATTTTAAACATCAATCACATGTCGCCTTTAGAAAAGTTTAACTGAAAAACTAAGACATATAACAAACCATAATAAACATTAGCTTAATTGTATGAACAGGGCAATTTTCTTGTCTTATACAAGGTTCGGGGCAATTCCAAGCACAAATACAGGCTGAGTGGAGAATGGATTGAGAACAGCCCTGAAAAGAAGGACTTGGGGGTGTTGGTGGATGAGAAGCTCAACATGAGCTAACAATGTGTGCTTGCAGCCCAGAAAGCCGTGTCTTGGGCTGCATCAAAAGATGCATGAGCAGCAGGCTGAGGGAGGGGATTCTGCCCCTCTGCTCTGCCCTTATGGGACCTCACCTGTACTACTGTGTTCACCTCTGGAGAGCTCAGCACAGGAAGGATCAGCTAGAGTGAGTCCAGAAGAGGGCCATGAAGATGATTAGAGGGCTGGAGCACCTCTGCTATGAGGACAGGCTTAGATAGTTGGGGTTGTTCAGCCTGGAGAAGAGAAGGCTCCGGGGAGACCTTATAACAGCCTTCCAGTACTTAAAGGGGCTACAGGAAAGCTGGGGGGGGCCCTTTATCAGGGAGTGCAGGAGTTGGACAAGGGGTAATGGTTTTAAGCTGAAAGTGAGAAGATTCAGATTAAATACTAGGAAGATTTTTTTTTCCTGTGAGGGTGGTGAGACACTGGCACAGGTTGCCCAGGGAAGCTGGGGATGCCCCCTGCCTGGAAGTGTTCAAGGCCAGGATGGATGCGGTCTTGAGCAGCCTGGTCTGGTGGGAGGTCCCCCTGCCCGTGGCAGGGGGGGTGGAACTGCATGGTCTTTAAGGTCCTTTCCAAACCAAACCATTCTATGATTCTGTACCATGATTTGGAGTCTGGAACGCTTTGTGTCTTACACGAAGGGTTACCCTAGGTTACCGAGTGTAATATGTTTTGAGGGTTGGATTTTGTTTGTGGTTTTTCTGGTTGTTTTGTGGCTTTTGTGGAGTCTTGTTTTGATTTGGGTGATTTTTTTACAGTGGTTGGTTGTAGTAGAAACCCAAATGAATAAATTTGAGTTCCTGATGAGCATATCACACAAAGATTTAGGGCAATTGTGTATGGTATAGAATATCAGAAGTCACATAATATATATGTTTATATATGAGCAGACTGTTCCTCCTCTGTTGCTGTGGTTCGAGCAATTATTTTAATTAGATATTTGAATGATATCATGGTTGTCTATTTTTTCTCTTTCTTTAAAGAAATCAAATATGCACAGTTGATCGGTTTATATCAATCTTTTTTATATGCAAAGGAAACATGGAATAACCTGGGTCAAATTAATATTTCTGCTTTAGGACAAAGATGGAGACAGAGCTGTCCATCACGCAGCCTTCGGTGATGAGGGTGCTGTGATAGAGGTTTTGCACCGAGGCAGTGCGGATTTGAATGCTCGCAACAAACGCAGGCAAACTCCACTGCATATTGCTGTCAACAAAGGTCACCTGCAAGTTGTGAAGACTTTACTGGACTTTGGCTGCCATCCTAGTCTCCAGGTAAAGTAAATGTTAATCTTGATTCAACTTTTTTATCTACTGACTTCTATGATTTGCTGTGTGTAGGTGATAGTAGACATGGAAATCGGGATTGAAAGGAATGGACCTTGTGAAGTTATCCATCCCAGCCTCTACCCCAGCATGTGGTCAGATGTAATAAAAGTACTATGAAATCTATTTGTTTTCTTGACAGCTGGATAGGCACCCGATTTACTCTAGCCTGTTGAATTTAATTGGTTGTTGAATTTAATTGGTATTTTCACTGGCTGTAGTTATCTTTAATTGTAAACTTTCTCTCTGCGTTAATTCCTTCTCTGTCATGTCCACACCTGTTTGTTCCTTTTGCAAGCTACAGCTTTGCTTTTTTGACTGATGATACTGTGGAATGTTTTGTTAAAAAAAACCCTTTTTTCAGAGTTGACCTGTCATTGATAGAACTGTTTAGCCAGATTCTCTTTTAAATATTCAGCCTTTTTATCTACAAAGACCTCATGCATAGGGCCTCGAGTACCATTATTTCACAAGGAGATTTATCTGTAATGAGTGTGGCAGAAGCTGTAGCATGAGCGCAGTATCCTTTTGAGAAGGTAGAGGAGAAAACTGCTATCAAATAAGCAGGCATCCGCATTCTGCATGAGCTGATGAACAGCCACATGTGATATATTAGTAAAACAAATCAGAATGGGGAAGTTTAAAGAGATTTGCAACAGAAAGAAAAAGCTGTAATGTCTTGAGCAAACCTCTTTATCACATTGCAAGGATAGGGCAAGAGGTAATGGTTTTAAGTTGAAAAGAGGGACATTTAGATTAGCTATTAGGAAGAAACTTTTTACTGTGAGGGTGCTGAGTCACTGGCACAGGTTACCCAGAGAAGTCATGGATGCCCCATCCCTGGAAGTGTTCAGGCCAGGCTGGATGGGGCCTTGAGCAGCGTGGTCTGGTGGGAGGTGTCCCTGGCTATGACAGAGGGGGTTGGAACTGGATGATCTTTAAGGTCCCTTCCAATCCAAACCAATCTATGATTTTGTAAATCAAGATACACCTTAATAACACATTTACCTCCTTGTTTTGCGAAGGTAATCAGTGATTTTTTTGAAGCTGTATATCCTCATATTAATTTTAATCACGCAATAAATATAGTGATCATTTACCTGCTTCTGCTTGGCTTTGCAGGTACTGTCTTGATCTTGCTGAGTTTGAGCTGTTAACCAGCTAATGTCCATCCAGACTGTATTTAGTTTTTGTTGAACAGTAGATACAATAAGGAGTCTGGTGTGTTGAACCCAGTAAAGGGTGACTATGTATCGTGTAATGATGTACGATATATGGGTAGCCAAAGTGGATGTGCCTGAATTTAAATTACAGAAGTCTGTTTGAATTGAAAAATTCAGTAGAATGGTGCTATGAAACTCCATCTGGGAAATGTTATTGTCATTGAAAATAATGAACTTTTGAATCCTGCGTGTATGCTGAGGAACTCTGAAGTGCAAATGTGAGTAGACGATTGATGTGGTGGGTGAGAACACATAGGAGTCAGACTGAGGCACGACTGGAATTTAGCTGGACAGCACTCTACTACTCACGCCAATTCACTGTGCAAACAGAAACATATGTTAGTCAGTAAACAGGAAATTTAGGACATACGATCAATTAAATCAAATGAAAGCTACATAATTTTGTTTTGGCAAACTGGTTCACACTGTTTTAGGTGTTTTCATATTCTGGCACTTCTTGTTTGGCAGGTTTTTGTTCTCTCTGTGAAGATTTTCAAGATTTGTTTTCATATTGGTGTATTGCTAAAATGTTCAGTTCCTGTGTTAGTCAGTTTGCAGTTGAGTCAGTGTCAGTGACAGAAGACTTCCTGACTTATATGGTGTTAGAATTTTACTGGAAGCATAAATCTAGAGACTTTGTCTGTATAGCAACAAATAAGCTTAAATGGATGTGTTTTCTCACTGTTAGTCTAGGGCATTCCTTTTCAATCCAGCCATTTAGGTCCTTGAATAAGTAACGTACAAAACGCTTCTAGGAATAAAAAGTATTTTTCCCTTATTTGGGATATTTGAAAAATAAAAACGTCAAGCTAAAAATATAAATTCTTTGCCTGTTCAATTATGCACTGAAATATTTTCATGTACCTTGTGCAATGTAATCTGGTATAAGCCATAATGAGTTTAACAGCTTAATATTGCTTATGCCATTGGCTTTTGCTTCATGGAAAATGACTTGCTTCAGTTAAAACAACAGATGTGCCTAGGTTTATTACTTGGACTCCATTTTATTTTGATTTCCTTATGCTTTTATTTTACACGCTGTCTTTTTGGTATTGTCTTATATGTGGTTAATTGCTGGCTCAGTCTTTGAGTTCATTACTCAGAATTCCCTGCCTCCTCCTGCCTGACTAGACTCCTCTCTGTTGCATTAGGTTTTGTTGCCGTCCTGTTACTCATAAACTGTAACTTGGGCATCAACTCCGTCTGGATATGAGGCACAGAGAAGCTGATGTTTACACCAGTGTCTTCACTGCTATGGGACGTAGCATGCTCGAGCTCTGGGTCTGAGGTCTGGTAGCAGTGTAATTGTAGAGTAGTGGAGCCTTGGGTAGAATTGCCACTGAAGCATCTACAAAACCAGGGCAAGATCAGAAGCAGCATGCTCTGTACTCAGCAACAGTACAGCAACACTTTTAGGTCTGAAGAGCTGTTTTCTCTTCTCCTAGGGATAGTTAGGAGTTTTTTCTTTAGTGTGGGTGCATGCAAGAATTGATGTAAACTGTTTCTACTTTTAGGATTCTGAAGGTGACACTCCGCTTCATGATGCAATCAGCAAAAAGCGTGATGACATCCTTGCTGTTTTGTTAGAAGCTGGAGCAGATGTTACCATCACCAACAACAATGGGTTCAATGCTCTTCACCACGCTGCGCTAAGAGGAAACCCTAGGTAAAGATTTGTTTTTAAAGATCATTCTTACAATTCATTAAAAGAAAACAAGTGTGTGTGAGGGAAAAATTTTGGAATTCTTTCAAAAGGTCCTTAAACCTGCATGCAATTTTATGGTTCATCTTGTTGGTCTTAAAGGTCTTTTCCAACCTAAAGGATTCTGTAATTATATTTCTTAAAATTTAATGTTGCATAGATATGCAGATTTCCAATACTTGGGAAGCCATTATTAGTGTGAAGCTATGAGTCTGCCCAGTTTAATGCTGTCTTTGGGTAACTCCAAATCTTTGGGAAATTTCCTGTGGTGGCTGTAAAATTTTGCAAATAATCATTTTGATAAGTAAGTTATTAAGTAAGATCTTAAGCTAGGATTTGTATAAATGCTTCCCTTCTTGGGTGTTGGAATGGGAAAGGTATTTGAGTTTGTAAGGAATTCTTACATGTGAATGATAATTATAGATACTATGCAGTTACAAAGTGATCTTAGGATTGTTGCATTAAATTATATTTGTCAGTATAAGAAAAATTCAATTTTGTTATAGAAGGAATTTCTTATTTCAGCTTTTACGTAGCAGTTCATCTGAAAAAGTTAGTTCTAAGGCATAATTTGTTTTGTGCTAGGTCCGTACTACATCTGCATTAAATCTTGATAGCTTTCAAAAGTTGTATTGCGTAGATAGAACTTAACGGAAAACTTGCTATGTTGTTGGTTGCTTATTACATTGTGGGTGAATGTTAGTCTGCAGAGCTGTCCTTCTAGCAAGACTTCAGTAGTATTTTATCGTATGGTGGAGAATTCAGTATAGGTTACACAAAAGAAAAGTTGGGGAGGGGTTACAAGGCCAAGTAGTGGTAGGGTGTGAGGGAATGGCTTTAAACTGGAAGGGGAGAGATTTGGGTTAGACATTAGGAAGAAATTCTTCGCACTGAGGGTGGTGAGACGCTGGCACAGGTTGCCCAGGGAAGCTGTAGATACCCCCTCCTTTGAGGTGTTCAAGGCCAGGTTGGATGGGCCTTGAGCAGCCTGGTCTGGTCCCTGCCTATCGCAGGGTTTTGGAACTGGATGGGCTTTAAAGACCCTTCCAACTCAAACCATTCTATGATTCTATGAAAATAAGAAATGTTTGTGTTTACTTGTGTAACTTTACTAAATTCTGCTTTTCATTTGAGTGAAGTTCGACAAATAAGGCTGTGTATTAACATATGGGGAAGAAATCTGAGTTAGTCTATTAGAACATAGCTGTCACTGGTGGTAGTTAAAAAGTAAACATAATTATTTATACATGTAAATGGAATAGAATCACACTTTGCAAAGCAAAATTCATGGTTGGAGGTGACATTAGGAACAGTGAATGTGTTTACCATTTTCTGCAGTGCTTTTACAAGTTCTGTAAGGGAACACATTAAGAACCTAGTAAAGAGTGCTTATTTCTGGCGTTCAGGATACTGTTCTTTCAAATCTGATGTGATAACTTCCTTACTTAATGTGAATTCTCTGTATGTACTTTAACAACATTACCCAGTTTCCTGTCTCCAGTTGCTGAGGTGGGATAATTTTTTGTTAGGTTTTTGTTCTGAGATGATTTCCTTAGGCTCTTGTGATAGTTGGTTTGTGTGATCATGATCCCAACGTGAGATGCAGGAAAACTGTATGGAAGAAAAGCTCTCCATAGGAATGCTGGAGACTTTTCTCTGGGCAAATGTTATGGGACTGGCAGTTTTTTTATTTGATGGAGGGATCCAAATTGTAGTTCAGTATGACGGTTGGTTGAATGAGACGTGTAGTGCAGTTTTTCCCAGAATCCTTTCTCTTCTACAACAATTTTTTTTTGGAAGAATAGGAAAATATTTCCAGTATTGGTGATTTGAACCCTCTGTAAGTTTTCCCCCCGATACACAGGCTTTCACTTGCATCTAAACCAGTTAGATATCTAAAGCTGTTAGGTGTCTACTTTTTTGGTTGTACTCACATTCTGAATACTTCTGAAGCATGTGAAAAGAGAGCACGTTGTGTCCCTCCCTCATAGAAGTAGTAGTTCCATTTATACATGGCATTAGATATTTTATACATCAAACTGGAGAAGAAATTAATGAAAATTAAATAAAAAGAAATTTATTTTGAAAAAAAAAATCCCTCCCCAGCCCAAAAAATTGCTATAATACTTTGATTCATTTAGGAGTTAAGTTTTATTTTCTTGAAGACTTCAATAATAGTCTTTATTTCATTGTTGATTCTGTACTTCCAGCCCTGGCCTGTTTCTGAATGAAACCAAAGATTTTGTATTTGCCACTTTGTTTTTCTAATCTGATATAGAACAATGGGTATTACTAATCTGTTAAATGCACTAAGCACAAGCTATTTAAAATACTGTTAAAAATAACTCCCCGAAGTTTAGCTTGTAGCTGGTATGGGTCACAAGCAGTACCTGATATATCCTGCTTGAAACCTTACTTAAGGACCTAGCTTTCCTAATCTAAGCTTTCTTGCTCCACCTAGAGTGGATGTTTTGTGGCTTCAGACTGAGGTGCCTTATATGGAATACAGTGCACTGATTTCCCTTTAAGGTTAAATAGATAAATATATTGTGCTATTTTATAAATGTTAAACATATATTCACATATGTGCATGCATGCTTATATGTATGTGTGTATATAAATACAAAAGTAAAACACTATTTATGTAAGTATTGATAAAGTCAAAATCCATCTTTCTTGATAATGATAACCAAATAAATGCATGTGTTAAGTGTGTGGATACCACAATAAAGTGAATTAAACTCCTATAGAATTATTTGCAGTTGATATAAAAAAGGTATTCGAAACCAATTTAATTTCCAGTGCAAAACCTATTCTGCTTCTTTTTTGAGTTCTGACATTTACTAACAGTAGCAAGAGAGATCTCCAAGAAAAAAACCCACACAAAGTGTGCTAAGAAGAACATTTGGAAGTTTGTAATTTTTCATATGAAAAAAAAGTCTATTTTAAACATTTGAATATTAGAGAAGTATTATAAGAAAGATAGCAATTTCTATCAAATAGCTTAGATTTTTCTCAGGAGTTGATATTGCATGACAGTTTGGCAGTGTTTTCCAGAAGTTAAGGTATAGTGTGTTTTGGAAAGCTCCTTGCTATTAGTGGAATATTTCTCCTTTTAGTGATTTGCTTCTTTTCTTACCTTGTGAATTGGTACAGAAACAGAACTTCTGTTTTTCATGCTAATAGATTGTTGAAACATAAAACGGAGGTTACTCAGTTTATGCTGTAGGTAGCTTTAAACTTAGGCATGGGAGATAGAGCTAAAAAAATTAAATTAAGGTTTTATATAATACATGGATTTCTGTTCATGTTTAACTGAGTCATATTGAAAGTGTGTTTATTTTGTTTTTTTTTTAAGTACTGTGAACCTCAAAGCTTGGCAGAGCTTGCCTCTTCAGTGTTAATGTGATTTCAGACAGAAAAAGGAGAGTACAATTTGAAAGTATTGTACAGGTCGGTTATTTTTTGCCATGTTATCAGCTCTTGGTTATGTTTGATCTATTTGCATACCTGTAACTTCAGATTTTTGAGCTGAAGACATAACTCTGAAGTGTAGGCGTATTGTGTATCCGTTGCCCCAGTTAGTGTTAGGTTTGATTGTATCTTGTGAAATGAGCTGTATTCGCACTGCAGCGAGCATCTTAAATAGAGGCTGCTTTTAGAGCTGACCTGACTTGGCACGTGCGTGCCACTGCCTCTTCAGAGTGATAACGTCTGCTGGACAAATGAAAATGTAACAGTCTTGGGGTAGGATGCAGTTGTCCGCTATTGCTGTTCAAGAGCAAGGACTGTGTCCTTTTCGTGTTCATTACCTAGCACATAGGAGATTGTGGTTTAAAATGGAATTGTAGTTTTTCCCTGTGGTTGTCTTATTGTTTAGTAGATCTGCCTTTGGTTTTAGATTTGCAGATGGTTTGAACTGGTTAGCAGTAGAATTTTAACTGTAGCAATTTATTTAAGAGGTTTTCACCTTAACTTAGTGTTAATGAGTGTCTCAGGGACTTAGTGCTGTGTTGTCATGGAGGTCATTGAAGAGACAAGTTGTGAGGTAATCAGAGAGTGTACAACTGTTTTCTACACCAGTAAAAGCGATTTTTGCCCTTTCATGTGTGCAGTCCTGACAGTAGGTTAAGCTGAAGCTTAGTTGAAGTTGAGTGCAGCCCCCCCCCCCCCATGTTCCTAAAACCTCTTATTGAAGTATTATGTTAAAATGCTTTGAAGGAATACTTCTGTTCACGTTCGTTTGGAGAAAGAATATAATCTCCGTGAGCAGGCCTATAATTAGATGGAAGATTTGCCTGTAGCTGTTGAGGTCAGTGGCAAATACAGTTCCTATGCTGTCGAGTTTCCTCCCTTGTGCAATTAAAAAAAAAAAGGGAGGAGGGGTTGGAAGGAAGAAATGGGTGCCCAGAAAGCAGACCTGCTCTACCAATACCATCCACGGTTGCTTCCTTTTGTTCTGCTACAAAGGGCGACAGACTTGAAGGAAAAATATGAGACAGTAAATCATTGGAAAATGTGTTTATTTCATTGTTTACTCATCTTCTTTATAAATGTTGTGAGAGATCAGCTTTAACTGAGTTTGAACAGAATATTAAACACCAGTAGCAATTTATTTGCAAATATAACCTTGAAATTTTCTAATACAGAATTTGCTATGCTCCTTGTTACCCCTCATCTTCAAGCTGCCTGGAATAATTGAATGCAACTACAGAGAGAACTGCATAATTGCTCTGAGCAGACTTGTGTCCAGTTTTAAACACGTGAGAAATCCTGTAGTGATCAATGCATAGCTACAGCTGGTTGAAGGGGACCAAATCCATTGAAGAGGTGATTTGGTTCCATTTTACCAGCTTTAGCAAAGCATTGGCGTGTGGGAAGGTTATAATTCAGTATAACATTTTAAAGTACATGAACAGTTCACAGAGAACATGTGGCTTTCTTCTGTGTTACTAGTTTGGAGATAGACGAATGGGAAGCTGTGTACCAGAGAGGCCTGTACAGCATCCAGGTTTGCTCCTTCCTCGAGTATTTCCTTGAGGCTCTTTGGATAAGTCTCAAATCAAATTATAGTTACAGTTTTAACTTTTTTTTTTCTGTCTTCAGTAACGAAATTCTAGAGCAGTTACCAGAAACTGTAATCTGCCAATTTCTGCTCATGTAGAGCTCACTTACCTCTTGGTATTAAATGTTACTGGGGAGGAAGGTTTTGGTTTCCCCCGCACCCTCTTCCCCCCCCCCCCCCCCCCCATTCATTTTCTGGCAGGTTCCCTTTTGCAGCTGCTTTAATGCTGTAGTTGGTTAGCACAAGTATAAATGTCAAGTGCTTTCAATTCCATTACTGTATCTCTGGTTAGTATTAACTTTTTAGGAATGGTTATATAACATAGCAGGATAGATATTTTTTTTTTTTTACTCTGATCATATATGTAAAAGTGTTTTATGCCAGAAAAAATGCCGCTTTTAAGGAACTATCTGGGGTTGCATCTGTTTTCTTCTAAAATAAGGTCCTTAATACATTTCTGCATGCTCACATAGCTTTTTATGCTCTATGCCGAGTACTTTTTGAGCTTTGACTGCAGTGGGAAGTAGGGGGCAACCTGAGTTCAAGCCATTCACCAGAAATGAGTGTGTCAAGTATAGTCTGCATCTGCTTGTGGCATAGTCTGGTGCCGGTGAGAAGATTTATGTAAATATATTCCCAACACCATGGTTCCTAATAGAAACATAGCAGGTGTGTCGCTTGGACTTAAGCATTAAAGAGAGCTATAAAGTTAGCTTCTATTTTTATCGGTTATACAGGAACTGTTTTACAGATACAGCTGCTCAAGTGTACTTTTGGATGGCAATAGAGTTGCATGTACTGGCCATATCGGGACAAAAAACGGCTGTGGAAAAAAAGCCGCGTAGCATTTGATAATGTCAGCATCTGTTATCCCTGTCAGTCACACAGCTGAAATGTTTGAGTTACAACTGTGTCAGCAGATGCCCAAAGTTCAACGTGTGCTCGGTTAAAACTGAACAGCTGATCTAAGTGATGGATGTGACATTTCAGAGTGACTGGATATGTATTCTTAGAGATCTGCTAATGTGAACTCGCGGGAAGCAATGTCGGCATGTAATTTTAACTTTTGTGTCACTCTGAACTGTCATTCTGTTTTGGAATAGCATTGCAATGTTATACAAAGAAGACAAGAAAGAACACAGCATGATGAATTGTTACCAAAAACCTTTCAAAATAAGTTTAAGCTGTTAAAAAGTTGGTCTGATTATATAGCGGAAGTTAAATCTCTTGATGGTGAGGACAGGAACTCTTCAGGAAAAGCAGTAAATGCTTAGCAATTAACCCTTCTGTAAAGCTGTTGCTAATACCAAATTGCTTCTGTGAGCGTGATCGCGTTCAGTAATTCTGCTCCATTTAGAAAAACTACTACAATTTGATTTGTTTCCCCACTAAAAAAGAGCTTTTAATTTGGAGGTTAAGATAATGCAGTCTTCATGCCAAAATATCTGCTCGTAAGAGAAAAAGTTTTAAAACAAATACTAGTATCTTATTTAAAATTGTTCTGATAATATGTTTCTTCCAGTGTATATGTTATTCTGTAGTTTGAGGTAATAAAAATAGCAGGCCGTGTATATTATTAGCTATTTATTATATGAGTATTTAAAGTATTTTTAAAAAAGCTGCTTTGTATAAAAATGGTGCATTGGCTTTCCAGTTTTTTTTTTTCTCCCAGACATTTTAGTAAGCACAGTGATAGAGTCAGAATCTTTAATCTGGGCCAAATATACCTACTTGTCATGGACATAGCCTTGTTTAATAACTGCTTTTAGAAGGCTGCTGTCATGTATAGGAAAGGCTGGATTGATGAGCCAGGAGGTCTTTCCTCATATTTTTCCTTATTCCTGAATTTGATTCTGAGTGTCTTTACTTAGGGATGGTATGTGCTGGTGTATTTTAGTTAATATTGGTTTTAGAACTGGCAGCTGTTGCAGAATTATTTCTCCTGGAGTTCTTACAATTATTGTGGATGCTATGAAGTAATATTTTTCATGGCTGAATTTCTTAAATTTGGATTTAAATTAAACTCAGCTTATTTGAAACTAGCATTTAAGATGCCTTCTTGATTGTAGTTGTCATTTGTGTTTTCGTTTAGGAATCTGTCAATAGCGTTAATCTGCTGACTGGCGACTGTGGCCTAGAAATCTCTGTATTGTCACTTTCTGTGCATAAACCTGACGAGGCACTTTGTATCGAAGAGCTCAGTGAGCATAATAAGTGCTGTTTTGGAGAAAATTCCAACTTAAGTCTCATATATTAAATTGCAGAAGTTATCATGCTCAATTATTTTTTTCTCTCCTTTTCCGTAAATCATGGTCTCAATTTCTTAGCTGTATCTGCTTCTGTCCTAGCTGCAACCTGTAGGTTAAATATTCTATGGTAGATGTAAACTTAAATGCTGCCATCTGAAGTGCACAGAACTGGCTGTGATTAATAAAACAATGCCTTGTTTTTTAATGAGATAAAGTTTGGATAATCAGGATTTTAAGATCAGTTCAGGATCCATTAAGTGAAGAGTACTGGCAATGATAAGTTTTACAGCTATGCTGCAGTCTTAATCAGTGCATTTCAAGGGTTCGTTTCCAGCCCTGTTTTGAATTCTTTGTTTACAACTAATGTTCTGCTTATCTGCTGTGAACAATTCTTTCTACCCACATTTACAGTCACTTAATTTAGTCTTTTGTGATTTGTTACTAACAAGTAGGGGTTGTTTTGGCAATACCAGCTGACCCCTAGCAAGTTACTTTGTCACATGAATGTCATTCAAACGAGGGAAACCTGTTTCTTCCAACAGCTGTTTCGTTTCCTCTTACTGGTTGTGCCATGCCTGCCAAAAATACATACTTCTTTACATTCCATAGCATTGTATGTTCATATGGGTACATAAAGAAGTATGTACTCCGAGCAGGTACACGTAGAGTTGCTTGGCTACCTGTCCGAGGCACCTGAAAAATATTTTGCTGCTTTCCATTGCTATTGTTAGGTAAAACTCAGGCTGACAATTCTTTGGAAGAGCAGTGTTAGGATTAACTGATGATAGATAGCAAACTTATTATTCTAACTGAGCTTTGCAATGCGATTTACCTGCACAGTGGCTTAAAGCTGGGTACAGTTCATTGTTCTGGGATGGCATGGACATCAGAAGTGCTTTTCCGATTTTTGCAGCCTCTTGCTGTTTGTTCTGAGTGACCACATTTGAGTGGAGAGTTGAATCACTAGTAGGTTTGCGACATATTTTCTTGAAATTCATAGTTGTATTCCACTGTAAAACCTTCAGCTTCCTCCCAGGTCTTCTAGCAGATTTCCGTGCTGGTGTGTCCTTTGCACCTAGTGTCCTGAAGAGAAATATAGATTCATGTAATATGGCAGTTATGAACTTACTTTCTTACAATCCCTACTCCCACTTCCATGCTTTTTGCATCCCACACGGTATTCTGCAGACTCTTTACAGGTTTATACTGAATTCTGCTGTAGTTCAGAGTGTTGTTTTTTTTATTTAAACAACAACAAAAATCCCCACCAAAACAAACAAACAAACCCCAACCAGCATATGGCACTGGGTATCCTACTTATCGTAAAGATGATGGCATTGAGTTAAGAAAACAACCTCTAACTGCTGCAAGAGGGTTTGGATTGTTAGGCCGAAAGTCATATGTGAAAGCTAATACCTATTCAGCACTTCTGCAAGCAGCTTTTCTCATTTTTTAAAATTGACACTCACCTGCTTCAGTGAAAATCTTGTCCACACTTGAAATATTTGATAACAAAAAACCCCCCAACAAACCCTCAAGAAACAAATGCCAAGTTTAACCCTGTTCCGTCAGACTCTGTGCACCTTGGTTTAGTACGTTAGTTAAATATTTGAAGTACGGTATGGGTTTGACTTTGAAGAGGGTGTCAGATACAGCTTAGGGTTGCTTAATACACTTTTCAGGAGTTGATTTGGGTTACAGTAAACAGTGAGCTTTGTCTTTACAGCATTAGAAGGTAAATTTGAAGTAAGCTTAACATTTAGCAAACGTAGCAGTCGCGAGGGAGGCTGAGAGCAGAGGAAGTAAGGGTTTCTGCGGCTTGTGACAAAAACCTAGTGCAGCTGATAGAGAACAAATCAGAGTGTAGCAGTAGCTAGCACAGTACTACAAGGAGAAACAGCAATGCAGCATTAGAATCACAGCAGTCACATTCTAGTTTTTAAGTAGGTTGTTTTCATTTACGTCTGAGAGAAAGAACCTTGAAAATTTTGCTTAGAGCCTACTTGAGAACTCAGCATCGCACTACCATACTGTTTATTAGATTTTCTTTTTAAAGTTGGTATTCTTTTTTTCTAGTTGTGCATAGGAAGATAAGAATATATTTCACTGAAATGAGCAATCAGTTAATGGCTTTGCAGTTTTTGAGTTCATCTCCTATCAAAAGAATTCTGCCTACCAAGCAAGTTGGGTTTTTCTTTTTTTTGCTATGAAATTTGGACTAATGTTGTTTTCTTTCAACCTACTCTTTACACTACAAATGCTTGGTACTTTAACACGCTCAAAATAAGGCTGTTCCCAGCATAGAGGGATTAACATAAGAATTAAAAAACATTCTAGTAAATAAGTTATACATGCAGAAAGTCATAGGCATCCTTTAAACGTGCAGAATAATGCAGGTCTCCTGACGTTCTATTACCTGTAAGCCTAGTATCATGCAGCATTTGCAGTTGGAAGAGAGGTAATGACCTAGAGACACATCAGCAGCAGCCATCTCATCCTGAGTGCTCTCTCACTCTATTCGCTGAATCAGCTCTTCGTTACATGGGAGGGGGAGGCAAGGGGGGGGATGAGTGTCGGTGAGTACAGTACCTCACCACCTTAAATAGATGAAACTTAAAAGCAAAAAAACCCACACCAACCAAACATGAAGACGGGTGCCTAATTGGCACCTGCTGCCTTTCTTGGAAGGCTAAAATATGGATGATGTACAGAAATTATACCTTATGTCTGCTGGACTGAAAGTTAAGACTCCAAGGATAGATGCTAGGAAGCCATGGGAAGGTGGACTTAGCCCACTGCCAGGTGCAAATAATCACAGGAAAAAGAAAAGAAAAAAAAACCACCAAAACTGAGCCCCCAAAAGTTGGAGTTGCTTCCGAAAAAAAAAAAAAAAAAAAAACGGAAAAGAGGCACAAAAAAAAAGGCGCAATCGTCTCCCCCCTCCCCCGGCAAATATTGGTTTCTTCTAGTTCCTTAGATATTGCACTGCATCTTTTCTTGCTGAGGTTATGTTTCCACGCTTAACTGTAGGCAGATCTGTGTTGAAGCTACTTTCCATCTTCAGAGGTCAAGTCTGCTAGCGAGGTCAGGGCTCCCGTGCGCACACTACAGAAGACACCAACCGTAATTCCCACTCAGGGGGCACCAGCAAAACTGTTACAGCTTTATAGGCAGCTAAGCATTTGAAACATGCACTCCCAGGCAAACAGGCTCTCTTGTGCCTCTCTCTTCCCTGACCATATTTAGTCAACCATTGCAAAAAATAGTCTCTCAGCTGTCGAGTGTCGATCCGGCGGCGGAGGGAGCCTCTATCCAACTCTCTGCCTATTGATTGTGCAGCCTGCACTTCCACAGCCGCCCAGCCATTTGTCCCCAGGTTTTTTTAGCACTGCCAAATAAAGCGCTCTCTCATGTTTCCAGTTAGATTTCCCAGGTTTTCACTGAGCTTGCGCTGCTACTAGTAAACCCTGGTGAGGTTGTCACTATACTTAGAAACGCTGGGTGGGGGGGCGAGATAGGGTGGAGGGGAAAGGCAGCCCTGCTAGTAGCGAGGCAAGGACTTTGCGCAGATATAGAACAATAAATATCCTGCACTGCCACGGCAGGTTGTATAACCTCCTTTCTAGATCAGTGAAAAATGCCACGAGTAACAACATGCCGGTTAACCTGAAGTCTAAGCAACCTTGTACTACATCTAGATTTAAGTTTTCAACAGCAAATCACACTGATATTTTTTTTTTTTAAAAAAAGCAGGTGCCAATTTATGGCCCCACATTTCCATATTCAAATCAAATTAGAAATTATTTGGAAAAGCTTGTATTTGGAAAAGCTTGAAATTCATATAATTCCATACTGCTATGTTTAATAACTCCGTAGTATTTTGTTTACAGTGCTTACCTATAAAATTACTTTAAAAAAAAATCCACATGTAAATTAGGTTATGCTTGTCTTTGAAAAAAACCTCATGTTTTAGAAGAATAAAAAAGAAATCAGGTGAACAGCTCAGTCCATTAATCTGACTTTCAGGTGTGCAAAATTGGCCTATAACAAAGCTAATAACTACACATTCAAAATACAAAGGGAGGAATTTTTCATATTCATAGGGAATATATGCAATGTTTGCTTCAGAAAAAAAAATGTAACTGAAATGAAGCCATTTAAATATACCAAGGAACCCATGTCAGAACAAATTCTTTAAGATGCTGAGGAGCAAGAAGAGTGAAAAAGCAAAAAAACATTCAATCTAAAATTAAATAAACTTATTAAATGAAAATATCTTCTCAATGAATATTGCTGCAGTTAGTCATTACTTATATAATTAAGTTTGGTACTG
Organism: Dromococcyx pavoninus; assembly: GCA_033558185.1. NCBI lineage: Eukaryota > Metazoa > Chordata > Aves > Cuculiformes > Neomorphidae > Dromococcyx > Dromococcyx pavoninus. The sequence goes on along the minus strand of JAUMJL010000292.1, from coordinate 85,658 downwards.
AAGGGTAGAGTATGAATTGCCAAGTCCTGAACTAACTGCTATCTTGCATTTAAACTTTCTTTGCTTCCTCTTTTTGTGCTGACTTTGCCCTGTGCTTGGTAGCTTACCCCATAACTTCTGTTGCAGTTTAACTTTCTGGTAATAATCACGTTTTTTTCATTGCTCTTTCTTCAATTTCATAATCATACACTGAAGACAAAATTGTTTGTAAGATCTAGGTGAACACAGAATACATTTTTGACAATTCCCTGTAAATTTATATATGTCATTGTTTCTTTAGTTTCATATATATTGAAATCAATTTTTCCAGTGCCAAGACAGAGTTGAAAATCTGGGAGACAAAAAGAAGGAAACAACCTGCCTACTTAAACTTGTGCTGACTGAGCCTTCAATCAGATATGAAATACTGAACTCTAATTTCAAGATACAGTGTGCTCAGTAATACCAGTTTAAGGTGTTAACCTATTCTTTGTTACTTGCTCCTCAAGGATACCTTCTTCGTTCTTCCAGTGTAACTCACTGTTCTGCACAGTGAGTGTGGTGTGAGCCAGATACGGGAATTGATTTGGCTTGAAGTTCTGTGCTGACATGCGCTTAAGATCATATCGTTGCCAAAAATAGCGCTGCCCTGCTCCTGTATTACTTCTTGCACTATGCTGGTACAAATATTTCTTCAGCTTTACAGTGAGCAGGCTCAGACCACTGTTCTGTGTGAGAAATAACCCAACAAAAAGGGGTGACTTTTTAGGTGCTGTGTTTGGACCAGTTCTTTTGAAGCTTTTTTGAGCAGAGGTGGCAGTCAGAGGGCATGAGTGGGATTAATAAAAAGTAGTCTTGCTCCTATTGTGTTATAAAATGCGTGCCGGCCTTGAAAGAAGACTTTGCAATGGAAACTGTCTTTAAATTTGATCTGTTCCTTCAACTGTTGGAGGATGTAACAAGAAACAGATGAACAGATTTAGCCAGGCGAGGTGGGAATAAGCGGAGAATAGGATGTGTGCCTCTGTGTGTGTGTGTGTATAATACTTCTTTACGGGATACTGTAAAATATCTGTGTCTTACATTATGTCACACTGAGCTGACCTGAGGGAGGAGAATGGAAGGGAAGTAGAGAAACTTGTAGTACAAAAGTGCACTGAATCATTACAACCCCTGGAGATACGATTCCTGATAAGTTTATGCTGATCTAAGACTTTGCTTCTGGAAAGGGCAGTCAATTTAGCTTCATCATTTCCTTATTCCTATTGCTTCAAGTGATCGTGAAGTCGCAGGGTAAGTTGGGTTATGTCATTGATCTGTCTGAAAGCAAACTTGCCAAATTGGGAGGCTGACAAGTTGCTTCACTCACTAGACAGTGATGTGTCTGTACAGCCAACATAATGCAGGAATTTAAATGCAGGGAAAAGTGGAGTTGTGCCTTTCAGTAGCAGTTGAAGTTAAATGTGCTTACGCTTATGTGAAGTAACCTCTCTTTTTCTACCTGTGCTTTAAAATAATACCAGACAAACCCCAAAATACCAAACAAACAAAACCACCTCACCACCATCACAGCACCGCCCAGCCTTCCTCATTTAAAACATTCTGCAGTCAAATTGCACTTGGTAGCGGAGAATCTTTTCTAGTTTTTCTTTGTATGTTTTTTAAACAGGGTGGAAGGATGCCTTTGCAGTTAAGAATGATAAATCTGGAATCTTTTTTATAAAGAGGAACTATCACTTACAAGTACTTTTATCTTGTATATTGTTTCAAGTAAGTCCATTATTGTATCTGGAATTCTCAGGTGATGAGCAGTTGTAAAACTTGAGAGTAAAATTCTGCAAAAGGAAGGAGATTTTATATGTAGATTAATAATAAATGATATACAGTATGTTAAAACTTTTGGTCATAACGGTGATTTTTAAATGTGTTTTATATCTAATTTTTAATATCTGTTTTTATATCTGTTCGTATTTTTTATATATATGTTGGTAACTGGTGTTGAAATGTGCTCTGTGTGGCTAAAAATGAATCAGGCTATTGTTCGGATCTGTGATGCATTTTATCTTGCAGATACAAAACTAATGCTGTTGAATTTGCATTGTACTAATATTTCTAATTTAAATATATCATATACGTGTTAAACCATGTTCTAGACTCTCTAAAAATCTGAATTTGGAAAAAAGAAAGGGAAAATACTTCTTTGGCAAGGTCAAATTAAAGGTGCATTCAGCAGCAGTGTACTTGCTGTTATTCTTCTACATCTCAGATTAAATATAACACAGGATAAATGGGTGTTCCTTCTACCAACTTGCTTCTAAGTGTTAGAGAGCAGAGGGGGAGAATCACCTCCCTCATCCTGCTGGCCACATCTTTTGATGCAGCCCAGGACACGGTTGGGCCTTCTGGGCTGTGAGGACACATTGCTGGCTCATGTCAAGCTTCTCATGAACCAGCACCCCCAAGTCTTTCTCCACAGGGCTGCTATCAGTCACATTGTTCCCATCCTATATTGAAACCACCACCTGGCCGTGTTGAACATGTGATTTCGGTGTTTCAGTAAGAGTTTTAAGCATCTTATCAGTCATCTCTTCAGCTACTCAGTGGGCCATGTAATCTGTAACAACTGAATACGCTAAAGACAATAGCCTGAAGAGTTTTCTTCAGCTAATTTCATGGTCGGGGTTACTGTTACTTTACCGATTTCTTGATCTCTTCAATACACTGACAGTGAAAGTGTCTGTGGTTTGTTTTAATATACACAAGATGAATGGAAGTTTTCAGCACCACATCTGTGTTGTGGTCCTGAAAATGGAGTGGTACAACTCAGCTTCTTCTTTAATACTTTATGTGGAGAAGTGAATCAAGAGTCGCTTTTTATAATTGGCATGCAACATTAATTCACTGATACAACTTTCTATGATATGGCACGTGCCTGTTCCATTGAGCAATGTTCTGCCACTTCGCTGTCAAAATTTTGGCAGCAGCTTTAGAAAATCCTGCAAAATGGAATAGCTGTAAGAAGGAAGGCTGCAGTGCAAAGGAGCAGTATCTTCTGCATAAAAGAAACTACATCTCAACTGATGAGAAGGGGGACGCAGCCACTGAGCGTAAAAGAATTTGCCATTTGTAGCGTATTAATATCTTGCAGGATTTTAAGGTGTCACGTCCTTAAAATCATCCTTCCATCCTGCTGTCTAGTAATTAAGCACAGTCACAGTAAGACAGATGTGATCTCTGTTTACATAAACAGAAGCAGTTGAGGAGTAGTCACTGGTCTTGTGATGCTTCTCTGTGAAAGTGAGATAAAAATCTGTTACACAGAGAAACTGTTTGTTGTTTTGTTGGTCCTTCTCATTTTTTTTCAGTAGGACCAACCCATTTTAAAAGCATCTGAAAATGCAGCAGGCATCTCACTCATATGAAAGCAGGAATGCCCCAAATATTTTACCGCTGAATTTCTGATAAAGTTTTCCTGGTATTTGACAGCAAACTAAATAGGAAAAGATTTGGAAGAAGATCTGGTAAGGCTTATGCTCTTCCAAGTATTAGGATGAGTGAAATTCTTCATGGCATGCAAAATATTAAGCCGATTCATTCAAAAGAAAGGTGCTAAAGAAATGGCAACAACTTCTAAAGTATATTAACTTCTTGATATATCTGTTGAAGTGTGTGACTCTCCTTCAAATGTTATTTTATTTGTCTGTGGAGTCAGCAGTTTCCTTATTTGCTTACTGAAGAGAAGGATGTAAAATACCGTCTTGGATATGACAGTTCCTTGTTTAGTGACTGGAACCACTTTGGAGACAAGCCTAGTTGTAATTAGAGATCTGAGCTTTTGTGCCTTCCCATAGTGTTTCTCAAGTTGTAGTTGAGAAAAAAAAAAATTCTTGACCCTGTTTTTTTTCTGAGGTTGTTGCCCCACGTTTTAGTGGTCACTCACAGCGGTCATATTGCTTCTGTCAGTCATAAGGAATTTTCAGGTGGTTTTTGACATGCCTTTTAGATGATCCATAGTTGATACTCTAGAGCCTTATGGCGTCTTTAGAAGCACTGAACCTGCCAGGTGAAGATAGAGCTTGCAGGATATGATACCCTGTGGGAGGCTGCTGTGAAAAGTAGGCCGGCTTGTGCTGCTGTTATTGTGTGTTCTGCATTAGCCCAGCTTTCTGAAGAGCTGATGGTGGCGTGCCCAGGTACAGTCTAGATATGACATGAGCCACAGTGCTCCAGACTTCCTCCCTCTCTAAGGCAGCTACAAACAGTTCTGATTTTTTGAACCAGAAACACATATATCCTAGATTTGAAAATACATAATTTCATTACAAAATAAAACAGACTTTATTAATGCAAGTAATATTCAGACATTTTGCCACATTTCGTAAAGCTTTGGTAACTTGTGTTTTACTAAATTATATCCTTAAGTTTGGAACCTCCTGCATAAGGGAACCTCTTGAAGAACTAATATGGGTGGTCTGTTGAGGGTTTGGGTTTTTTTTTTTCGAATATTCTAGTCTTTTTTTCCTAGCATGTGACAGAGCTGTAGAAGGCATTATGAATAGAAGCTGAGCAATGGGTACACTATAAGCAATGTACAATCTGTTAACAGTCTGTTAAGTGTTGTCTTATTTTGCTGTGTTATAAGATTGCGCAATTTGTTTATCTAGTATTGTGCTATTCATAGAATCATACAATCTTCCGGTTGGAAAAGACCTCTGAGATCATTGAGTCCAACTACATCCATCATCTGCTAAACCATGTCCCTCAAAAATTCATCTACCCAAATTAATACCCTTAACACTGCACTCTAGACTTCGTGGCTTTTAGTCTGATTTAATACTCTAGTGATCGAGTTGCTCTTCCCCACCCTTGAATTTGAGGTGGAAGGTAATAAATCCCCTTCACTTGCTAGGCATCTTGGTAAGCACATACAGACGGAGGGTGGAGTACTAGACACTGCTATGGTGTGTTATATACTCAGCCACTATCTGTTATGAAAGTATTCCACTAATTTACAATTTCAGCATTTATTTTGTCTGTGCCTGAGGTCTTACTTGAAATTGAAAGTCTTAACTATTACAGCCCATGGTATCAGTTTATAAAGCGGTGATTTTAAAGAAACTTAAGGTAGTGGAACTTGCTTATTGAATAATTAAGTAAAGGATGATATAAAGTTTATGAAGGAGAGTAGTTCTACTGTCTATGTTTCAGAATTTGTGTGAATACTTTTTTATAAGGTAGTTTTTACTGCTAGATAACTCTTATGAAAAGATCTGATTTCCATGCTCTGTTTTGGGTATTGTAGGGTTTGTTTGCATACTTTAACTAGGAAGAACTAAACATGAAATTATTATGCTTTGCAACTGTCAGTACAGCTTTTCACTCACTTTCTCTTTTGAAGAAAATACTAATGTTACTTTAGCTACTACTGTTTTTTTTTTTTGTTCTGAGAATAAATATCATTTCCTATTGTCCTGTTGACGTTCAACGAATACTTTATAAGTGCATTTATGCCTTCTCTGCCTCTTTTATTTCAGTGCAATGCGTGTATTGTTGTCCAAGTTACCACGACCATGGATTGTTGACGAGAAAAAAGATGATGGTTACACTGCCTTGCATCTGGCAGCTCTCAATAATCATGTTGAAGTGGCTGAACTTCTGGTGCATCAGGTAGGACTCTTTTCTCAGGAGGATTTAAATGTCACACTTCAGATAACCATCTGATGTGAAAATAGTTGGCTCTTTACGGTTACGATTGCAATGCAAAAGCAGTGGAGCAGGGAAGGACACGTGGTGAGCTCTGAAGGTCAGACTTGCCTTTGAGATCATTACAGTGGCCTAGTGGCACAGAGGGACTGAAGAAATTGATACCTAGTTTGATTCAACAGATCAACATCTGTCCAGTGAATAATTAAATTTAATCACTTCTGCCCTCAAATTTCAAATGTGGAATCGTATTCAGGGTCGTATTCGGTGCCCTAATGGACTGCCTTGCCTGTGGATGAATAGCTAGGATGATAACGCTCTAATGCCTTCCATATCTTTCAGGGCAATGCTAACCTGGATATCCAGAATGTTAACCAGCAAACTGCTCTGCACCTTGCTGTTGAACGTCAGCACACACAAATCGTTAGGGTAAGTATCTTATTTGCAGTAGGCCATGTAGTTCAATGGTACTTGACTCAAACTGGTGGTAGTTGTTAAGATGTGGGTACTTTGTGAACATTTTAATGTGATTTAATGACATGTAGCCATTGAATGTTTATATCATTAGAATCATAAAATCATAGGATGGTTTCGTTTGGAAAAGACCTTTAAGATCATGGAGTCCAGCCCTGGTAACTCTGCCACTAGGCCGTGTCCCCAGCTACACCATCTGCTCATCTTTTTATGAGTTTAACTGCATTTTAGTCTTCTACGTGTGTAACTTTTGCTGTTCGTAGCTTGGAGGGGTATAAGAAGTAACAGATGTATCTTACTGGTGTAAGTAATGCTATTTCTGTTTTTTGCTTGCATGGGTGCAAAAATTAATTCTTCAATTTAACAAAACTTTGTTACTGGCTCAGGAAATGGGAGTCTTGCACAGCTTGCCCATTCTGGCCTGTGTGCACTGTCCATGTGGGACCTGTGTGACTTAGCATGTGGATTGCTAGCAGGGACCATTAAGGCTCAGAGAGAGCACTTACTGCTGCAGGAGATGTTCCCTATGAGCGAATACCTGTTCTTGGCCCTCTGAGTGAATTTGTGTTTGTAGAGTAAGAGTCATCTTACATTAAAACCATCTTTTATTCAGGCCTACAGAGAATTGTCCCCCTTACGCAAACCTGTATCTGCAGTTCTGTTTGGTGTTACTTTGCCGTAAGGTTTCTCCATCTCCAAAGGTTGATGGATGTGATCCCATTACAGTGAAACATGTGATATGACCCTATATCTGGAACTGCTTGCTAGCAAAAGAATGGTTTCCTAGAGTCAGTATCACTTTTATCCCGCAAGTTATTCATCAGCTATATTTGGTGAGCTCTTCTGCCATTCTCGAACTGACACAGTACCTGGGAATACAATACCAATGCGGCAGATGAGCAGGAAAGTAGCCATGTAGAAGAACTAGTGCATGTGTTGGCCTGACACGCTTATATCTGAGAATGTTTAAGGGAATGACCCTGTAGAGTATCTGTACATCAGAGTTGGATTAAGTTTGAGAAGTCCTAAAATAACTCATGCAGCCATGCAAAAAACATGTTGGCTCTGTATTTCAAAACTAATTCCTATTGGGCACCTTCCAGGGCTGGGTTGTACTCTCAGGCATATGTGGAATAGTGGTCAAAGGTAGCAGGGTTCTTTTAAAAGCCCTGTTGCCATGACCAAGGGTGATGGTTTGCTCTTTTTTTTTTTAATTTTTCTTTTTTTTTAACTTCTGCAAAGGCTTTTCATTTTCACAGTAGCCAAGGATTCCAAGTTGCTCTGAAAAGAGTTCTCTTCTAGATTTTCTTTCAGGAGGAATTCTTAATAGGTAGTGGCAGACACAAGGTACAAATAAGAGAGAAAAATTGGGTGAGTGTAAGTTTGTTTAGAGCACGGCTGAATCTGTCCCTCCACCTTGTTTTATCTGGCCCTTCACCTTGTTTCTGCCTGGCAGCAGTGCTGAGCTCCTTGTCCCTGTGCTCCTGCCAGCGCTGGTCATGTGTGCAGCGTGTGATGCGTGTTACGCTGCAGGAGCAGGAGAATGACAGGAGTCGCGAGTTTGGCATCCCTGTGTTAGAGAGTGTAAGAGTGGGGAATGGCTGTCGCAACTGTTAGCTTACAACTGTGGAAGAAAAGGTTGGGGAAAATGGAATGCTGCAGTCAATGATGGGTAGCTATTTCCTTGAAAATGAAGTTCGGAGTTCCTGTTAAGCTTTTTTCCTTTTAACCTAGAGTCTGGGATTATTTGGTTCCAGGAGGCTGAGATCCTTGCAAGCACATGGGTTCTGAAGCGGGAGAGTCCCCTTCATGTACTCCTGTTTCTGGGCTGTGCCTTTTGTCTCTGCTGCTAGTCTGAATTTTTCAGAGTAGCAAAAGCTCAAAATTAAAGTTAAAATCTCAACTGCCGTCTACAGGGCAATATAGCAACAATGACAGGGTTTAATTTTTAGGGGCAATTGTTATTTGACGGCATGTGTTGATTTGTTTTGGTTTAGAGCGTGTTTAAGAAAGTTATGGTGCATTGAATTATGTGAGGGCTGTATGCAAAGACAGGATGAATTGGAGGGCCTCTACAGCCCTGTGCCTGCTTTCATGTCACATGACCTGGAATGTGTGTCTAAAATTAGCCTTAAAGACAGGCCTCACAGTTCATTACTTTCCAAAGTGCTCTGAGATAGTGCTTAATAGTGTCAATGGTTTTTATGTCTTTTGTTGAATGAGGATAAACCTCAGTGGATGCTTAACTACTTTGCTAATGGGAGGACACTGGAAATTAAGCTGTAAAGCTTAGCATGGTGTGAAAGTGGTGATTTTTAAGGTCATTGAAACCTAATAGCGAAGAAGAAAGATATGTCTAAAGTGTTACCCACTTGTTCTGTTTCTGATAAATTGCTGTAATGTGTTACACTGTTTGTAGGCTACCTCTTAAGATCTAAAGGCTTTGGGTAGTAGAAATAATCCTCTGAAATACCATCTCTTGAGGTGCTCCTTCAGAGCACAGACAAGCATTAGGCCTCTGCTGAAATCAGCTTGATATTTAAAAGAAATAAATTCTTCATTTGTGGGCCAAGCACCAAGTACAGAAAATGAATGTAAAGAACCTCAACTGTAGGTTTTGGCGAATAATCCTTTTGGGTCCCCTAAGCATCCTAAACCATGGTTTCACTGAACTAAGTTTTAAAATGACTAAAAAGTGGGTTTTTTGAGTTTTATATCAGGTTCTCTTTCTTTTCAGCTCTTAGTGCGTGCAGGTGCTAAGCTGGATATTCAGGATAAAGATGGGGATACTCCCCTGCATGAAGCCCTGAGGCACCACACTCTGTCACAGCTCCGCCAACTCCAAGACATGCAAGATGTGGGCAAGGTAGATACTGCTTGGGAGCCATCAAAGAACACAGTAAATAAAATGCATTTATTTATTCCTTTTTTATTTTTCCTCTTTATTTGTCTAGTTTGTCTAATTCTGTACTGTTGAAATGTTTTTTTGGCGGCATAAGTTTGTGTGTAGACATTCTGCATTAGACTGCAGTTTAAGCTAAAATCATATGGTTTTTCCCATGTAGTCATTGTCTTTTGTTAAAGAATATTATGGGTTCTTTAGTTTTCTACAAATCTGTCCTCTACAGTGAACATGCATGGCTGCCAAAACCTCAAAAATAGCTTTTTAGGAAAGGGATATAAACAGTACAGAATAAGACTAATGCTATGTTTTCTGTGATTCGGCATCCTGTATGTCTTTGTAGCTTTAATTCTTTAGCTGCTTCTAGAACTGTCTGGAAAATTATTCTGTGTTAGAACAAGGCATTCTTAATCTTCCTATCTTTATTGTTATGTATCTTTCTGACAGAGGTCCTTTCACAAATTGAGCTGTAGTAAGGAAACAGTCAAAGAAACTCTTAAGTAATAAAGGTCAAAATGTTTTATTGCAAAAGAAAAGCTGACACCCAAAAATCTGTGTGACCATCATACACAGAGATGAAGTTTATTGTTAGGCTGAAAGGCAAAGAGGAAATAAAATTCTGGAGTGACTGGGATTGAGAAAAGCAAACAACATTTTTTTTGTTACATATTAAAGATGCACAATGCAACAGATTTGCAGAATCGTTAGTTACCGTTTACCTGTGAGTGGTAAGTTCTACACTCAATTAAAAAAAAACCCACCGACTTCTTTATTAAAAACCCTTTGTTTGAAACAGCAATTCCACTGTACAACAAATGTTTTTCAAACTGGTTAAGTAACTCGAAGAAATATACTGGAAAAAGGTTTGAAAAGACATTTAGGGTATGACTGGCGTATGTAAGAAGACGCTTGTGTACTTTTAAGTGAGAGGAAGAAAGCAATTGCAGCTTAGTTGTTTCCATGATCTGAAATGAACTCTGTGAGAAGTGGCCAAAATAATTTACGTTGTTGTATTTAGTCATGAAGTGAACGAACGGGGGATAAATGCTTTTTTTTCCGTTTCAGCACCTCATAGGTTTATCTGTTGCCCATCATCCACTATGAAACTGGAGTTGTAGCTCACTCATTTGAATTTTATGTGGCAGCAATGTAACATGTGACTGGAGTGTAAAAAGTGGAGTCGAGCCTGGCTAAAATGTACTTGAAAACTCTTTAAGCATGATCAGCAGGTCAAACTGTCTGGAAAATGTTGTTTTGTTGAAAATAGTAAATGAGAACAATATTTATACTCATCTGCATTTATTTAGATAAAGTTATTGTATAAATTCTGTAAACTAGATTTTACCAGTAAACAGTTTTAACAGTAACCCACCTTTGGCCTAAAATTGTATGTCAAGAAAATACAGGATCTAGGCTGCTAAAATATGTGCAGGCACATGGTCCTTTAAAGCTATCTAGGGGCACATTTGTAATTTGCCTTGTGTAGAACTGCAATCACAGGTGATGGATAATAGAAGATAAGTAGGATTGATAATTTAGACTGGGAAATGGTAAAGCTTTCTTTTTTGTGAATATGATGATGTGAGTTAAATTGATGGAATCTATTTTTTGGAATAATTTTTATTAATTCCTTTAAAGATTGGAAAAACATGTCAGATTACTTTAGTCTATGCGATAGCAAATCTGATACATAACTCTTCAGTATTGTAGAGCTCATTTTTGCTTGGCTAAATTTTAATTAACTTTGGAATACTATAACCTGCGAGCCCTGCAGGGTGCCTCTTTGTAGTGTAGAACTTCAACAAATAATGGGGTTTTTTTCCAGTTGAATAAGCTGCAAAAAATTTCACTTGCAGTATTTTAGATGGGGTTTGTATTTGATACAAGTTGGTTGGACAGCGACTTCATTGATGTTCTACCATTTGTCCCTTTTTGCTTTAAGCAGAGTTCAAAATATGAAACAAACATTTTATTGGTATCATGAACTTATTTCGTAAGTGGAATTATATAGAATGAGTTCTTTAGCATAGATTTTTTCAGTAGTTCCTTCTCCATAACTAAAACAATTTTTGTGAGGTTTCTTCAGCTGTTTTTTAATAGACTATTTAAACTGTGTGTGGTGAATGGTTTGGACACAAATCCCCACGCATTTTAGATATCGATCTGAGAAAACGTTTCTGTGTACAAGTGCTCTGAGCAGTGAACCCTATTTCTTTAATTTTCAAGTTTTTCATCCAAAACACTGCAATGAGTTTACAATGGGGAGGAGGAGAATTTTTTCTCAAGTGCAGTCCTCACCATCACAAAAAAAATCATTTCAGTTGCTTTATTACAGATGCAGTGTTCCTGAGCCTAGGGCAGGGGTGTCACACTCACAGCTCCTCCTGTTCTCCTGCTCCTGCAGCGTAATGCGCATCACACGCTGCACACGTGACCAGCGCTGGCAGGAGCGCAGGGACAAGGAGCTCGGTGCTGCCGCTGGAGAGAAACAAGGTGAAGGGCCAGGTAAAACAAGGTGGAGGGCCAGATTCGGAGTGCGGGCTGTGAGTTTGACACCCCTGGCCTAGGGTACTTTTTATTCTGAATTAATGCCTTATTCCCCAGGTTCATATATTTATTTTAATATATAGGTATCTTTCAGATCCTTAGAATGCTTTTAAGAGTCAGAATTATGCCACTGCCTCAATCCTAACTTGAATTAAAGACGTTCTAATGTACATTAGTTAGGTGTTCATTGCTTCAAAGACAGCTCAGTAGTTATAATCACTTAGATTTTATTTATACTCTTTGTGAGGATTACACTGACTTTTCTCCTTCACCGGTGAGTCGTCTGGGACTGGCTTGCATTGATGCATCTCAGGGCTTGCAACCTCTAGAGCAGTCTTGATGCAGCCGTGCTAGGCCTGAAGACGTTTGGTTTTGTGGATGGGTTGATTTTTTTTTTTCCTTTCATTCTGTGTGCCTGAAATGTTGCAAACTACAAGAGAAGTGTCATGCAATGCAATATTTTTGTGGTGTTTTAAAAGTGTTCAGCACACAGAGGCATTTTGGGCCACAAGATTTTCTTGAATAATGTTGATGGCTGTTTGGGGCAGATGAGTCGGTCTTGGCATAGTGTTTATCCACAAGCAAGGGAAGCAAACTGTCCTCTTGCTGTGTTTGATTTTCCTGCTGTAGAAACAACAGCTGTTTTGTTCAGGAATAGCTCAGAGCCTGAAGATAAATTCGTCATGAAAAGGGTGGGGAGATACTGGCACGGGTTGCCCAGGGAAGCTGTGGATGCCCCCTCCCTGGAAGTGTTCAAGGCCAGATTGGATGGGGCCTTGAGCAGCCTGGTTGAGTGGGAGGTGTCCCTGCTTGTGGCAGCGGGGTTGGAACTGGATGATCTTTAAGGTCCCTTCCAACACAAACCATTCTGTGATTCTATGATTGTATAAGGTGTGCGAATGTGGATGGTAGGAGAACTCTTGGCCCAACAGTTAAGAAAGGACTACAGCAAATTGTTCCATGTGCCTTCAAGAAACGTCCTCTCTGCCAAGCTTGGAGCAAGTCAGATTTCACTGGGTGTTGTGATACCTTGGCTGGATTATTGACATGGTCCAAGGTACCCAGACTGAAGCTGGATAAAATCTCTGCTTCACTTCAGCCAAACGGTAATGGAGGTGTAGAAAAATTTTCTGAACTTATAAACAAAAATGTTCTGTGATCTGAATACCACAAAGCAGTTTCTCCCCATAACTTACTGGGTTTGCAGGTGTGAAGTCTTTGAAGCTGTACGGTTCTTACGTGATCATAGGGAAGAGTGCAGGACAGTGAGTATCTGTGAAATCTTGAAGTGACATTCTAGAGTATCATAGCACCTCCAGTAATGCTTATTTATATAAGAGCTCAGAATCACAGAATCATAAAATCTTCCGGTTGGAAAAGACCTTTGAGATTGAGTCCAACTGAACTCATCATGCGCTAAACCATGTTCCTCAGAAACTCATCTACCAGTTTTTTGAACACCTCCAGGGATGGTGACTCAACCATCTCCCTGGGCAGCTGTGCCAGTGCCTGACCGCCCTTTCGGTAAAGAAATTCTTCCTAATATCTAGTCTGAACCTCCCCTGGCACAACTTATGGCCATTTCCTCTTGTCCACAGCGTGGTTTTGGTTGGAACAGACCTTTAAGATCATCAAGTCCAACTATCAATCCAGCCCTTCTAAGTCTGCCACTAAACCATGTCCACAAGTACAACATCTACTCATATTTTAAACACCTCCGGGGATGGTGACTCAGCCACCTCCCAGGGCAGCTGTGCCAGTGCATGAGAACTCTTTCAGAAGTGAAATTCCCCCTAATGTCAAACCTGAATCTCCCCTTTCCTAACTAGAAAAAAAATATAGACTGAGATTTAAAAAAATTGCTTCTGTAGGAAACTGGGTGGCTGTGTGATGATGAGGATAATCTGGCAGTTATCAAGGCAGAGTAAAGACTTCTAATATGTACTTCGCGTCCTGCAAAACATGGACTCAAACCAAGCCTTTTTTTTTTCCACAAGTCACCTCTGAGGGATGGAGGAAACAGCTTGAGGGGTTTGGAAGGCTGTTTTCTTCGTAGTTCAGATTTCAAGATATGGAACCGGTAGGGCTGCGGTGACAGGTTATCTGGTATTTGGAGTTTATTCCTGTTGTGTCTAAAATAGCACATCTAGTCCTTTAAATAAAAAATGGTTGTTAATCCAGCCAAAACCTAATTTTTATGGGTGATAATTGCCACTCAACTTTTAGAAGATAGACTGTGCAAACTGAAAATGATGTAGAAAGATGTACATCAGTCAAGTTGGACACTTAAATGAGTTAATGGGAAAGAAGTGCATACAAAATACTGCCTCTGTCCTAGTGTCAAAGCCTTTATAATTCTGGAATTCAGCACTTAAAACTCCTTGAAGTGGAGCTGTCCCAAAGCTGTTCCTTTGAATGTAGTCTAGTGTAGCTTGAGAGATTCTTCACAGTGCAATCAGTTACATGTTATATGTAGTCTGTGTTGTGCTCATGCATTTCTTCTAACCAAGCTTTAATATAAAAAGATATTGGAACAGGACCAGAATGCTCCAGAGTAGGTGATTCCTCTCCTTTCTAGGCTAAGGTAGCGAGCCTTCTCTCTTTATTTTTCTGCCTTACCTTGTGAATTGTGCATAACAGGTAAGCTAATACAGAAATACATTAGTAGTTGTAAAAGGCCAAAGGAGCATTATATGATTAGGGCAAGAGGACAGGTATGTGAGTTTAAATTCCTCCAGGCTGAGAAGTCAACTGAAATCAAGTCTCTCATGGACAGGGACTTTGCTCACTAAACTTAAAGTAAGTGCACATTCACTTCTTTGCCCAACTGGGTTTTCAGTCCAAGTGTGGTGGTAGTGGTAGTGTTTTGTCTGAACTCAGCAATTCCAGTATATTTTGGCTGTATTCTGAATACACCTCCTGTGTCTCTGTCCTTTACAGTGCTTATATAGAAGGAGAGCCACTTCACAAGTGAGTACAGCTGTGCAGGAGACTGAATGCTTCAACAGCTGGACTAGTCCTTGGTGAATTTTAGTTCCTGAAAGGACTCAGACTTTCAAGTTGACTCAAACTAAAGTACAGCTGACTCAAAATTAAGCAACCATACAGTTGTTTAGATTTTCAGTTCTAGAGATGCTTCCTTGGGCTTATAGAGTTATACATATATGTGTGTGTGTATCTGCATGTACATGTCAAGTAGTTTTCCTTTATCCAGACTACTCCTAACTGTTTAGAGAGTCTCTCAAGCTGCTTACGTGTTTGTTTTCTTTCAGTTAATAATGGGACTTGGCACTCAGGGAGCAGAGAAGAAGAGTGCGGCATCTATTGCCTGTTTCCTGGCAGCCAACGGAGCTGACCTCAGCATTCGTAATAAGAAGGGTCAGTCTCCCCTCGATCTGTGCCCTGACCCGAGTCTCTGCAAAGCATTGGCTAAATGCCACAAAGAGAAAGTGAGGTTTGTATACTCATAAAATACGTGGTTTCCAAATCTCTGCTTTCTATGTCAATCAATGTGTTTAAAACATTGTCCCTTTATTAGCGATCGTGGTAAAAAAGATCTTGTCTTTCAATTAATTCTTTATTTTTTATACTACATTGAATGCTATTTACAAATGCATTAGTTGAAACTTACACTAGTCTTGCAGAACTTTTACATGTTAATATGGGAGGGGAAGAATGGGAAGGTGGCAACATGCAGGGTGGAGGTTGGTAGAACTTCAGACCATCCCAGAGAAGGGATGGGCGGGGGAAATTACTGAAAGAATCATAGAATCATTTGGTTTGGAAGGGACCTCAAAGATCATCTGGTTCCAGCCGCCCTGCCATGGCAGGGACCCCCTTAGAATAACTAAGCATTGGGACTGGTTGTCCAGGGAGCTTGTGAAATCTCCATCCATGCGAGTTTTGAAACTTGTAATGGGCAAAGCCTGGAATAACCTGGTGTGAATTCAGCATTGACCGTGGTTTGAGCAGGGGACCTCCTTAGTACCTGTTGGTCTGAATGACGGTATGTTTCTTGTAAAAGGAGAAGGAAGGGGCAGGCCTGATGTCTCAGAAGCACTTCTCTAGGAATTATGATTTCAGTGAAATGTCATGGTATCAAGTGTATGCAGCATGAGAAGTTTCAGCTTGCTACTTGCCCTAGTGGTGTTCCTGCCATTGGCTTACGTGAGTCTCGTCCTTAATTCCTGTGCGGAAATCAAAACTGTACTTTAAAAATATAACAAAGAGTAACTGTTTTTGTTGATGCTGCCCTGGTGTGCAAGGTGATTATTTCCTGAAGTCTTTCTGTCTATATGTCCACTTGTTTTGGCCTCACGCCTGTGGTTGTTCTTCCTACTTGGCGCCTTTTATGGGCTTCTGAGGATTGTAGGAATGGGCTGGTTACGCTCAACACGTGCTCCCTCTGCTGGGCGAGCAGCAGCATAGGACAAAGATCCGAGGTGAATTCACTGTGGGAGTCTGGGGGTGCTTTTACAAGCCTGTTATTTGCTAAGCGTTGGAAGTATATTCACAATTACAGTGTTAAGCTATGCAGTTCTGAATCTGCAGGGTATTTCTCTGTTAATAAAGTAAACTAATAGGATAAGAGGAAGGGTTCTTTACATCCATGAAGTGCTGTTTGAACTTGTGTGCCTTTGTTTCTGCGCAGTATCTTTATCTGAGCATGTGACCTTGCGCTCTGGTGTCAACTATATGTTTAGGAAAATGCAGTTCATGTTGCTTTAGGATTATACATTAATGCCCAAATGCATAGGAATGTGTAGATAAACAGCTAATTAATGTGCATTTTAAATTAAGAACTTGAAAAATTCCTACAAGTAAGTTTGACTGCAAGGTTTCTTTGTAGTGGTCAGGTTGGTTCCCGAAGCCCATCTATGATCAACAATGATTCTGAAACCTTAGAAGAATGCATGGTGTGTTCAGATATGAAGAGGGACACTCTGTTTGGCCCATGTGGACACATTGCCACGTGTTCTCTGTGCTCGCCACGGGTGAAAAAATGCCTCATCTGTAAAGAACAAGTTCAGTCAAGGACAAAGGTAAAAAATGCCAAAGTTTAGTGGTTCTCTTTCTGTTTTTAATGGAAAAGTAATAAAAGAGGTCAACAAAAAGTGTAGTGTATTTAAGCACTATTTTGCCATACAGGTGTCTCAGTGGATGGAATTAATTTTGTATCATAAGATCTTATCCCAGCATTGTATGTAACTCTTTTCTGTTTGCCTGTTCTTGTGTCCTGCCTGCCCCTCTTTCTCTCCCCACATTGCGATGTCTTTGTTATTCAGGTCCTCATAGTTCCCCTTACATTCCCGAAGATGCTTTATTTAAACAGATCCCCCGCCTTATGTTTTTTTTCTCCTGTGTTAAGATAAATTGTGGCTTTTCCTGACGAATAATTTTCTTCAGTAACATTCAGTTTTTCTGTGTTCTTGTATTCCTTAGGGCTGCTTGGAAAGATAGTTTGCCTGTAAACTGAGCTAATTAATATGTGCTTGGTTTTGAGGTTAATAATTATTTTCAGCTTTCACCTTCTTTCTTTCGAATCATGAACTGCATTATGCTGTCTTTCTCTTTCAGGGTATCAACCAGTTGTGCCCTATTTTAGGGACCTTATCCCAGATAGATCCTCAGGTTTTGCAAATTGTTGCTCCCAAGTATTTGTGACTCTATGGGTTGCATCCCTGTTGCTTTCCTGTTTGAGTATTCTTTTATTCTCCATGATCAAGTCTGGTCCTTCTGTTGTTTTTTTGCCTGTTTAAAAAACCAAACAAACAACTGAACACAAAACCCACTCATTTTCCACATACAGGTTTTTGAATTGTAGAAAACCCACTCTACTGTTTCTGTCTTCTTTGCGGACACATTTTACTAGTCTGCTTCTGTGCTATGGATTTTCTTTTACCCTACCTAAGAGTAAATATAGGAATTGTAAATATGGATTTGTACTGGTTTTACTATTCTCTTTTATTCTTACTTCTTATACCATGCACTGTATGCACTGTTCTAAAGTGCATATTTTCGAAGGTCAAATGTTAACATAGTGCGAGCTCCTTTTCTCTAGATGTCTTTATAGTTGGTGAAAAAATTCTGCTGGGTGGTTCAGAGCAGCAAAGGCAGGCTTCTACTTCCATTCGTACATCTGAAGATCTATGGAAATCAGCTTTCCCAGGTGAAAGCTAAACTTTGTGGATAAGCCTTCTTTGATTTCTTCTGCTAAATTAGATCGAGAAAGTGGATTATCTGTTCAGTGCTTCCCCTGTACTCTTCCATATCAATATTTATGATAATACCTGCAAAACTTAGAAATAAATGAACCTGGACAACAGTTATATGAATCGGAAGAGGTGATCTAGGCCAGTATGGAGTGGTGTGTGGTGTTTGTGGTCACACTGCTTATGCCGTTCATCACATTAAAAGGCTTGAGAAACCCCAACACGAAATATTAAAACAAATTATTATAAAAGTCTCCTGTAAGTGAATTTCATCGAATCATAGAATTGTTTGAGTTGGAATGGACCTTTAAAGGTCATTTAATCCAACCCCCTGCAGTGAGCAGGGACATTCTCAACTACATCAAGTTGCTCAAAGCCCCATCCAACCTGACCTTGAATGTTTCCAGGGAAGGGGCATCTACCACTTCTCTGGGCAACCTGTTCCAGTGTTTCACCACCTTCAATGTAAAAAATTTCTTCTTTATATCTAGTTTAAACTTATCCTTTTTTAGTTTAAAACCATTACCCTTTGTCCTATTGCAATAGACCCTGCTAAAAATTCTCCCCGGAGTCTTCTCTTCTCCAGGCTGAACAACTCTAATTTAAGAATATATGGTGAAACAAAGAAGGAGAAAATAATAAAGAAAAAAAAACATATACTGTCCAGCTGTTCCTCTGTGCCTATCAGTGTACTGAGCATATAAATATTGCTAGCAAATATATATTTTTTGAAGTCAGCATAGTAACTCATTTAGGTTGCATTTTTGAAATGCTGAAGTAGCACTGAGTGGTGCTTCTTGAAGTCCGTGTGCCTTGCCAAAGATAGTGTGAAAGCAAATTAATGTCAGGAGCGGAAGACAAACTTTTCTCTTATGTGTGTTTATTGTTCTTTACAGATTGAAGAATGTGTAGTATGTTCAGACAAAAAAGCAGCAGTGCTTTTCCAGCCTTGTGGTCATATGTGTGCCTGTGAGAGTAAGTAAACTTGACAGCAGTTCTTTTTGAACTAAACTTAAAGAAAACATTTTTAATCAGATTGCTAAAAGCTTATTAGTAATGTGACTTCGTGTCCAATTTATTTGATAGTCTGCTGTGATAGTCAGAATGTTGGCATTATTTGGCATGCTGTTAATGGAATAATCGGAGGACAGGAGATTTTAAAAAATTCAGAAAGCAAGTACTCTTCCATCTGGATTATTTAATTGTCAGTAGGCTTGCTCAGATTATAGAAGCCTTCTGTATATAATTAAAACTTCTGAAATAATTAGAATAAATTTTATTGCTTTGTTGCAGCTTTTTTAGGGCATTCAAATTTGCGATTGGTATTTTAAAATAATATTGTCGATAAATATTTAATGTGCTAATCTACAGATTTGCCCTAGGGCTGTATTCTTCACTAAAGACACATCATCTATCTTTCCAAAGAACTGCAGTTAGGATTCACTCTGATTTATCTCGTGTAGCAAAAAAAAAAAAGACAGGAGTTCTCCAGAGTTTTTCTGGTTTTGAGAATATGTAGATGAGAATGCAGCTGTCACCAGACATTTCAGGGCTTTGTTGAAGGGTCATTTGCCTAGAGAAAGGCAGTCTTTGTTGCCAAGGATCTTCATAGGAGGGAAGATGATCATTCCCTTAAGTAACCACTTGCTAGGTCTCTCTAGAGAAGTCTGGTTTATTCCTGTGTTCTGGCTGAGAGACCCGACATGGAATCACTGCCTTTACAGTTATCCTGATCTGGCCTCTCACTATCTGCAGTTAAAAGATGATGATGAGAGAAGTTTTTTTTTATCATTTCCCAGGAACTGGACAGCAAAAAGATTAATTGCTGTGGTGAAAGATTTCAGTAGTGCAATGCACATCACCAAGTCTAAGCTGTAACCAGGACAGCAAAAGGTTTTACAGATATAGATGATTTCTTTCCAGATTAGTCTCTTGTTTAGACAGGGTAATAAAGTGTCTTCAAATTTTTTGTGGTTTATAGGACCTATTCTGTTGATTTACAATATCTTTCATCATTTATGAAACATAATCATTTATCTTTTGTAGAAGAATTCCAGCCTTCTTTCTAGGATTATATCAAAAGATATAGGTTTACCCTTTTTAAGGATAAGGAGCCACACCTATTTTGCCCTTGGAGCATTAGGACAGTAAGTGAAGATGCTTTGTTCTAAAGGAAGAAGCAGGTGATCAAGACATTCTTGGAAGTTCTGGTCTCAAGTATCTGTGGTATTGCTTTCTAACTTCCTAATTCTCGTGGAATAGACATATTTTTGGAGAAAGAGGATCCTGCTCATTTGAAATATGTTGAAAGAGGAGAACCAGAATAGGTTTACTTTGAATCCCAAACAAGACATTTTTCATAGGTGTGATTTGCAGAAAATGATGTGAAGGTGAACACAAGTGGTTATTTGTATTATAAGCATCTGTCGTGGCATTGCTATACAGTTGCTGTGAATAAACATGCTCATGGATAGGCAAGAAGAAAAATGAAGTAGCAGGAATCAGATTGATTTATTTCTCTATTTTTTCAGATTGTGCAAGCTTGATGAAGAAATGTGTACAGTGTCGGGCAGTGGTTGAGCGAAGAGTGCCTTTCATAATGTGCTGTGGAGGGAAAGGTACAGAAGATACCACTGATGATATTTGTGAGTGACTCCAAAGTCTGTATTCTTTCACATCCCCTACCAACTTCTTATGCTCATTCTTTTAAATGACCTAAATCTTTCCTCTCCTTTTTAAAGTTCAATAAAACCAGTGTTAAGTGAGGTATCAATTTGCTGTTTTATACTGCTTTATACAGTGGTAGCAGCAGATGCGATGGTAATACCAGTCACTACACTAAAGGACTGTGTCCAGCATCCAGAGTCTAAGCTTAAAACATATGATTTCTTGGCCACTTACTAATATCCTATGAAGTAAAAAGCT
Source organism: Dromococcyx pavoninus (assembly GCA_033558185.1). NCBI lineage: Eukaryota > Metazoa > Chordata > Aves > Cuculiformes > Neomorphidae > Dromococcyx > Dromococcyx pavoninus. Next base: position 64,916 of record JAUMJL010000292.1, on the reverse strand, counting down.
GAAGATTGTCGATAAATGTGCAAATAAATGTGGTTTTTTTACTTCTGGAACTTTCTTACTATAAAGGAATGGTAAATATTTTGCATCTAGGTACAAGTGACTTTAATGACAGATTGTTCAGTTTTACATCTCCTGCTTTGAGTACCTTTTAAACTTCTTGTGACTTCTGTAAATAATTTCTATGAATTATTTGTGTTTAGTCGGTGTGTATCTGTGGTGTTTGAACTGAGATAATGTGAATTGGAATATTAGGTCGTTCTTGTACTGTTCCTAAATAGATAAATGCAAGAATAAACCTTAAAATTAGGGTTTTAATACTCGCACTGGAAATTTAAAATTTGTCATTTGAAATACTTCTCAATTTTTCTATTTCTTGTACAAACATTGCTTCCCATATCAGTCAAATACAAGAAGATTAATCTGAGCTTGTTTAAATTTTGAACAAACTACTTCTAAGACACTTGTGCAGTTTTGAACACCAAATAGAAGCAGCTGGGTAAATAAAAAGTCTTTTCAGTGTGAAAGGATTTGACTTTATTCTTTACATGTGCAAAAAAATTTACTGTAGGAGCTTCACTGACAAAAAAGAACTCTGAGAACATTAAGGGGCTACAGACATTTTGGGCCATTTTTATTGAAGAAATATTTGTCAAAGAAGTGCTGCCACTAAACTGCAAGTTCTGTATGAATTGAACTGCAGTGATATTGTAGTGAATTTAATTAGATTATCAAATATGTTGGTCTAATGTTACTTCAGATAATTGAAAAATTGTTGTTACTACACTGGAAATAATTATTCCTGTTTCATTAGGTTGATGCGTAATCACATATCTTTATTTACTCTAAATTACAGCAAGTGGAAACATTCCAGTCATGCAGAAAGACAAAGACAACACCAATGTCAATGCGGATGTACAGAAGCTGCAGCAACAGTTACAAGACATCAAGGAACAGGTAAAAGTGCTGGGTAAAAATTTTATGGACCGCTAAAATAATTGAAAGATCCAAGGCACCTTCCATTATTTAAAAAAAGTAACATGTTGGAGTCCTTTGGTTCTTGAAGTTTAGTTACATAACCAGTATTTTTTGTGAGTGATGTGGCTTGTATGTCTTCTATGTAAAGGGATTTTTTTTAAAAAAAATCAAGTGGCTGTGTTTGATAATCCATCTATTGGAATATCTGTGTTCAGAATGTGAGTGATAAGGTTCATCTTTTGTAATTATGCATAGTGTTAGCAGGAAGAAATTTAGACAAATTGACTATAGGTTGTATTGATTGTTAACTGATTGTTACGTGCACTTTAGAAACCTAGTAAGACCCTAAATTTGATGTTTCAGATAACTGACAGTTACCTATTTAAATTTGTTACGTCTCTAAGTCTAGTTCCATTAGAAGAGTTTAAGTAGTTTTCTACATGCAGAACTTACTTCCCTGTGTTAAATTCCTAAACTGCTTCCTTGCTTTTCCATCTGAACAATGAAAAACTTTATATTGAGATGTTTTTGAGCAGTGAAGGACCTGGGGTGTCTGACTGTTGTATGAACTTGCTTTCTTAGAACCCTAATAATGTGATACTTGTCTTCCCTATGTGTAACACAATTGGAAGAAACTTTTAAAGGTTATAGGAAACGGTGAAACCTTCTTAGTGCATTGGCTTGCCTTTTCCTCTTGTAAGCTTACAGCAGTCAGTAATACTTCAGTGGTGGTAGCATTGCATCTAGTCTTGGTAGTTGTTGCTCTCTGCTGTTCATGTGTGTGAAAGCTAAGACTAAAGTGTTTAGATTATCAGTTTTAGGGGCCGTATCTCCAAACACCTTAAATTTGGGAGCTGATATGCTGTCAAATTTTAACCTCAGTGGCATGTCTGAAGAGCTGTTCCTCTCGTATGAAGGCGTGGCCAACACCATAGTAATAGAAATTCAAATATCCAGTTCAAAACAGATTGGTTTGTAGTTTTTGTCTGTAAAAGAACATGCAGATTAAAAATTGTCATATGGAGTTTCAAGATACTTCTCTACTGTTCAGCTTCTGTTTTGCTTTTTACATTGGATGAAAAGAATAAGGTCACTGTTTTGGCATTTGAAGTTAAATATGTAAATCATGTAGGTGAATGCTTAAATACAAGTAATCTATTTTCCTCAGGTGTATTTTTTTTTCTGGTTCCTTTATTGTAGTTTATGAAAGACTGGAGTTCTAGTTGGGTATGCTAATACTTTCTAGATATAGGAACATGAAAAGAAAACTACTTCATTTTACAGTTTTTTTTCTTCATTAGGTGTGATCCCAGGTTTTTTCAGTTTTCCTAGGGTGCTCTTTTGTTTGTAACAATTTTGTTTTAACTTTGTGCTTTAAAAATTCAGTCTTCATGTTACATTGATTTTTTTTTGTACTTAAAATTAATTTGTTTTCTTTCAGCAGGTATAATCCTATGTTTCAACTCATACCTTCAATGATAATCTATTATGTTAGTGCAGCAAGCTTTTAAAACCATTTCTGGTGCCAAGCAGAAGTGATGCTGATGTCAACAGAATCTCCCACATCTGATGACCACACCATTCTTCAGGGATTCCCTGAATGTGAACCCTTTTGACTGTAATTGTGATAACTTCACTCCATTTCATACATAATCACCATCATCTATCTGATATCTTATGTATGTTCCTTCACCATACTTACATCACTTTCTTTCTCCTCAAAAATAAATTTATTTTGTCATTATGCACCTGTATATTGTTGAAAAAGTGTCTTTAGTAATGAGGAATTGATAATTCAAGCAGTTTAAAACACCTTGTTAGTGATAAAAATGGATTTTAATTGCAAATCCAGCTATACTTAAAGGTACAATTAACACTTTTTCGGAATACTTATCCAACTTATCCAGAGGGATAATTTTCACATAGAACAGGTATAGCACCTTCTTTATACGTTTGTTTAGGTGTCAAATGACTCATGCATATGAAAAAAAGCAGTGTGGTTTCATGCAGAGAACATTCTGAGAAACCAGTAGCATGGTAGAAGCAGATGCCACTTATTTCCTGCTGCTGGGGCACAAATTGATGTATATAGGCATGCAGTGAACTTTCAGTCACTGTAAAAATCCTTGTAAGTTGGTGGTTAAGTAATGAGTGTTCCTTGAAAATTGGATAAAATGCAGTTATTTGGGCTTGTACCCCACTGGGAAACTGCTGAGCTAATCCAGAAAATTTTTGTCAGAAGAGAACTGCATAGCAAACAGGAAGTTTGGTTGTTCCTGCCAGCTGAATTTTCCCGTTGTATGAAGTAACTTAAATGTTCAAATAGTATCATATTAACAGATCAAACAGCCTATGTATTTTAAATACTCTGCATTCGTACTAAGCAGGAGAAATTGGGCAATTTGATAGTACTACATACAGTTGCCTAAAAGATCTATAAAATGTTAGATTCCTGTGCTTCACTAAACGAAATAATCAAAAGTAGTGGTGTTTGAACCGATTTTGATTTTTTAATTATTTCTGAGTCCCTTGATGGATATTTCTAAGTGATGGTATGGCATTTGGAGAGAAGCAGACCCTTGTAACTTCAGTAATTCTGATGTTATATTTTGGCACAAAAGCGCATAGTTAAGCTAAAAAGATAGAATAAAGGCTACAAGTTTTTTTTCCAAAGGTAAGATTTGGATTTGCTTTGTCAGTCTTTTGTCAAAGGACATTATGTCAATATGATCAGGTTATAGACTTTTATCACAGGACAGCTATATATTCTTTGTAAATAGCTTTTTCATTGATGTTTGAAGACTATAGATTGCTGGAGGAAAAATGCTCTAATTGTCCTGTTGGGATGTATAGGTGATGGCTTGGTGTGAATGGAAAAATAAACAGAACTGATAGATAGTTGGTCTTTTGCAAATTTTTTGTTTGAGAGTGTTCTGTTATGGTATTGTGGAAATTCTGACAAAGCGGGAGAACAGCATTTTTGGGAAGAGTGAAAGGACTTGTTTTAAAAAACATAACTTGATGTAAAGGACCTTAAAACCTATCCAGTTCCAACCCTGCTGCCGTGGGCAGGGACACCTCCCACCAGACGAGGCTGCTCAGGGCAGTATCCAGCCTGGCCTTGAACACCTCCAGGGAAGGGGCATCCACAACCTCTGTGGGCAACCTGTGCCAGTGTCTCACCACACTCATCACAAAGACTTTCTTCCTAATGTCTAATCTAAATCTTCCCCCTTTCAGTTTAAAGCTGTTCCTCCTATGTTTAATAGCTATTGTTTCCTTAGAAAGTAGTCTTTAAGGTGATACTGAGTAGGGTTCCTGCTGAAGATTCTCTCTCTCATGAGATGATCAAACTGAAGTTAACTGCTAGTGATGAGCATGGAAACAAGTCACAGGTGCAAGGTAGTGATAAAATGAATTTGCATTTGACGTATAAGCCCTGTCAGTATTTCATATATAATATGAGATCAGCATTTATAATTGTTAGATAGAAGTAGCGTGACTCAGATCTGAGGACATCTTAGACTTGATTTTTTAACACCATTCTATAGTCTAACAATTATCTTCTGTTACAACATATTCATTTACTAACCTTTGATAAACTGTTATAAATGAAATCCTCATGTGGCTGCAATATGTTTATGGTGAAGGAACATGCCTTACCAAAACTTCAGTCTCTGCATGTGACAAAACGTGAAGGACTTTGTTCATTAGTGGCCTGGTACAAAACGAACTTTGCAGTGGCCTGGTACAAAACGAACAAACAGAACTTTGGGACATTAGCTGTCACTTTAATGAACAGCAATTAAAACTGATTTTAAAAGTTTGCTGTGCTACTGTTATGACCAAATGTCACAGGTTTATTAAATTGTTCTTCCTTTGAAACTTGAAGTGTTGTTTTGGTTGAAAATCTAGATAACTTCCCTTAACGGCTGGAATTACCAATATTTCATATATATATGTATAATGTTGATTATGGAGCATTTTTATTACTTCTGTATGTGTTCAGTGCTTGGTGTTGGAAGGTAGGTATATGAATGGCCAGGTAGCCTGAGAAGATATTGGTGATCATTACCGAAGCATTGCACACACTAAGCTGTTAGTGTGCTTGTTCCGTGGAAGGTTACATGACATGAAGGGGAACGCCACTGGAGAATGTCTGAATGTTGCAGACTTGGGTAATGATACTGAAAATGGGATGTCAACCTGCTACTGGATTACAGGGAACATATTTGGGAAAAAGGTACAGAGTTTTTGTCATGTTAGGGTAGGGAAAGCCCGAATGTTTTAAGTCAATGTGAAGTAAAAATGTGGTTTCGAAAACCAATATTTAGTTTTCAGATTAGTGGCTGGGTTATGCTGTGCTTAAGATGGCATATTTATTGTTAACTTTCAGTAATTTATATATTACATACTCAATACTGCATCACTGCTACCACTGATTATGTAACGTGTCAAAAATCTCTTACAGACTATGTGTCCTGTCTGTTTGGACCGTCTGAAGAACATGATCTTTCTCTGTGGCCATGGAACGTGTCAGCTTTGTGGAGATCGAATGAGTGAATGCCCTATATGCCGCAAAGCGATTGAACGAAGGATCCTTTTGTATTAAGTAGTGGAACCGGCGTCTTTTAGTACCTTATGAAATGATAATGACATTTTGATCTAAATCTCCATCAGTTTGACAAGCGGTGAAGGGTTCTAGTGAAAACATTTCTAGCTCAGCTTCATTACATGGCCATTGTTTGAAGACACCGAATAAGAGAACAGTATTTGAACAGTCAGCTTTTAGCTTTACTCTTAAAAGAAAAAATCTAAGCCTGAAGCTAATTTAAAGCAGTTGGGTTTTTGTTTTCTTTCTGTCATCTTCTTCCCCGTGAAGTGTAAAGGGACAATCTTATTTTGGTTTTGTTTGTAGTTTTTTTTTAATGTATGTGTCAGGTGTCAAGTGATGTAAAGGTTTTTTTCTATATTGCCAGTTAATATAAAATATAAATAATTAGGATTTTTTTGTTTTGTACTTTTCTGGAGAATGTTCAAATTTCCTGTGAGTTATGAATCACAATAATTTTGATGTTGAAATATACATCAGTGCAAAATCAATACAAATGTATACACAGTGGTGATACATGTCATACCTCTAAGATCAGGCCTCAAAACACAGTGCTGAAGTAAATCATACTCTATTGTGCCCTTTACTGAGGATGGGTTAGGAAGGAAACAGTAAAAAGAAGAATTTAGTTTAGAAATACTACGTTCCCAAAACTGCACTGTAGTCTGACAAGTTCGAGCTCACTTAAATGAAGAACTTTTTAATTTTGCTAGCCACATAATTTTGTATGAAATTGCTTTTAACCTGACTGAAAAGGAAGACATTTGAGCTGTGGATCACCTGTCCATTTCAGATGAGTGAATTTGGTCACCTATAGAGGAACAAATACGTATGTAGGGTCAGTTAAAAATTCTGGGTCTGTGCATTAGGGAAAAAAAATAGAGATTTTGCAAGATTTCCTCTCTTAAATTAGTTTTGTTTCCAGGCAGACAGAAAAAGCAAGAATTCAATATTGGATATTAATGCCAGAACTTAGCTGTGGACATTACTGGGTAATACTGCAAAGGAAGATAATATTGACAGAGCAGTGAATTCTGCGAGCCATGCCTGGATGGACTGAAGTTGGCTGAAGGAGTTGGCCTCACTGATGTGACATAAAGAGATGTTCCTAACCCTGAAAGTGCTACTGTCAGGAACTGCAACCTGTGAGCGTTTTAATAAGTACATCCTTCCATCTTTTTGGATGGAAGAAAGTATGGTGATTTAAAGATCTCTTGTAGCTGAAAGGAATATGTGATTTGGTAGTTTTCTGAGTGCATAGTTTATGTAGACCTTTGCCGTTGTGCAGACATTTGGATGTGCTCTTGCAGAACAATGAAGAAATGCATGCTGGAGTCACTTAGGCACCCTACTTGTAGCTAAGATTAATTTCTGATTTAATTCTGATTGCATTTGTCAAAAATGTGGCAAAGGGGTAATTCAGAGGAAGATCCAATTAAGGACAAAGGCATAAAACTGTGATCTCTTCAGAAGATCAGTCTTGGTCTTCTGAGGCATGTGTTGACGTGAATTGTGCAAACATTGCAGAAGTCTCAGATGATGTTACTAGTAAACTGAAAAGACAGAGGAACTTCTAGCTAGTAAGGTTTAAACACTCAATAGTGTTTTCCAGGAAACAACTACAGTGAAAAATAGAAAAAAAGGTACGTAGACTGGCTCTTAACATAGCAAAGTAGTGTAATACACAGCCTCTCTGACAGCCATCTTTGATACTGATCTAGAATCGTTCATCATTCTCTGTAGGAATTTTTCATTGGACGCAATCTGTTCTCAGATAATCTGTGTATCTTGTCCTTTTGACCAAACCAAAAAACCCTTTTTGGATCCCTGAAATATCAAGATTTCAAGAAGCTTCCAGAGGTTTTTGATACAAGGCTTTTTTTTTATTTTTGAGTTCAGTGTTTCACTGTCTCCACTTAGGCTCCAAGTGCTCCTAAGTGTTCACTTCAATTTTTGTTTGGCCAATATGCCTGTCTTTTTGTAATGTGTTTGACAGCTGAGCTTTCTGTAGTAGGCTTCAGTTTCCTGTTAGTCTTCCTCTAAAAACAATTTTATAGTGAGATGTGCCATTTGACAATCCATTTTGAGTTTCAGCCTGTAGTGCATTGGATCTGTGCTCAGTTGCCTCTTGCTCTGGTAGGACACATATTCAAAATGTGTCTGATATTCTTCAAGGAGACCTCGATAAACTGCTGTTAGCACGAAGGCAGGGTGGATTTCTTCTTGATAATGCAGCTTAAAACTGAAACGTCAGTATAGCAGTTGGCATTTTCCTAATTCTTTTTAACTGGAACAAGCCAGAATTACTTGAAAGTATGCCACCTTAACAAATTAACAATAATTAGCAAATTATTCCGGTTGAATAATTCAGCTGAGTAAAAACTGTTCTGAAGCATCCTGGGTGGGAGACTGGAGTTTAAATGCTCCTTGTCTACAGGAGGCAGATATTGTAGCATAGATAGGTAAGTGCTCTTTTAGGCTTATACTTTTCAACGGAGAAGCTATAAGTTACTTTATAACGTGATACTTGGATGCCATCACTGTCCTATGGAAGTGGAGACAATGACTCAAGGTATAGCTATAGGAGCTACTATACTCTGCTATACTGTAGTCACAGCACACGTATGTGACTGCATACCAGTCTGTGATTGGATTAATTGGGCAATGTTTTATACCAGTTGAAAATAAAGCATGTGAACTCAATGCTCTTATGGTTCCATGAGAAGCAGCTGAATTAGGAAAACTAGGTTAGGTAAGATAACCAATGTGCTTGAATTAATATAGGCCTCTTATTAATAGGTGAAAGTGCTGTATCTTGTATTGGGAAGGCTACACAGTGCTTGCCTTTCGAAAAACTTAGTGAAGAAAAGTGTTTGCAAATCCAGTATCATTTATGGAAATAAATAATTAGATTGACCCACTGTCTTTGGATTCTGATGTAGAAGGTGAACTTAGTGGTCTTAAGGAAGCTAAGTTCATTCACTCAGTTTAGTCTAGTATCATCTGTGCAACATTGATTGGATAACACTGAAATAATTGAAGGATGAAAACAGAAGCTCAGTTGGAAGCCAGAGGGGATAATTAAGGTAGGAGAGTTGAGGTTATGTGATTGTGCCTCTGTCTTCAGCAAAAGATGAAGGCGTAAACCTCATTATTATTATTATTATTGTTGTTACCATTATTAGCGAGCAAAGTGAAAATGACAGAAAAATCCGTAAGGGATTTATCTCTGAAATACTGTAAAATCGTAAAATGCAAGATTGGCTTTGTTTATTATAATTATCCCCCAGAATTTAATAGCAGTTTTGAAATTAAAATGGATTAAATATCTCAATTTGTTTCTTGGAACAGTCAAGAAAACACCTAATAATATCTGTTGTTCAGGTGTGAGGTATGCTCAGATGTTTGAGTAAAACACATCACTTTTTTCAATTTAGTAATATACATGAATGGTTGCATCAGTACAGAGCAATCTGAAATACAAAGATAACCTAAGAGGCTAAATAGTTGTAGCTTGTTAACTTTTGTATAGCATGACTCATTTTTTCCCCAAAACCTACTATTACTTACTACACCCCAAACTCTTATAGCATTTCTCAAAATTTGGGCTATTATTACCTGCTTTCCGTTTGTTGAAATACTGCGTACTTCTATGTTGAGGTCTGGAGAAACCCCTGTTTGCTGAAGTGGATACTGAAAATTAGGCTATCAAGAGAACAGATGTTACTTTGTCAATGTCAAATTTGATTAGGAAGTGTTATTCTTAACTTGGACTTGGTGAGGGTATAGCAGATTTGCACAAGTTCTTGTGCCTTTTTAGCATAGTCTTACAATGGGTATTTTAGCTTTTTTTAAAGACATGATATGATCTTTTAGAAATAATCTGATTTAAGTCCTTATTGTGTAGATATTTTCTAGAGGTGAAGTTTTATGTATGCCTAATTATTTCTAGCAGTATTACTTGCAGAACTGCCATTTGTGTAAACACTAAATTGTTTGAAGAAGCTGCTTCAAGCTAGTGATCCAAGCTTCCTCTACAAAATTAAATGTCAGAACCTTAATTGTACTCTTCCAGTACAGCTGGTGAACCGAAGAGCCTATCCTGTTCTTTGTGCTGTTTGGGTCATGTTTTCACTTTTAAAAAACAACACGACAGCCTAACTTTTAGCAGTGCTACCTCCTTTTTGTCCAAGTACTGAATTCTTCGCTAGTTGTTCTTTGTCTCTGGGAAGGGGTGGGGAACGCCTCGGTTTAGCTTTGCTTCATCAGTTTTGGCGTCTGAATACATTGCAAAGGTTTTTTTACTGACTGTATATGTTACATACAGTAGAAACACGTGATTTGCCACAATGTACATTGTATATAATTCTTGCATAACTTGCTGGAATTCATACTATTGTCTTTTTATGCATTTCATACCTTGTGTTGACGAAGTGAAACTGTTCTCCGCAGAAGTTTTAGTACGTGCCATTTTTATAGCTGTGGTAAATATGAAAGTTCTGACTCAGGGCTTTTTAACAACTTAAACACATTCACAATATTCTTCAGCACATCTTGGGGAATATTAGAGATTTAATGACTGTACAGTGCCTTGATGGAACTATTGAATGGGCAGCAGCCATAGAGTCCTTACAGAATGCAAGTATCTTTTGAATCCAGTTAGTGAGTTGATGTTAATAGAATTGTGATACCCCTGCTGTGGGTCTATATGCTTGTATATAATTTCTGTAAAGGAAAATCAATAAATTTAGGTTTTGTTAGGCTTTCTAAAAGTTGTTGGATAGTTGCACCGGTCATGGGAGTCTGAAGGGCATAGTATTAAAATTTACCGAAACAGCATTTGTGACAAAGACAGCAGATAAAATGTTCTCTGTGTGACATTTTTAGTTTTGGGAGAGGTCATTGTATAAACAAGCATGTAAAAATACCTGCTTTACTCTGGCCCAGGAAGTCTTTTATAAGAGAGAGAAAAATAATTGTCAACAAATCTGTATGTTTGCATGCCTTTTCATAGTTAAAAACATTTAAGTGTCATTTTGAGCTTCTAGGAAATTACTTTTTATCCCAAGCTTAGTGTCTTCATGAACGCAAACTATTCATATTAGAAAACGGGGTTTACTGAACCACAGGAGCATTTTTGCTTTTGTTAAAACAGACTTTGTATTTTCAGTAAATTGTAGTTTTTGACGTGGCTGTTTATTTGAGAAATTTGAGATTGTCTGTGTGAATATAGTGGATTTCTGTATGCAGATAGCATTATATAATTGCTTTCATTAAAGCTGCTTAGCAAAGTCTAAGCTTTTCAAAGGAAATGTTAATGTACTGTATGGTTAATAAAACATATAAGATGTATGCTGACTTTTTCAAAAGTTTTGACTTAAAAGTGTAATTGGATTGAATTAATACTGATTTTTTTGTACACACATCATTGGGGAGGGACTGGTGGTTCATTTGACTTCTTCCTACTTAGTTGTGATGATGTGGATGTCACCACAGAATTAGGAAATTATTTCCCTGGACCAATGGTAACTCTATTAGTTGTTGCCATATAATGTTTAAAAATGCACAAGACTTCATTGAGAAAGTTTGCAATCCAAACTTCAAAAAAACCTGTCCCTGAAGAGTGAGTTTGTAGCAACATTAGAAATGCTCTGTGCCTTTGAATCTCCCAGATGTTCAAATATTGTTTAAGCAGCACAGTAGAAGTATGAAGGGTGGATTATGCTGTAACAACAAAAAGGTTCATTTTAAATTTTTATTTATGGCATATGTACAAACCTTTCTATAAATACGCAGTTCATCATACTGATTAGAGCTGCTGTTAAGTTTATGTTAGACTCCAGGTTTACTTATAATTGAATGGCCTTTACAGATCTGACTACGTGAATGTGGTCATTTAAAAATCTCCTGCCAGACACAGTAACTCCCATATTCTGAGACGACAGTTGATGCATCATGGTTTATACTTTTAGGATTCTATTTGATGGATGCATTCAAATATATATATATATGTAACAAAATGCAACAAAACCAACCAGACTTTCATGGCTCAGTGTTTTAATTTGTCATAGTGTACAGGTGAAAAATGAATTGACAGAATAAAAAGTTTGTTGATCTCTTTCTCAGCTTCTTTTCATTTTTCAAGGTTTCTTCAGCTTCAGTTTATATGAAAGATCTGTATGAAAACATAATATTTCTTGATACCTTATTTTTTAATTATATTTGAAAACAGTTCATGAAAATTGTCAAAATACATTTTAAATAGCAGCTTGTTCTTTCCTTCAGAACTTTCAAGCAGTTCACGTACTTCTCCATGCCTGTTCATTGAAAGTGGTGGCAGCCATGTTAGCATAGGTTTAAGATTATATAACCCTAGGGGTTAAGCTCCTGATGTTGGGTCACAATTGAAGCTGCTGTCTTTGCTGCTTTTTGATATCAATGTTTTTAGATTTCGAGAAGGCTGCTTCATATTGTATAACATAATTCATATACTACTTTATGATTTTAATACTGTATAATATAATTAATCTGCATAATGCACTCTGCTGTTCTGATTCCACCTGTAATCAATAATGCAGACATCTGTTTGCGACAAGGATGTTGAAGTTCTGTAGATTTCCTTCAGATTTGACACTTAGTTAAATGCAGAGAGTGATTCTTCGTGAGTGTGCTCTGTTTTATTTAGGGAAGAAAAATTAGCAGCAATATTTGGATACAAACTGATAGTAATTTCAGTTAGAGCTGATTCCAGTCAACAAGTAGCACGTGTAGGAAAACTTAGGCTTCTTTCTTTGAAGTAAATCAGCTCTGTTCGTGATACACATGGAGAGATTGTGGATGAAAGTTACTCTAGAGATTTAAATACTTTGTTCCCTTTGCAGAGTGATGGTAGTATGTCCAGGCTGTCAACACAGTACTTCTTTTTTAGAGTAATGCTCTGATGGATTGAAATTAGATTAATTAAATGAGAAATCAAGGGCTATGCTAGCAGATAATATAAAAGTTTTATTCTGTTACAACACAAGACTTCGTGTTGTAGAAAATGTAGTGTAAAATCTACTACTTGAGGTTAGGACTTGTTGGGGCTTACTTGACTGCCCTAAACAAGATAACAAAACTTAACTTCTGCAAAATTGCCTAAAATCAGGCAAATACACTCATGAGAATATACTGACACTTTGCAACGCTGTAACACCTTTTCACTGAGTTTTCTTTAAAAAGAAATCTGAGGAAGGTAAGTTTACACCTGAGCTGATTCCCCCAGGGACACTTGTGCGTACGAGTGTTTCTTCCACAAGGGGTCAGTAGCACCCTCCGTTTGTGACAAGCTGCTTTGTGCTGTAAGCACAGAGCAAACAAGGGGTAATGGTGATTGCATTAATAGGTGGGTGGACCAGACCTCACTTGTCCCCTTCTTCGAGCAGGCTGAGTATAATTAGCTTATTTGCTGACTTCAGTAAGCACCATATTCTATCCTCTGACTCTCATGTGACATGAACATTGCTACTATTGATTAGGGCAAAGTTCCAGTGGAGTGTTTACCTTTAGCTCTAGTTCAAACTACTCATTTAGTCTAGCTTTTTTTCAAAAGCATATGCTTGGAGCAGATAAATATGTGAGAGAGCTTGTCCAGTAGGCAGGAGAAAAGAATTCCTGTACAAGTGTCCCGTGTATTTGTAATGATAACCGCAGTCTCCCTAGATGACTAGAGCTGATTAATATTTTGCACCCTGTAGTAACACAGCTTATAGTGAAAAATGCTTTGAACCCTTTCAGCCTGCTCAGTGGAAGGAATGTCCTGCTTCTCAAGGCTTCCCCGAGTATACAGTTTACTTGGAGACAGAAGTTTGAAGTCATTATTTTTCTCGCAAGAGGTTGAACAGACCAGGCAGTTATTCCCTGGACAGAGATTTCCAGCCCTTGTATCAAAGTCCTATTTCACAAATAGGAATCTAAGTATGGCCAATGTCATTCAGGCTGTTACAGAATCTAATTACTTAGACTTGCTGAATAACAAGACACCTGCTTTACCTTCATGTTTGCAACTCTTGTCATTCTCTTGTTTGCATGTATTACAGTTCTTGTGTTTCCTGCCTTCAGTGCTTCTTTCTCTCACTACTCAAGTCCTCTATTTCGTTTCTTTCCACATCTGTTTTGTTTTTTTGATAGCACAACCGTCTTTCTCGATGTGTCCTTCTCAAAGTAGTGCTTTCCTTGACTCATTAAAATTAATCTCTGTCATGCTGAAGTTGGCATGCCTTCACCTAAGCAGGGTGAGGCCCTGGCCTTGTGTCTGACTCCACTCTTAATTGCTTACACCGACAGGAGGAATTCCTGAAGTCAGCCGTAGCAAAAATTCGCATTAGTTTATCAGCAACCCTTATTTCTCTATATTGGCAGTGTAAGAAAGTTTGTGGCTGCTCCTAGGTGGTAGTGATAGAGTACAGGTACTCCTTTTGGTGGTTACAATTGTACTCAACTATATGTGGAAAATGGGGAATAAGTAAATGTTTCAGAGTGGGCTGGGTTTTTTTTTCCCATAGACTGCCTGAAATTTCCATTATTACCATATCTCAGGTTCAGATTTTGGTGAAAAGTGCTTCCCAGAGACCTTCACTCAGGATGAAAGTTGCTGTCTCTTCATCATGTACGTCTTGCCCACTAAAGTTGCCTGGAGGAAGACTGTTCAGTTCAGGAGAATTGCTCACAAGAGCATGCGTTTTTTTGCAAATAGAAATGTGCTCTAGTTGGGCTTCTTCCTGCCTCCATAGAGACGTATGAAAAACTTCTGCCTCTTTGAATAAAGTAAATCCAAAACCACATTCCAAGTAACGCCTTCCTACTAAGTTTTCATAGTCCCTACTGTTTATATGATCATAAAGTGTCTGTATGAAAGCTATCTAAAATAAATAGCAATTATATAGTATTTATTTCCCAATGAGCATGTTGTATGGTTTGTTGTCTTTGAAGCACAATGCTATCATTCTTCCTCTCTTCTTCCTGCTTTGCGATGAGACCTGTAAAGACCATATTAGATCTGTTTAGGCAGAGCTGTTTTCTTAGCACAAAGGGCTTAGTTAAGCTTTTTCTAGCATAGCTTTACAGTTCAAAGCATCAAGCCCAGGGGTTTTGACTGTATTTATCTGATCTATAGCACAGGGCACGTAAAGCACATAATTGATATTATTCTTGGATTTTGGTGAGGTCATTCTGATTATGTTTAAGGCTTCATGTCTGTTGTCCTCTGAAACTGTTCTCCACTTCATGTGGAGGGCAGAGAGCCTGGAAGCCTTTCACACCTTCTTCTTGGGATAGAAAACTGTGTTAAAATAAGGGTACAGGGAAACTTTAAACTGTAGTCACAGGCATATTTCTTAGGAATTTTGTGAGGTGACATTTGGATGGCAAACTTGTGAACTGATTGTTCTCTAGAAATGCTTCTGTTCCCTCTCCTGAGAGCTTGTATCATCGATACATTGAGTCCTGCTGTAACTCTGCCTTCTCCATTGCTTTTACACGTCCCACTACTGTGGATACTCCACACTACATCTCTCTGGAGTAATATGTCCTAGAGTTATACTGGAACTATTCCACATGTGGAGATGGAAGGTGTGGGAGGTACAAGCCAAGCCAGTATCTGATGCAGAAGTTATGGATCTGCTGTTTACCTAATACAACTCTTTTCCCATGACATACACAGGAAGATGGAAAGAGGTGAGTGATCTTGACTTGGTTTTATGCTGTGAACCATGCGTGCCTGAAAACAGGCAGCGTTGTGATAAAGCTATTCTAGATCAACTGGTCAGTAAGGAGCTGCGTGGGGTGCTTGCCCTGCTGCAGGCAGTAGTTAGAGGCCACTTGCACTTTTAAAGTCTTGTAGCCAGGTAGGGTTGAGTGGGCCAAGCCCTCTGGGCATCTACTTACCCATGAAGCAACCTAGGCTCAGGACAAATAGCATAGAAATGAATTAGATGTGAAAAGCATTTCTTCATTTACAGGATTTGGACACCAGAGATTTATTTTTTTGACTTTATCTTCTCTGCTGAATCAAATAATGACACTAAGACTTGGCAAGCTCTTGTTGAGCACTCCAGGGAAAGTTAGTCACTGGCTGATTTCATAGTTTTGCTTTTGCAGGAGTTTCTCAATCTCAAGGAGGTAGTCAAACAGTCTTCAGAAAGGCAAAGCAGCGTCTAGACAGTAGGATTTAGCAAGGGAGGTATCTCTCCCCCCCCACCCCCACCCCCCAACTTCTGGGTGGCAACTGTGTCTAGTTTTTATTTCCTTGGGCAATTTTTATTTAGCCAAAATGCTGCTGTAATTGCTACTTGCTACCTTTATTGGCTGAAATCGAACATATATCCCACATGTCTGTGCTATCTGTTCCCCACCACCAATCTCCCTCTCCCCAGAACATCCTTCCACAGCTTGTGAGGATGCGCAGTGGGGTAATAGGAGAGCTGGTGTTATTCTCTGTAGCTTTTCAGGACATGGAAAGAAACACAGAATGCTCGGGGGTTGGGAGGGACCTCTGAAGATCATCCACTCCAACCCACTTGCTAAAGCATGTTCAGCTAAAGCAGGATGCATGTGAACATGTCCGGGTGGATTTTGAGTATCTCCAGAGAAGGAGACTCCACAACCTCCTTGGACTTTATTCTCATAATATTGATTTCATAGAATCATCTGGATCATTTGTTCTCATCTTTTTCTTTCTGTCCATCTTCAATTATCAAACGTGAGGCTGCCTTACTTTTTTCGTGTATTGGGTAGTTTTGAGAGGAGATCAATGGAGCATCACTGCTGGTTCTGGAATTCTTGGACTTGGCCTGTCCTTTCCTACGAAATCAGGCCTGATGATTTTATCTGGTACAGGTGTTTAACCGCTAAGCTAGCCAGCTCAAATGCTTATAGGAATATTACTAGAGGTAGCCTGGGGCTGGCAGGGTTTTCTAGGAAAGATAGGTAAGGTCTTGGCACAACCTAGCTTAAGCTCTTCCATGTAGGCTGGGGCTGGCAGGGTTTTCTACGGAAGATAGGTAAGGTCTTGGCACAACCTAGCTTAAGCTCTTCCATGTCATGGCCAAATGCTAATTTGGGCGATGCTCTGTGAGCTGCAGTGTCGCATCTTTGCCTGAAGGATACGTATAGCTGGAGACATCTTCATAGCACAATACCCTGGCAGTGGTAGCTGGCATTGAGAGCAGGGCTGCAGTGCACCCATAATAACACAATATTCTCCATGAGTTGGTTCATCTGGCTTTTCTCGAGGGGTAGCTAACCTGAGAGGAGGTCAGTAGCACTGCAAGGAACCTGAACACAGACCACACCAGCTGCTCAGTCAACTTACCCCAAAGCTCTAGAGCGAGGTTCCTAAGCAGCTGTGTGTATCCTCGAATTGGTTCTAAAAGACACCAACTCTTAGTATTCAAGTGAAAGTGTCTCTCCCCGTACTTCAGTGATTTATCTCCTCCTGATAAAGAAAGACTATCCAAGGGAAGAAGGGAAGCTAACAAGCATAGCTTGTTTTGCTGCAAAGTGTGTATATGCAGCATCGGAGACCTCTGTAGATATCTGTGAGCCTGGATGGGGGTGAGGGAAGGAGGGGAGAGGAGAGAGAGGTCTTTAGTGACATGTTATGTTACTGATGGAATTTCTAACCCAAAGGAGAACTGCCTACCTCAGAGTCAAGATGGGTAGTGCTACCCACAGCAACTACTTGCTTGTGCATAGTTCATTTTTCTTGAATTGTTGAGGTCAAAGATAAGCTGGTGGCTCTGTTAAGTGTGGTGACTCGCTGGGAAGAGCAGAGTGGTTCTGCTGAGCAAAGCCGCCAAAACTGGAGCAAGCCAAGGGAGAGCAGTTCTTTTGTCAGCGACAGAACGTGGTCTAACACAATGTTCTTATCAATGGGAAGGATTTTTCACCTCAAGAGGAAGTTTGTCTGAGAAGGCATTGGATAACATTTCTTTTTTTGCATCTCTGCGGGAAGTACTGAATAAATGTGTTTTCCATGAGTATAATAGTTCCTGACCCTCCTCTGGAGAGAACGTTGGTGGCTGTGGATGTGGGAAATAATGTGAAGTCGACTAAAAAGCCTTTAATCTGGGTGAGTCAGCAAACACACCTTGCGTGCTCACAGCCAGGAGCCATTTGCTCTTGGCTCATGCCATAGAGCAGGTGAAAAGTAGTTCTGGTTTGTTTTCTAATTTTTTATTCCAAGTATTTCTGAAGTTTCCCTTGATCCTTTTCAAGCCATCGGGTTGTAGTTAAATTAAAACCTAACCTTTTCTTCTGGTGAACACTTTGTTTAACAGGAGCTATTTGTTTGTGTTCCAGCTTAAACTTGGATAATTTTGTTTAAACATTAAGAACCTACATGTGTTATACAAAAACTGCACTAATGGAATTGAAGAAACAGGTTGTCTTCTAATTGAAGCCATTAGTCTGGGATTTGTTAGATTTGGTTTCTGTGGGTTTCCTGTGAGTCTTTACTTAAGTCACTTAGTTCTCTGTTTCCCCTCTTTGCTATGTGTAAAATCAGGAAAAATACTGCTTGGGGGTATTAAAAGAAATCAGCTGGTGTATACAAAAAGCCCACAAAAGCGTAAATGAGTTCCTGAGTGGTTAAAATGCCTTCCCTGTCAGCCAGGCATGCAGTGGTGCACCAACTGAGTTTAGTGTTGAGCTGATAAAAAACTAAAACCTAATGCTAAAAACTAAAAACTAGAAACAAAAGCTAAAACTAGTGCTACTTCTTGCTGAAGACCAAATAGGCATAAAATGAACTAAGATCTTCCACCGCCCAAGCAGTGGGAATTATTAATTAACTAGTGCTTACATACAAATGTAATTTTATTATACTTAACAAGTAACAATTGATCATTATTTACTTATTAAAGCCATTAGTGGAAAAAAGCTGTGTTGAAAACAGGTACTGAGCTTTAATATTAAGTGAGCTGACAAAATGACAGCTTTTTGGTAGCAGTGTTCATAGAATCATAGAATCATAGATTTATAGAATGATTTGGTTTGTAAGGGACCATTGAGGTCATGTGGTCCAACCCCCCCTGCAGTAAGCAGGGACATCTTCAACTAAATCAGGTTGCTCATAACCCCATCCAGCCTGACCTTGAGTGTTTCCAGGGATGCGGCATCCACCACCTCTCTGGGCAACATGTTCTAGTGTTTCACCACCCTCATTGAAAAATATTTCTTCCTAATATTTAATCTAAACCTCTGCTCATTTATTTTAAAACCATCACCTCCTGTCCTATTGCTACAGGCCCTGCTAAAAAGTTTTTCCCCATCTTTCTTATAAGCCCCATTGAAAGGCTGCAATAAGTGCTTCTTGGAGTTTTCTCCAATCTGAATAATCCCAGCTCTCTCAGTCTCTCTTCATTGGGAAAAATGTTCTCAGTTTCCATCTCAGTAATGTTTTAAGTGTCCTGAAGCATTTTAGTAATGACTCTAAAACTCGGCCTGCCGCAGCCAGTGGGTGTCACTGCAAGCATTGGAGTGAGGGAAGAATATGTTTTTGGGTGAAAGAATAAAAGTTTAAGGGTTTTAATTTTTTTCAGTCTTGAAATAAATACATAAAAATCGAGAAATTAAATCCTTGCTTACTAACAGTCATTGATTGGCTCTGTCCAAGTTGACCAGAGTGGGTGTTTGGGTGAGAGAAAATAGCAGATTTGACTGGGGAAAGGCACTTTTGAGAACCAGAGTGTTACAGAAAGAATCTGCCTCGGTAGTTTCAAAACTGATATGAAGAATTTCTGTATTTCACCATTATTTTTGTTTAGAGAAACCCCAAAAACTCTGCTGCTGTGTGTTAGACAGAACCACTTATCCTAAGAGCAGTCTCTAATTTCTGTGGTACCATTACAAGATGTTTCTTGGAGATGCTTAGAAAAGGTTTGAAACAATTATTTTTTTTTTAAATAAATATCCCAGATGGTCAGAGTGTAAGAAGTGCCTGGGGTAAGAAGTTTCATTGCTGCCAACTTCCATTGTCATTCTGGCCCTTCATGCCCACTTGCTTCCTGGTGGTGAATGTTACACACATCAAACATGATGCTGGTTTAAAGAAAAAGAAAAAAAATCACAGCAGGCTTTCCTTGAATCCTTTAAAACCACTTGTATGAAGTTCTTGGTGTTTGCAGATCTAAGTGCTAAAGGTCCCTCTGACTCGAAGTGCCCACCTTCCCCAGACAGCTCGCTGTCCCCAAAACCAGACTAGCTCTGAAACAAACGCCCTTTCAAGCTGGTGCCGAGAGAAGATGTGCATATACCCTCCTGGCCAGCCCTCCACCTCCCACTGCCACACAAACAAAGCAGCCGTGCAAGCTTTGAACTGTTTACATGATATGCATTACCTAACAGTGCCTGCACTTTTGGAAGGGCCTCTCTTACACAGGTCGTTGCTAAGTCCCACGTTGTCTCTGCCTATGTTATCGTGAGGATGACAGTTTAAACAGGCCTTATCGCTGTGTATTCAATCAAGGTTTATGAGGGCTGATAAAGATGTCACCTAGTTGCTTTGTGTGTTCATTAAAACCCTATTCCCCAGTAGGACTTTGCTGTATTATGTTCTTTTTTTCCTTTCTTCACTGATTTAGCCAACTTCTGAGGAGAGAGGTACATGTAGAAAAGGAAGGCATCATGCTTGCTTTAGTATTTCTGATGTTTCTGTGGGAAAGAACTGAAAAAGACCCCCATATTCATGGCTGGGTTGGCACAACCCTATCTGTGTTTAATATCTTATGTTATCATAATTGCTTATTTAATAATTCAGTAAACTTTCCTCAGTTTAGCTTACACATGGCATTAAAGTGGCTTATGTGCACTTCATCTGCTGTGTCATGCTGCTGCTGAAGGTAGCTCAGGAGGTTATGAGACAGGACACTGTAGGTTGAGCTCCTTGCCATTTTTCCTGATAGTTGGAAACTGCGTATTTGTAACACAGAATTATAAGCCCTGTGGGCTTATTGCTTTGATTGTATGTCAAAGCTAAAGAAATGATTGCAATAAATAGTTATATAAAGTGCGTCAATAATTATAATGAACAGTAACAGAAAGTAGGTGAAGATTAAGTCTTTCTTTGTCCTGTCTTATAAGCTCCTTGATTTCAAAGTGTTTGGTTTTTTCTCAACCTATATCCTTTTCCTACCTGTAGTTTAAATGAACACATTGTCTTATTTGTGTCTGATACTGCATCCAATTCTGCCAGTCTTTAGAGAAGTCTTATTTCTACACTAAGCAGAAGTTGCTCAGTTCCATTTTTGTTGTTTTAAGTAACATTCATCATAAACCAAAAAGATATGCAAAACCATAATGAAATATGATTAGTTGCAGCTGTTTGCTGTATTATAAAAGAGGGAAATGTTGAAGGAATCTATTAGCTAAAAAGAATTGCAAATATCTAACAGATCCAAAACGCTAGTTCAGGCACAAATCAGTTGAGATTAAGCATGTGTGTTTAGGGCCCTTTGAAAAATGCGAAGAAACTGAATATTCAAATGATTTCTTAGATCCCCAGATCATAGTAAATTCCTGTTATTTATGATGCAGCCTGTTGGCCCTCTGCATCATGTAAACTTTGTGAATACTGATGGCTGTTGGCATTTCAGAAATGATTCTTCTACTTTGTTTACGATTTTACAGCTGCTGGCAAGCACTGGACTATCAAGGGTTTTAATGCTGTGCATTTCGTAATAAGACATTATTCTATGAGGATAATAACACTTACTAGAGATCAGTAATAAAATGAAAAACAGCCTCTCCACCATCACTTGTTAACACTCCTAATGATTGTTTGCTTATTAACACTAATTTGTTATATGCTTCCATTTTAGCTCTATGCTGGCTGGCCTAAGTGTGAGGTACTTGTAGTTATAATACTGATGAATAGCTGAGCTGGCCTACCGATCTCTTCAGTAAAACTTACTGTAGCATGATCTGTTCTTCTTTTTGTGAAATGTTTTGTATCAGAACCAATTGTTGACCCCTGCCTTATCAATTCACTCTATCTGTTTGCCTTTAAACAGTAGTCACCATACTCTACAGAATATTTGCCTGGAATGAAGCTATTCTACCTGGTGCACTGGTGTCCGTTTAACCTTGACCATGGAATACTCCCTGCTCATCCAGTGGTACAGTATTTTTTGAAGCAGAATTACTATTTTTTATTTTGTTGCTGGACATGAGCCGGCAATCTGGACATGAGCCGGCAACGTGTGCTCGCAGCCCAGAAGGGCAACCGTGTCCTGGGCTGTGTCAAAAGAAGTGTGGCCAGCAGGGCAAGGGAGGTAATTCTCCCACTCCATTCCACTCTTGTGAGGTACCACCTGGACTATTGTGTCCAGTTCTGCAATCTCCAACTTAAGAAGGATATGGAACTCTTGGAATGGGTCCAGAGGAGGGTTACGAAGATGATCAGGGTCTAGAGCACCTCTGCTATGAGGACAGGCTGAGAGAGTTGGGCTTGTTCAGCCTAGAGAAGAGAAGACCTCATAGCAACCTTCCAGTACCTGAAGGGGGCTACAAGAAAGCTGGGGAGGGAGTTTTTAGAATGGCAGTTAGTGATAGGATGAGGGGGAATGGCTTTAAACTGGAAGGGGGGAGATTTTGATTAGATATTAGGAAGAAACTCTTCACAATGAGGGTGGTGAGACACTGGCACAGGTTGCCCAGGGAGGCTGTGGATGGCCCCTCCCTGGAGGTGTTCAAGACCAGGTTAGATGAGGCCTGGTCTGGTGGGAGGTGTCCCTGCCCATGGAAGATGCGTTGGAAATGGATGGGCTTTAAGGTCCCTTCCAACCCAAACCATTCCATGATTCTATTTTGTGCTGACAGGATCCCTGAAATATAGCAGAGTGGAGTCCCTTGTGTTCCTTAGATCTTGCACCTTAGAGCTTCATGAACACAACAGTGTACTTTCTGTGTTCAATTCTACATTATCACTGCAGAACGTCTATGGGTTCCAGAAAGAGATTAAGAGAGTCCATTTCACTAATGTACTGAGCAGACAAATAACAAATTGTAGGTTTTGCTGAAGGCTGTACACAGTAATGCCATTTGTTTGCCTGCATTTCTGAAGGAAGCTTATTTGGATAACTCTGTCTTCTGATTTGGATATCTCTAAGAAACCTTTATTCAAATAGAAGATCTGGTATTATTTTTGCTGTGGTCTTTTTTTTAGTTTGTTTCTTCTAACAATGTTGCTTCCCTCTGCTTGCATTAAAACTAAACAAACAAGAAGTGGTTCTCAGCCCCTTGTTTTTCTTGAAGGAGTCAACCGTGGGCATTCTTAAAACCATAAATCATTTGCCTTTTGGTATTTTTTTTTTAATTAAAATAGAAAGTGTCTCAATTCCAGCCAGTTGCTGAATTTTGGAAGTCTCATTAACTCAGTGAGTGATTTTGGTAGGGTGTGGAAACAGAGTCTGAAGTATGACAATGAAAGATACCTTTGGAACAGTTTCCAGTTTTCATGCAGAAGTTCCATCCCAGACACATGTATTTACACAAATTCTGCTGAAGTCCCAGAATGTGCTTGGCATCTAAAAGCTCATTGGGTTTTGAATGTATATCGATTTCTATTTCCTTACATAAATCCATAAAGTTTATGAGAGCAGAGTATTGATTAGGCTGAAAAATTGGATGATAATCCAGTATAGAAAAATAAACTGTCTTAAATATTAACAATATGAAGAGGTCTCTGTATTGTTTCTAAGCTAATGGAATGGGAAGGCATTCTTAGTGCTGAGTAATTGACTTTTTCCTTCTATTCTTTGGATCAGGTAATATATTCAGTTGTGTTCATGCAGCTCTCATTTTAGCCATGCCCAGAAGTCATTCCACCTACGGTATCAAACCTTAAAGATTGAGCTGGACAGAAACTACACTTCATTGCACTTCTTGGCATTGGCAGTTGTCTTCACAGAGGGATCTTAGGCTGATACTGCCATCCTTTGGAGGAGTGTCAAGAGATATGGGAGGGTTGCAATTGCTTCTCCCTTCATTGAGAGATAACTTTGGCAAATCAGAAAGACGAGGGGCCCTGTTATGGGAAAAGTGGTGAATAACTGCGTGTGCCAACACCACTGCCTTCCCAGGGCGTGCTGCTGCCTCGTGACGGGAGGTGCGTACAGTGCTGATAAAAGTGCGGTGCTGGTGGTGCCATTGCTTTGCTGCGGTGTGTTGTGCTGTAGCCATGGCACCTGGTGATAGATGAATGTGTGTGGGCTGTTGCTATGTTGTGGTATGATTAGATATTTAGTGGTAACAGCCATGCTGGTCCAGGCTAAAGGATGACTGAGGCTTCTGCAGATCTGTTGAGAAGACTTGCTGATATGTTTTTGTCATTCATATGTGGGTTGGTGTTTACAGACACTTTAAGGCTCACCCATGGCGAGCCTTGTTAGTCCAGATCCTATAGAGGTGTTAGTAGCTCCATGAAGTAGGAAATTGCCAGCCCTTTTCCGTGAGGATGTTTCTCAGTTGAGAAAGAAGAGGAAAAAATCTTCTCCCCATCCTTCAAGCAATTGCTTCCAGTATTATATGATTTGTTCTTTCCTGCCCGCCAGAGATATTCAGCGATATACAGTGAATGTAAGTTTAGGGAATAGGCTTTTTTCTTCTTAAGGTAGATTTCACATATCTTTAAAGGAGACTTCAATGACTGTTGATTGAAACTGTTGCTCTAGAGAGTATACTGGCTAAATCCAATCAAAGAATTTATCCCACAGGTATTTGTGTACCTCCCTCAAATTTATGGAAATGTCAATAACAATGATTTATTAACTAGAAACATTTCATTTTTTCTAATTAGTGAAATTACAGCGCAGCCGCAAAGCTTTGTTTTTGTAACCCTTATCCGCTTCCCCTGCAATGATACTGCTACCTGTGCTAATCTAAATGTAAATTGTAAGCTCTGTGGGACAGGGTCTGTTCCTTGCATTTGAAATGCCACTCTTCCCTTCCTTTTGTGTGGTTTTTTTTATTAAATATTTATGCACAATCCTCAGAGCAGAATACCTATTGCTTGCCTTATGTGCTTCTTGATGATTCCTAAATTCATGTCTTTAATCGAGACCACTTGTGGCCTCCCTTTTCAGCCATGAATCAGAGTATCTGCAATAAGCCAGCATAACAGAACGTATTTTAAGATCTTTACAGCATGTCCCACCAGAGGCTCCTCATTCCCCCCATGACCAGGAAAAATGAATTGCCTGTTCGAGATGGCTGATGATCAACAAACCAGAATTTTTCGGGAAAAAGGAAAAGAAATGGGTGGGCGCAAGAAGTTACAAAAAGGCAGAGAACTCCCTGCAGTTGCTTCTCCCCCTTTCGCGAATGGAGGTCCTGCTCCAGCACAGCTGTGGTGGTGGAGCCTGGGCTGGGAGAAGCCTTTTTGAGTGAGTAGGCCCCCAGCCGTAGAGGGGTTTTACGGGTCAAAACCAATACCTGTATGTTACTCCACATAAATAAATCATATGTGTGTAAAATACATGCTGGAGTTTGCTGCTGGGTCCTGGGGGAGTAGGAAAGTAATTTAGCCCAGCTGGATGCTTGTTCATCTTCTAAATTGTTTTTCTGGTTTAAAAGAACAGCTTCCTAAATCACTGTCTTATGAAAACACAGGGTGTGGGGCTGCACCAGAGCACAAATGCATTGGTGTCACTTTAATTAAAAAATCTGCTCTCCGCCTTACCTCCAAAACATCCCTCTTCCCTCTAATGAAGGAATTTTTACCTAATCCAACCAAACAGTTGTTGTCTGCCAAATGGCCAGCCTGGGCTCCTGGTGGAGTTTGCTGGAGTGAGTGGCACTCCCCCTCTCCCATGCTGCAAACGGCTCTGTGTGTAACCTCTTCCCTCAACTTGAACTCCAGTGAGTAAAGACTGAACTAGTCCTTGCAGCAATAAATACTCATTTACAAGATGCCCAAAGACCGTGTAAGTGCCCAGTACAACGTAAGCTGAGGACCGGTTGGAGTTTTTGGGATGCCTAACCTCTGCACTCAATGGGTCCAGTAACTTCTTCAGCACCACCCTCATCAGTGAAAACACCAAATTTTAATACCTGGTGAAAGCTGGATGAATTATTTGAGGGGCTTTGAGGACTGCAAGTGTGAAATTGGTGCTAATTACGGAGATACCTCTTCCTAAAGCTTCATTGCTTTGGTGTCCCTCTGAAGTGTGTAAGGAGCAACCTGCCACAGCCTGGGTTCTGCAACAATGGTGCTTAGAAACTACAGAAAATGGGCTGTAAATATCTGTGCATTCAGTTCAGCTATCTGAGAAAAAGTGGGAAACCTGTTCCAGTTTTTGATCTACATGGCTAGCAGCAACCCAGCAGTTGCTCTCAACCAAAAGATTCCCGAATGCTGTCCAGCCCAACTAAATGTAGTTGTGTGAGCAGTAGCAGTGCCTAAGATTTGGATTCTCCTCCATTTCTGGTCTTTAAAATACGGTGATATGTTCTGGTAATGGGGATTTGGAGGAAAGTGGTGTGGCCCAGGGTACAAGGAGGACGTGGGCCCTTGTCAGATATACGCCCCCTTTTAAAAATGCAAATTGATAAATAAACACTGAAACAATAGGGCTCTGCTAATCCTTTTACAAAGGGTAAATTTCTAATCTAACTCCCCAGCCAGGATGGCTGCTTCACCTTAACAATAGCTGCATTTATACCTTATGTTTTACTTGTAAACTGACATGTAGAGAATTGGAAAGGATTTCGGCTCACCTGCTTGCTGGGGAAGGGCGGCTAATCCTTTCATGCCCTGCACACTCAGTGAGCAGTGCTGCCATTTGATCAGGCTGAAGCAAAAAAGGTGGTGCTGCCAAATTTTCAGCCACATTAGACTCCAGTTGTTCTTGTGCTTTAACAATGCTACCAGTGTCTACGGTAAAGGCAGAGAGAAAGGTCTATTCATGTGTCTTCACATAGTGAGTATCCGAGGGCCTGATCTTCAGAGGCACTGGGCACCCCCAAGAAAAGGGGCCGAGCTCGCTGACTTTCAGCAACCCTGGTTTTCCCTGTTCTGATACAAGAAGCTGTTACTATTACAAAAAGTGAAATATTTTTATTTCAACTAAAGTAGAATTAGTTTTCTGTAGAATTATTTTTCTAGCTTCAGTTAAATGCCATCTGAGTAACTGTATTTTTTGAAAGTTAGACAAACACAGACTGTTTCTCTGATAGTATGTTTTTTTTTGAATAGTGCTGTTCCCAGGTAATACTTCTTTCCTTATTTAAAAATGCAAGGGCAGATAGTGAGTTTGCTCCAAAGCTCCCATTAGCAGAAATTTGGCTGTTCTGAAGTTCATAATAAAATTAAAATTAGTCCTTGGAAAGTAATAGAATATGCGTAGGACTGCTGGGAGAATTTATGCACATGCATGGAAGTGGGAAATATATTCTGTAACCTACTCTTGTCCCTTTACACATGTTTGATAGAAATCATTCCCTCATGTGTCCAGGATGTTGCTTTCTAAATCTCCAAAACAGGTTTTAGAGAGCTTATTTGCCAGCATTTTTGGTATCAGCTTTGCTAGTGTGTTGAGTCCTTTCTAATGGATATTGGCAGCAGAGCATGTGTGTGCCCATCTTTAATCACCTGCTCCTGAGTGACAAGGCCATCGTGGACAACAAGAAGGGTCTAAGTGCCCTTGTCCACTACATTGCCCTGACAAGGGAGTGGGAGCTTGAAACAGAGGCTGGTGCAGAGTTGATTGATATGTTGTGCGAGTTTTTGCCTTGCAAACGGTTCATGAAGATTTTATTAGTTTAACAGAACTGCTTGTGGTAATATTGGATAAATCCTAGCTTGGAGTTTTGTCCTCAGCTGCTGTAGCTTCTCTTTCTTTCATACTGTTTGTTTTTTCCTTTCCGTTTAATTTAGTCTCCAGCATTAGATCTGATCCAAAGAGATGGAAATGGTTTTTTTGCCATGCTTGTTTCCAAACCCATGAATGAAGGAAGTATCGACAATCTATAGCTATACAGTCATAAATTTAGAGCAATTTGATGCAGAAAGAGGATTGAACAGATGTATCTCAGTAGGCAACAGACCTATGGGGTGCTCTGTTCTATGTAAATGGCTTCATACGGGGCTAGAGGAGGAAAATCAGGCCGTTTTCTATTTTTTTCATCCCTGAAGGTTTATATTTGTAATCTCTCAACATCATGGGAGATTGATATCAATTTGTGTGTTTCCCAGGAGAAATTGCAATTGGCACCTGGCAAAACAATTCACGCAACTTGTAGTTAAGGGATCCTTTGGAGAGGGATGCAGGAGCAGTCATGGACCAAATGTGCCAGAAAGACCTGGAGGGTCTTGGTTAGACATTGCTGGTCTGATGCCTTCTCCTCACTGCCAGGAGAGGAGCACTAGTGCAGCATCAACTCAAAGTAAAGTGTAGCCAAGTAAGGGACACTGTAGTTTTTGTGTCTGTGAGCAGATAAAATTAAAGACTGTGGGAAATGGATTATTAAAACTTAAAATCTAACAGCTCATAAAGGCCCACAAGTTTGATTTTTTTTTAAACATAGATTTTTACCTCAGCTACCTCAAATTAAGAGTCCCAGTTCCTTTTGCTTTTGTTAATGAAGGTAGAGCTGGCACATGTAGCATCAGTAGAAGAATCATAGAACGAAACTGTTTCATCTCCATTTCTGTCTTATAAAACTAAGACAAACTCACACACGGAAATATTGGTCATGTTTTTTTATTAAAACCTTGATTCAAACTATTGATTTTGGGAATTTAATGTGTGGTTAATGAACAGCAAGTGTAAGTACCTACATTTAAGAAGGCAGTGTTAAGGGATATTAATACCTCTCCCTGTCAGTCCAGCCTCAAATACTAAAAAATATTCAGTACAGATTTTGAGGGGAAGAGTTATTAAATACATGCAGGCAAGTGACCAAGAGGAAAAAAAGAAAAAAAAGTACTCATGACAGACTAGCAGGGTTGTTTCCTTTTGTAAGGTATTTATATATTTATATATATAATGTATTTATCTGTATTTATAGATAGAAAATACACTTTTTAAACCTTCACAAAATTATTAAGCATTTATAGTATTTTAATTTCCATTCTCATAATGTTTGAATTCTGCTAACAGAACAAACTGGGGTAACAAATTGGCTAACAAGACAATAATAGAAATAAGAAATAATAGATTTGAGGGAGTTTTCTTGGTAGAGTTTCGTAAAAATAATTCTGCTGACTAAGTCACATTAATATTTTCACCAAACATCAATGTAGGGATGCACTGATGACCTGGAGTTCGGAAATATTATCCATAACGAGCGTGTTTTCAATCTCCACAAGGAAAATGAAATAATCACAGTAGCAGAAGTAACATGAAATATAATGCTGTAGAAGACAAGACCTCACAGTATTTAGGGAGAAATAATAAACATTTTGGCAATGAACTGGAGCTGAAGGGTTCAGAGGAGGTGAAAGCTGGGATGCTGGAGTGAGTCACAGGAAGTTTGAGTTGGATGAGGTATCAGTGCAACCCTTTCCAGGGAAGAGGGGAACGTTGTAGTTGTACTGCTGAGCCAGGTGCTGGTAAGAGAAACTTCATGTGAAATGCTACGTATGACTCTAGGCAGCTGTCTTCATAGGAAAAATTAAAAGAAAGAGAACTGTCTGCGCTGCAAGTAGGTGCAGTATAGGGTTAGCAGAATAACCAGGAGGCTGGAAAACCTGTCTTGTGAGCGTCTACACCAGCCTCACTCACACTCAGTTCTACAGAAAGGGAAAGGTGCAAAGAAGAGTGACTGAAAGTGAAGTACAGTGAGTATAAGAAAAAAATAGTACAAGTGAGTATAAAGAGTGTACACGAGTATAAATTAGTATAGAGAGCCATGAACTGTAGATTTTAGAGTATATAGGCCGTAGATTTAAGAGGAAATTCCCACCATTTGAGCAGTGAGGTTCTAAATGGGACTTCCAAGAGGAGCAGCTTTAGTCAATTTGATGAATGTTTGAAGTGTTTTGCGCACGCGTTATCAGATTGGCAAAGCCAGCAGACAATCAGGCTGGCAGCAGACAGTGCAATATTCATTGTAACGCTGGCCTGTGTTTGAGAGATTCTTAGGAAAGAAGGGCAGGAACAATCATGAGCCAAATTAACTGTGCTGGAAGGACGGAAAAGATTTGGAGGCTTTAGATCCGCTGACACTTGTCTGAGATCCTGTCTGTCAGGAGAGAGGTATTAGGCAGCTCAGAATAAATCTGGTCAAGTTTGCAAGATGTTAATTGCTTAGCTGGTGGTGAAGAAGAGACACTTGTGGCAAGTGATGGAGGAGGATGGCAGATGTTGTTTCTGTGTTATTTATATGTTATTTTATACACACACACATATATGTAGACTTCATGAAAAGCCTCGGTATGTCTGGGCAAGGAAGGTATTACTGCTTCAAGAAAGTACTTTTGTCTCCAGAAATGCCGCCTTAAATTTTGCAAAGCAAAGGCAAAACACCTTACCTTTGTTACAGCCATCCTTGCATGCGGTAGGCAAGTGCAGGAATGAACTCTTGAGTTGATGAGGGCAACAGACCTTGTGCAGCCTGTTGGGAGATGTAAATCTCTGTGTGGAGTAAGGTGAGAACCAAACACCGGTTGAGTTCATGCTTGAAGTTCTAACACTTGCAATCTGCCCAGCTCAGTCCCTTTTGGGCTGAGAGTACAACCGTGTTAAAACCCTCTGTGGGACCCATGAGACTCTTGCTAAAAGAGCGACTGAACAAAGGTCAAACCCAGAAGGAGAGAAAAAAAAGAACACCAACAAGAAACTCTAAAACCTGTGGGAACAATCATGGAAGGAAAGGAAGGAAGAGTGTTTCCTGGAAAATAACGAACCTCCATTGAACTTTAAATGTAGCCCAGACACCCAGAGTCAGCCCCGTTGTGTTAGAAAAGCTTAATCCAGCAAAAACGGGAAGAAAAAGAAAATATGTTGAAATGATAACAGTTTGCCCTTGTGTCATGCTCTTTCACATCCTCACCACACTGCATGCCGCAGAGGGATGCTGCATGCAGTGATCCTTGTGACCAGGCTGCTTTGTTTTTAGATAGAGAAGAGGGGGGAAATGGGTACAGTGAGCTAAAGTGTTTTAGTCTGTATCATCCAGGAGAGGAGGAATGTGACCCTGGACATGCAGCTGAGGCTGGCATACGAGATGCAGTCATTTTCCTGCACAGAACTCCCACTCTGCAATCCTAACCATACACTGTGCAAAAGTTAAAAGCAACTGCAAGAGAATTTTAATGCCATATTAAATGTTGATTCATGTATGGCTGGAGCCACAGTGACCAGGAGGACTGGTGTTTGATCCAGCTCCAAAGTGACAAATTGATCTGTAACTTATGCCTGTTCCCATGCATGGCAAAAGTCATCTGATAGAGACCAGTAGGGAAGGGTGTGACTTGGAGCCAGAGCCATGTCCTCCTGGAGTGGGTGTGCGCCTGAGTCACTAATTGCCTTTGTGAATAGCCCTCTGCACAGAAACGTTATCAGCATCTCCCCTGATGAATTGTTCCCTGTAGACTCCAGTAGCATCACTGGTTGCTAACTTCCCAGAGTTACTTGCACGTGTTCAGTTTCTTCTGGTTGAGAAAGGAGCAGCTGAAGGGCTTTAGCAAAGAATTGCTCACAATCTAGTCCACACCAATGGTAAACAGTTTTTGCCTCTGATCACAAATTACATCAAAAGAGACTATCCTGTTACCTTTTTTACTGTTGTCGTTTGGTTTTGATCACTCAAAAAATAAGTAAATTTTTTTAGGAAGTAGATAGAATTTTAAATACAAATCAGATGTTCAGGCCAGATGCTTATTGAGTCAATGAATCATTTGCAATTGAGAAATATTTGCTCTCTCCATGTGTTACTGACATCAGGAGTGCTTTTGTTATGGAGCATATGGAGGAACAAGTCACTCTCTGAGCAGTGGAGTGAACTGAGTCAGATTTTCATTAGCTTTTGCTGGAGCTGAATCTCTGAGCCTCAGCTTTTCCATGAGTGAAGTACATTGGTCTCCCCCTGACCTCTCTGTCTCCTCTCCTCTCCCTCTCATTCTTCCCTTTTATTCAGCTGTATATTTTTCTCAAGCGTTGTTTAACTTGATAACTTTGAATTCAGTTTCTCAAAATTTGGTTTGCCTGTGTTTCAGTTCCATAAGTTGCTGTGGTAAATACAAAATGATGTAAAACTTGCAGCCAGTTTGTGATTGTTAACATAAATAAGGGGGATTGTCTTGAAGTCTGTGAACATTTATGAGAATTAGGAAATCTGTGTAGTCTCCTAACCAGCAACAGTTCTCATGAGTAACCAATGATCACTATCTGCCTTGTTTTCCCATACCTCTGGATCAAGGACAATATCTACAGAACCTCAGAGGTGCTGAAGTTACTTATATTTATAAAATATTTACAGGTAGACAGTTGTGCTTGGTGAGTGGTTTATTATTGTCCTAGCCAGGGCTGCAGGGAAGAAAAACAGTTTTTGAAAGATTCCAATATCAATCTTTATCCCAAATTAATGTTGGATATTGAGAAGGTGAAAGGATGTTAAAACAAATTGTGTGTGGAGTTTAATGGGATATCCATATAGATTCAAAATGCTGACATTCCTGTGAGAGGCAAATATAATGATGTACTGTGTCCTAGATGAAAAATTTTTTTGTTTCTGACATATCTGTTGATTTCTGTTGGTGGGCTTTGGGAGTCAGTAGGGATACTGCTCTTTTGTGCCACCTACTTAACTGAAAGTAACTGTAAAGTTTTGGCTGAAACTTGTGTTTGAATTATCAGAACCAAACAGCCTTAAGGACTCTGGCAACCAGGAAAGTAACAAATATTGGATTTATCTAGTTTGCTTACTTAGTTCTATGCATAGTTCCTTGATGTTTCTTGGGCTGTAGGTCATATAAGTGTTTCCCCAAAGTTATCTACCCAACAGGAAATCATGAAAGCATTAGACGTGTCAGCTGAAATTGTCCCACTGAAGTGCTGTGGGGTTTTGTTATATTTCTGCAGTAGGTGCTTTTCTCTGAGATCATGCATGGAGGAACCTCCCAGACTGGAGCTGAACCAGAAAGGAGAAACTAGACAATGTGGTAAAGTTGACGTTTTGAAACTATTTCCACTTATTTAAACAAATCTATTACCTGTTTGAATACCTGGAAGTACTCCAGTACTTCAACAGTTCAAAATTTTCTCTTGTCTAGTTCCCCTGGTTTATTTTCTCAGGCCTAGTAGCTGCTGTCTTGATATCTTCTCATTTAGAAGGCAGAGTGGTCCCTGTTTTTGCTCTGTCTTTGTCCCTGCAGTAACAGAGTTGGCGTTATGGCATTGCTGCATTACACCTCCTAAGGAGTAAAAAAAAGTCCAGTACTGGAAGTCTAATAATATTCAAGATTCAGGTCTGCAGGATGGAAACAAAAACTCCAGGCTAGTGGTAAGAAGCAGTAAGGGTCCTTGCCCTCAGGAAAGGCTGTAAAATCTGGCAAACAGCTATTAACCCAGGGACTACAAGAGCTGGGTTGCCTTCCTGAGACAAGGGAATGAGCTGTTTGAGGGGTCTTGCTCCAGTCTTTTAGAGAGGACAAAACCCAATGCTTTCTCAGGCGGTGTCTGGGCACATTATTGCTTTGGTTGCAAGGGGAAATCACTGAGGCATGCGCTATACAGTAAGGGTTTAAAACCAGCTTGATATATACACCCGAGTGCTCTGTGGCACAAGCAGCTGTATTCATCTAATGTGTTAAGTAAAGAAAACACTACAAGGGTTGACAACTCTCTCTCCTTCAGGCTATAAACCAATTTCTTGTTGTACCTTTAAGTCTCTTTCCTCTCTCGATAAAAAAAAAATGATTCAGTTGGCCAGGTGCGATGTCAGAAAGTAGTCCCTGTCAAGCAAAGGCATTGGCCAGTGTCCACAGGACTTTATTAAATAATAGAGTACCACAGCAAAATAAGACAGAAGTCCAATGTTACTGACCACAAATAAATAAAGCACCAGTCTTTGACCACAGGGAAAAAAGTTATTTCACATACAAATCTCTGGCCCTTGAAGAGGCTGGGGAAGAGAAATCAAGTTTATTTCCTAATGCTAATCAATCTTACTTCCTAGTCAGCACTGAGCTTGCCATTTTGACTTTCCAGAGTGTTTTTCCTGAAAGTGGGAATTGGGAATCCAGCTGCAGGAGTCTAGTTTGCAACTGAACGTGGCAGGCAACGCTTTCCTTCTAGCCTTCAGTATTTAGGGCTTCCTCTGTTTTCCCTTTTGCTTGGTTGCAGCCTACACTTCCAGTAACTTTAGGGCAGAGCCAAACATCAGAATCCTGCACCCTCTCTTTTCCTATCTGTCTGGATTAATAAAATAACTTTGGACACGCTTTTCTCTTCCAATCACTTTACTAATGATGTCTCTCACATCTTCTACCAGGTGGGAATGGCTTTGCTGTTTTTTGTTTTCCTGGGTTTTTGGCTTTTTTTTGTTTGTGAAGAAGCAATAAAGAGTGGGCACAAATGTTCCCACAGAAGCCAGTGGTTTGGTGTAACAGTTTGCTGAGATGCCAGGGCAGACATTTTGTGACAGGTTTCTCAGCTGCTTAGATTGTGGCGACAGAGGTGCCCCAATGGACTATGGTGCAATCAAGAACCTAAGTCACCACCTGCTTTTGAACATTTGAACCAGGACTATAGGAGAGTGGCTGGATTATACTGTCAGCAGTCTTATTTCTCACTCTGCCTTCCACCTCCATGTCAGAATGAATTCCAATGTTTTTTGCACCTACATATATCATCTAAATTTTGTTCTTGAGTTTACAGTTTCCAGTGGCAGAGGAAGTCTGGTACGTGCCTTGGGGGTGCTTTTTTATTATGTTTAATTTGGTATTCCTCATCTCAGCATGTTCCTTCATTTTTAGTTTCTGTGAATGAGGAGACACTTTCCTGCAGAAGATTATCTTCCCCTGCATCTTGAGCCAAGAGAAAGACATCTACTATTCTGCTTGAGAAACTGGCTGCCATTGGCCTGGACGGGCACATCCTCTGCTAGGTGAAAAACTGGCTGGATGGCCGGGCCCAGAGGATGGTGGCAAATGGAGTTAAATCCAGTTGAAGGCCGGTCAAGAGTGGTGTTCCCCAGGCTTCAGTGCTGGATCCAGTCCCATTCAATATCTTTATTAATGACCTGGGCGAAGGGATCGACTGCACCCTTAGCAAGTTTGCAGATTATACCAAGCTGGGTGGCAGTGTTGATTGCTTGAAGGAAGGGAGGCTATACAGAGGGATATGGACAGGCTGGATCGATGGGCTGAGACGTACGGGATGAGGTTCAACAAGGCCTGAGTCCTGCCCTTGGGGTACAACAAGCCCATGCAGCGTTACAGGCTTAGGGAAGACCGGCTGGAGAAGGACCTGGGGGTGTTGGTTGACAACCGGCTGAAAATGAGCCAGCAGTGTGCCCAGGTGGCCAAGAGGGCCAATGGCATCTTGACCATCAGAAACAGTGTGGCCAGCAGGACAAGGGAGGTGATTGTGCCCCTGTACTCAACACTGGTAAGGCCACACCTCGAGTACTGTGTTCAGTTCTGGGCCCTTCACTGCAAGAAGGACATTGAGGTGTTGGACCGTGTCCAGAGAAGGGCGACAAGGCTGGTGAAGGGGCTGGAAAACAAGTCACAGTATCACAGGGTTGGAAAAAACCTCTGAGATCATCTAGTCCAACCTATGACCCAACGCTAGCACCCATTCGTCATTTAAACCATAGCACTAAGCGCCTCATCCAATCTGTTTTTAAACACCTTCAGGGATGATGACTCCACCACCTCCCTGGGCAACTCATTCCATTGGCGAATCACCCTTTCAGTGAAAATTTTTTTCCTAATATCAAGCCTAAACCTCCCCTGACAAAGCTTGAGACCATGTCCTCTTGTTCTGTCACTGGTTGCCTGAGAGAAGAGACCAACCCCTGCCTGCCTACAAACTCTCCTTTTATTTATAGAGAGCCACAAGGTCTCCCCTGAGCCTCCTCCAGGCTAAACAACCCCAGCTCCCTCAGTCGCTCTTCACAGGGCTTGTGCTCCAGCCCCTTCACCATCCTCGTTGCTCTCCTAACGGCTGAGGGAACGGGGGTTGTTTAGTTTGGAGAAGAGGAGACTGAGGGGAGACCTCAACGCTGTCTACAATTACCTGAAAGGGGGCTTTGGCAGAGCGAGTGTTGATCTCTTCTCTCAAGTGACAGGCAATAGCACACGAGGAAATGGCCATAAGTTGCACCAGGGGAGGTTCAGACTAAATATTAGAAAGAATTTCTTTACTGAAAAGGTGGTCAGGCACTGGAACAGCTGCCCAGGAAGGTGGTTGAGTCACCATCCCTGAAGGTATTTAAAAGAAGGATAGATGAGTTCTTAAGGGACATGGTTTAGCGCATGATGGGTGCGGTTGGACTCGATGATCTCAGAGGTCTTTTCCAACCAGAAGTTTCTATGATTCTGTGATTATTCAGTATGAATAGAGCTCCATGCAGGTGTTAGAAATACAGCTTTTTTCTTTTAATTTCTGTTGATTATAGTTGAGTCCCACAATGTGGTGATATAAACCTGATCTCAGTCACGATTTTGGCGTGCTTGCCTGCCCTGCTTTCCTTGTCCCTGCTTTCACAGATCTTGAAGAACTACAGTCATCATTTGTCAGTATAAATGTGGGCTCCATGGATCCATGTTCCTTGATGTCATCTGTATTCTTTTTATTAAGGACAAAATGTCCATAGCACTTAAAAGAATTGAACACTTTTGGAAAATAAAGTCTTTATCACATGCCTTTTCTGATGTTGGAAGCCAAGGGAAGTTGCCTGGCTCATGAGGTGTGTGGAAGGAGTTAACTTCTTGCAAAATAGACGGAGATGTTACAGCACAGCTAGAAAACAGTTCCTGGCAATATTGGAGTTTGTTTTTCCTTCTTAAAACTCTATTCCCTTTCCTTTCTAAGCCACTCGACTGTGGCTCTTGATCTTCTCTTCCTGATCAGACACTGTTGAACTTATAAAGGTTTGTAGAGGCCATGCTTGGAGCTGTTCTGTTTGAAAACCACTTTTATTTGCATTTTCTTTTAAATGGTATGTAGAAAATTAGTCAGTCATGTGTGAGGAGAAAAGCTAACATCCCTTGTAACCAAGCAGTTGAATGCTCTATATACCTGGGCAAACAGGTTGTAGAAGCTGCAATTAACCACCTTTGACTGTATAGTAACTTCAAGTTTTCAACTTTCATGGCCACTCGTAGGTGTTTGCAGAACATTCCTGGAGCATATGGTAATCTTTAGCCCCGCACAGTCCTTCAGGAATAAGTGCAAAAATCTTTGTCAATCCTGTATGGGGCATATGGTTAATATTACACTATGGCTTAGCTCTTTTTTGTTTGTTTGTTTATTTTTGATTTAAGTACATCTGAACCCATCAGCTCCCATTCAATATCAGTTTTAGGGCTGCCTGGAAGACTATATCAATGCTAAAATAACAAGCATCTCATTTGCAGAACAGTCTTACATAGGATTCTCATTATTTTGGGGGCTGCACAAACCTCATAAAAGCAAAAATTTCTGCCACACAACCCTCCAAAGAAATGCAGCAGAAAAAGGGGCAGGAGGCAAAGGCACGAAGTAATCTTGCGGTGACTCAGCTAAGATGACACAGACAATGACTGATGAGTCCAGGAATCAGACCCAGAAATCCTTGGCTGTGTTGCCCCCTCACATGTTCCAAGAGTGGGTTGTTATTTAAAATGTTTATGAAACCTCTACATGTACAAAAGAACAAATCATAAACCCATTGCAGTTTTTGGCCTTTCTGATCTGTCACAAGCATTGTTTTAGGTCCAAGGAAGAGGGATAGAAAGATCTATTAAGCAACATCCCACGAGCAATATAAATCTCCTGAGAAAATAATGCAGCTTCTTCATTCTATCTGATTCCTGAAAGGCCTTCATCCCTTGTAGGATGGTATAGACTTGGTGTCCCAATATATTCCCGAGGAGAATGTTGTGCTGGGCAAGCAGCGGAGTCCAGCTGTGATCTTGGCAGGACATAAGAGGGGGGATGAAAGCCAGTGGGTGTCCCTGTTGGCTTGCTAGCATTTGGGCACTGTCACTTCTTTCCTGCAGCTTAAAGGAGACAAGGGAATCTGTATAAGTTAAGTGTCTTTCTCATTTCTTCAGCCTCAAAGGGCCATACCTGCAACTCTTTATTTAAATTTTGGACTTCATGTGACGTTTCACCTTAGTGTCTGACAACTATTTATTTTGTTCTTCTGTCCCCTTTATTAGAGCATGTGGGTGCTCAGCAAGGTGGTGCTATAAAAGCACCAGACTGGGCACAGTCTTTAATCCAGGCTTTACAGTACAGGACAAACCCAGGAAGGCTGTGGACAAAAAGATCACCATGGCAGGGGAGCCCAAAGGGCTCCAGCTTGTGCCTTGGGATGAAAAGAGCTCAGGTGGCCAAAATAGTCCATCGTGTCTGCTCTACCCATTTCTCCAGGGCACCTCCTCATGCAGGAGCAGCAGTGAAGGTAGAGTTGTATCTTAGTCAAAGCAGTTCACAGCTTGCAGTGTTGGAGCAGCCTTCCTTTTATCGGTGGCTGGAGCTCACAGGGATGTTGCTGAGATGGGAGAGCTTATGTCCTCCTGCTGCTGCCCCAGTGCAGGCACCCAGTGACCGCTAGGACAGGGAA
Source organism: Dromococcyx pavoninus (assembly GCA_033558185.1). Taxonomy (NCBI): domain Eukaryota; kingdom Metazoa; phylum Chordata; class Aves; order Cuculiformes; family Neomorphidae; genus Dromococcyx; species Dromococcyx pavoninus. The sequence continues at coordinate 26,569 of JAUMJL010000292.1, read as the reverse complement.
GCTGGCAGAGGCAGATATTTGTGATTTGAATTGTCATCTGTCTTCTCAAACACTTTGATAGGAATGTCTGCCTGTGGATCTCTTGCCTCCTTGTGAGCACGAGTGACCTAGTCCCCGCAGTGTTCCTACAGACCTGGTACATTTTGTCCCTGCCCAACACAACTGGGAGCTCTGGGCACCTCAGAAAGTCAAGCCACAGGCTTTCAAAATGATGCACCCACACAGTGAATGACTTAAATTTAAAAGAGAATTTTGAACATCTGAATTTTAACGACTTCCCCCAAAGCTACAGCCAACTGGTGGGGAAGTCATCCTCCTCCATGGTGCTCAGAAGCAGGTGGTTACCTGCACAGAGGAAAAGTTGATGCCTCCTGATGATAATTTTAGCATTGAAAAATCAGTTGTCTTTGAAAATACATGTCCAAAAATGTTTCCTGCATGATTCAGGGGTGTTACCTCTTCAAGTGCAGATTAAAGCGCTGTTGGGAGAAGAACAGTGAAAATCAGGCGAGTTTCTTTCCCTCTTTTCCCCTCACAGCAAGCATTTAGGTTAGGATAAAAGCTGACTCCAAGTTACCTTTTCTGAGACTATTTTTGTGAAGACTTTGATAGGAAAGCCGGGTAAATGATGGAAAAGGATGTAATCTGAGATATTGCTGAAGGGACTGAGGTGTGGGGAAGCGGATGAAGACGAACTGTCAGTAACTGATGATTTTTGCTTAATTTCTAAGTCACAGGTAGCACAAAAGTCTGACTGATTGTGACCATGCACTAATTTAAAACGTTAAGATGACTGATTAAAAAATGGGTAACTAAATCTAAACCGCTTAAATCTATAGTTATACATCTAAGCAGAGAGGTTACTAAAGCCTGTGGCAGGAGACCCCTCTGCTGCACTGGGCTTGCTGGCCTTTCACTGGGCTTTTACAAAAGTCCTGAGCATCCAGCAGCTCCGGCTGAAGTCCCAGTTAAAATAATATTCCATTTCATTGAAGTGCTGAATTATGGACTCAAGTACTCGACTCTAGGCACCATTTTTGTCTGTGTGAAAGATCTTGTTATGAGTATAATATAATAAATGCTACTAAAAAGATTTACAGCATCTTTGCCTTTTTTTGCTAGTGAATAGATGGAAAAAAAATGGATTTTTTTTCTTTTTTGATGTTTCTCGGTCAGTAGGAATTGCACTGGGAATTGAACTTGGAGCTCTCGCCTCCCAGGCTGTTCTCTGACCAAGGCTGCTTTTCCTGTACTGGCTGAGCTGGCAGGCCCACTGAAGCACGGGCCCTTCTGACTCCAGGCACACACCAAGGATGCACAGGGGCCCACAGCTGGTGCTTTGTGCCAGTAGAAAGTGGTGACAAGGCATCCTGGCCCTTGGAGATGAAGGATGTGTTTGAAATATCCCTCCTTATATCCTCTTCTTTTCCATTTTCAATCTTTCCTGTCCAAACTGTGCCCGGAGTGCATCAGCTCTGTCCCCACTTCATACCATTTGAGGAAAAATGACATTTAATCGAAAAGCCCCCGGCCACAACAGATCTGTGAAATCTTAAGGCAACTTTTCTGACAGTAAAACTTCTGCAACTTCAGCAAGTGGCTCTGGGCTTTCCTAACTAATAGCAAGTCATGGGGCGGGTGAGCAGTACAATAGTTACGGTACGAAATGTTTCTTCTCCTGATATTCCTCTGTTCCTGTTTTCTCCTGCCTGCCACTTTGTCCACCTTTTGTCACCATCTGTACATGGTTAGCTGGAGAATGTTTATTATATAATTTAGTTAACTTTTGAGTTGCCAGCCTGCCTGTTTGATGTGCCCTCCTGTTAATGCAAAGCACACCATTACTAGTTAATGATCATGAACTGTCATCACAATCACTTTGAAAAGGTGACAGTGATGAATGGAGCCGACAGCTCCCAGGGAGGTTGATCACTGAATGGACACTAAAGTTTATTTAAGCCCTGGCCTGATAATGGCTCTGCATATTTCAGATGGGTTGTTTCCACTCACTTCTGGGATAGCAGACATTCCCGAAATGATGGGTCCTGCTGCTGCCCCCCATCCCCTGTGTCCTGGTCTCTTACAGGAAGAAAAACTCTCCCTCATTTCTGCATCTGCTGCCCTAACTTCTTCCCCGACCAAGCTGCTGTTCTCCAGCCAAACGAGGGGAAACCTCTGGGCAAAATTTCCTCTGAGCTTTAAAGAAAGTAAAAGCCCCTCTTGAAGCAATTTCGCACGTGTGTGCACACAGCTGCTTTGCAGGCTGGGCAAGGGGCTCACCCATCCGTTTAACTTACTGAGGCTGTTTGGCAGGATTGCAGCCACTTGCTTAGCATGAAGTCCCAGAGACAGGACTAAAAATAAAACCTCATCTCTTCAGGCATTTTCAATGGGGCCTGGCAGCTGGCACCAGCAGGTCTTGGAGCTGAGAGACAAACCTGGTACTTTCAGGTTGGGAGTCTCGAGGTCCCAAGATAAACAAATCTGCTGGTGAGAGTGACCAGCATTAGGTCAGGCTAAGGGTCGCTCAAAGGTCAAGCTGCCCTGCAGCTTGGATATTTTGGTTCTGTATTTACCTTCCCAAAATGCACAGTGCTCTGGAAGGCTCCCTGCTCTGGGTCGCAGAGCCAGAATCAATCTGCTGCTCAGTCCCACGGGGGGGATGGACATCCCTAGGACATCCCTGGGGGAAAGACCCTCTGGAGAGCAGGGTCTTGGTGGTGTGACTGGGGAGAGGAAAGCGATACCTTTGAAGGGTGATAGCTCTTGGGGTAGGTGAGATCTCTGCATCTGTGAGCAGGCAGAAGGTGCACAGGGTGATTTATGTTGGCCTGCTCACTTAGCTTTCATTTTAATGTATGCCGTGTGGGAAATGCTGGCGGTAAAAAAAACAGATGCGGTTTTCTCAAGCTATGTAAAACCTGGAGCTTCATCACCTGACAGGAGCCCTGGCTGCCAGATTGCACTGGCAGAGCCTCGCACATGCAGCAACTGGGTCTGGCTTAAAGAGCTAGAGGCTCTTGAAAATCTGAGGAAATGGAGAAAAGTCCAAAACACTCCTCATTTTTCTCTTTCTGACTTTTGTATCTTTGGAAGATCTGTCTTTCAGGCTTTACTGTGAGGCCACAGAAATTAGAAACACCCTCTTCTTTTTCCTAAGATGCGAAAGTAGATATTTTTGTCTAAAAGGCTCTGATACAAGCTTTAGGGAGACATACCAGTGTCCACCAAGCATTGACAAACCAATACTTTCTTCAGTTATTGTCATGATTTTAGCAGACAGTGAAGATAAGTATGTTGTGGATATGCTGTGACGTATGTGGTGAATTCCTGGATGTCCAGCTTGTTCTCCTGACTCACCCACTTCTCAGGGATGATCTTTCTCTATTCCATGTGGCTCTTTAGCCATATTCAGAGGAAGACTGGCCAAGTGAGATGAAAAAGAAAGGATCCACACATCCAAATACAGAGAACAAGTAGTCCTCAAAGCTTTAATATGGGTGCCCAGATTAGAGGAAAGGGTACTGAGGGATGCAAAAAACTACATTAGGGATAGGAACAACTTGGGTAGAGTTCCAGCCTGGAGCAAGAGGGCTGGGGAACTTCTGCAGACCAACACACATAAACATCTGAAAAAATTTCACTGAAAGCATTTAATACTACATAATTTTTGATCCATTCTCCACCATGGTCACAGGATGCCTGACAAAATTCTGGGGCCTTATCCTCCTTTGAAGGATGAGAAGGAGTCTGTCATCCAACAGCAGCTTCTGGATGATCTGCTGGTATATAGTACTTGTATGACATGATCGAAACCAGAAGATGTTAGATCTCAGCTACATGAGAAAACCATGGCAATTCAAGTAAGTAATAATTTGTCTAAAGTTTAAACAACATCAAGCTTTACTTTCAAAGCAAAATAAGGACATTGAGGCAAGGGAGCCACATCAACTAGCCCATTTATAAACTGACAGGGCTTTTTCTGGTAGACAAGTCTATAAACCACTTGCTGTTATGTCAAATGGTAAGTTATTATGCACATTTAAGGGGCAACAATGGGCTTTTAGGAAAAATAAATCAATGGGTGGAATTAATGATCGCTTTCATTGTCAAAAGAAATGTTTTAAGTGAGCCATAGAGAGGGAGGCAAATTATTCTCATGAAGTTCTGAGGTTTGGGGGTGATACCAGGGAGCTGCTGGTAGCATGGGACTGTTGAGTGCAGGCAGCGTGGGTGTTCATAGCAGTATTTCAAAGCAGAATTGCATCCTTCAGTGAGCGAGATTCGCATTAGCAGTGTGTGGGAAAGGCAGGAGGCTGTGCATCAGTGGTAGCACTGGGCTTTACCACCCTGAGACAACTTCCTCCAACCTTCCTGGAATAGGGATGTCAATAAAGGAAAACCATCCCCATCTCCCTGCTGGCTCTCAGTCCCCATGCACCGAGGGGAGGCGACTGTCTTTTTAAATTTGGGTTGAGACATTTTACCCCAGCTGAACATTTAGACACAGAAGTGCTGCTGTTAACTGCCAGCCCATTGTCTGCCAGTGACAGTTTTCTCTGAAAATCACTTACCAGGGGGTGATGTTGATTGAGCAAATGAGCACAAAGTAGCCTAAGCCACTGGCTGTGAATTGTGTTGCTGTTAGTTTAAACAACTTCACTAGAAATCCAGGGAGAACCAGGGGAGCCAGCAGTTATAGTCACAGAGAGCATAATTTGCCAGCAGTGACTAACACAGAGGGATGGATGGAGCATTTGGCCTTGATTGAGATGTCACCCTGGCTATGCTCATTGTGTCCACACTCCCTCCTTTCCAATGTGATTTAATCCAAGGCATCTCACTCCCTCTCAGTCTTCATCGCTCTTCAGTGCTGAACTTGTGCTCCCTCTTACTGGCACAGCGCAGTCAAACCACTCACAGACAAGGGATCTGCTCCAGTCTTAGCCCCAACATTCCCAGCCCTGCCTGTTCTGCCTGTTTATTTCCCTCTCCTTTCTACAGAGCCTGCACTGCCATCTGTAGTTGATGTGCTGGCCAGCACAGCCAACTGGTCAGTGGAGCTCACTGGGCTCTTGCAAAGCTTGGACAAAAGCTCGAGCTCAGACATGGCTGAAAAGCGTTCCTCCACTGGTGTGATACAATCCCAGAAAGCTCCCTAGAGGACAGGATCAAAGGGTCACTGCTCCATGCAAAATGCTCAGTGAACCCCTGTGGCTGATGGCAGGGCCATGGGGGAAGAGAAACTTCTGCCTGTGCCGTGACTTGGATGGTGCCACCATTGCTCTATGTGTGTGCAGATAATGGTAGAACAGGTAAAACGAGCCTCCAAGGTCTGACTCGCAATGCTGCTAGTGTTACAGACTTGGCGAAAAGAGCAGCTCCCCCTTAGCTGTGTTCACCAAATCCTTTTCCCGAGGCCTTTTCCAGACTTTGCCACCATGCTCGCTGCCATATGTGAAGCAGCAGCCTTGGGCGGAAGCGTCTGTCCCCATGGTGGCCAAGAAGAGGGCTTGGAGAGGATGGCTGTGCCAACATCAGGTGAAGTCTCTGGCTAACAAAGTAGAAGGAGAAGAACAAGAGCTCTGAATATTCAAGGGTGTGGGGAAGCACTGGTCCAAATGGAAGACGTGTATGAGGCCTGATCAAATGGCAGTGAAATGAACATTTAGGAGAGATGAAACACCTGGTAATTTAACATTTGCATTAAGTGGAATCTGGTCTGATTCCCATGGCTGGGTGTGAGGCGTTGCAGCTGCAGATAGAGGTGAACAGCACGAACTATTTAGATTGTTTTCTCACTTGAATTTTCTCAGAAGATTGGGGATCTTCTTGCCTTGCAGCACCATGGGGGTAGCAGTGTTGGGGCCCAGTGTCTGAGTTTCATGGGGAGCAGGATATTTAATTACAGGAGACAGATGCTGGCAGCTGATGGCATTAGTGCTGTTTTCCCAAGCTGGTGTGAACACGGTAAAGCAAAGACCATATAAAAGCGAAAGTCTCCAGTACTTCCTACCTGGAGGGCATGAAATTTGGCTTGCTGCAGGAGGAAAGTATCATCTCACAGCTTGTAGCTCCATACCAGCATTAATAGGAGCTGCCGAGCTTATCTCATGCATAGCAAGGCGTAACCACCAAGGCCTCCAAGATCTGGTTTGAGTCAATTGCCCCCACCAGACCCTCTGCTCTGCCATGCACAGGCCCACACTGAAGCCATGGCATGGCCAGATTTTTGGCAAACAGCCAGAGCACTGGGGCAAGGACAGGGAGCAAGCAGTACCTCTTTCTTCTCCCGCTTCATCCTCTGTACAGAGTGGGTCTGTTCATCCGGCAGGGTGGGGAGGAGAAGCTCTCCTTGCTAAGAGAAAAGATGGCACCAGGGACGTGTTGTAAGCCCTCAGGGCACTTTAGGAGACTGCCATTTGTTTCAACAGCACAGTGTAGCCATGGGGCACAGCCTGTCAGGCCTTCATGCAAGTCTAGGTGAAATACTGCTGCTTGCTAACACCCCCCCTGCCAAGTATCAGCATCAAACCTGAAAGCAGAGGGTTGCTGGTCTTCAAGGCTATCCCTCTGCTCGCTCTGAGCCTGGTGCTCCCTGCCTTGAGCCAAAACAGTTAACCACACCAAACCAGTATCTCTAGCACCAGCCTCGGCTCACACAGCTGGTATAACGCATTCAGTACAAAGGATCAGGGCAACAGAGCCAGCCTGACTGAAAGTGATGGTCTGTGTGCTTTGACAGTTGGTCTGGACAAAGGAGAGCATTGGTTTGGGGCCTCTGGGTGATGACATAAGCAGTTTGGGAAACATCCAGTCTGGGCTGTCACAGACATGTAAGGAGTCAAAAAAGGGAAGAAGAAAATTTTCCATGTCATCAGTAATACCTATGCCAATAAATTGAACAAGGCCAGGGCATAGCTGTTCTGTGTTGCCCAGTTGTTAGCACTGTATCTGGCATGGTTTGGCCCATGCCAGTTACTGCCTCATGAGGTGAGAGCATTCTAGGTGTTTGCAGCAGCTGTGTCCACCAAGCACATTTGTTGTGGCCAGTCTGTTATGAGAAGCATAAGAATTGGCCATATGACTGTGAACTGCACTGGGCTTGCAGGCTGCAGGACCAAGGGACCACCCTGAAGCATTTTATTTACTTGCAAAGATGTAACCATCCTTTACTTCCCTGCTTCAGTGCACACTCAGCACTGGGCAGAGCTCAGTCCCTGGGGTGATCCTGCAGCAGGCAGGTAGCTTGCCTGGTAAAAAACCCCCACCTTCAGGGAAACTCTTTTGGGGTTCTATGCCCTTCAGTTTTACCCTGTGTTGGGTATTATCTGTTTGCTGCTTCATCATTGTCACAGAGTGACCATTCTCCCACTGCACTGCCTGCTACAACCCCTCTGTTCTACCCACACTCCAGGAGCTAATGTTCAAATCTTCCTGCTCTTTCACTCTCTTCTCCCTCATCCCCCCCTTTCATCCTTCTACTGACTGACTGTCCACACCTACTCTTGTATCATCTCTTTATGAAAACACATCCCCTGCACTGCTTTCTGCTCACGAGAACCACACACAGACTCACATTGCCATGGGTGCTGGATGGCACACCCACACTGACTGCTCGGGCAGGAGGATGGGCAGACGACACGCGCTAACACAGAAATATCACCTCACCCTGCCACTGACCACACTGCCACTGAGCTGGACAATGTAAACTGAGCTTAATACTGTTTTTGTGACAAAGTCTTCATTTACACCTCAGCTGGTATAAATGAAGCCGAGTTTTAGCAGTCAATTTAATCCTTTTACTTCTGGTGTGAAGGAATGTATGCTTGCTGGCAGGGACTTCCCCACACAGATTCATCCTCAGCCTACTCCTTTGCTCCTGGAGGTAAATAGTTCAGTGGGACTCTGGCTGTGGAAGGGTTTTCAGCATCTCCTGCTCACTGGGGATAGGGCCAGCATGCACTGAGGCATCCTCAGACACAGGTATGAGAGCGTGGCCACCCCAGGCTGGGTTTATTATATATACATAGCTGGCGTCCTGGACCGGTGGACAAAGGGAGCCTGTAAGGCTCCTGGGATTTGAGACTATCAGCAGCCAGGGCAGGAAACGTCCCATACCACAATAACCTCTACTCCACCTTATGTCAGCAAGACCTACAAACAGAAGGACCCAGCCATGGGCTTTTGCACAGCCTGGTACTGTACGCCGGAGCCTGCTCACATGGTGAGTGGACGGAAAAACAACACGACTGGCCTGTTCTGATGGCAAGCAGATAAACCCTCGCTCCGCTCAGACGGGTATTGTTTCCTTCCCACCAGCCTCCTTTCTGCCACCACCAAGCACACGATAAAGCTTTGGCTTTTTATAGGGCTTCTGTTTGAGTTTGTGCTGATTTCAATGCAGTCATTCAAAATGAACATGCTTGGTGAATTGTTAATTTAAGTGCCACGGAACACAGCAGCGAGGAAAAATGTGAAGATTATTATTAACTGGTTAATTCTGGGTGCGAATTACCACTACAGCTTGCACTGGAGTTACAACTTCTTCACCTTTCGACAGCAGTCAGCTTTGGAGCCAGGGCTGGCAAGGAAGGGAAGGAATACAAGCAGGTGTGAAGAGCTGTATTTTGGTTCCAAGGCCATAACTCTGGTCAAACTCTGTCAATATGGCCATTTTTTTGTCTGCCACATGAAGTGGCTGGAGTTGTTACTCCAGTCTGGATTCCAGCAGAAATTAAACCAGATGTTCACGTAGGCTCTATCAGGCACTGCATCCTAAAATATGCATGTATGGATAGAGAGAAGAAAGACCTAAGGGACCTTCTAGACCTGAATCCTTGTGTTGCTTATTTCCTGAAGTAGTGATGATGAGTTCAGGTATTTTGCCAGATTCTTGGTGGGTAAGAGCAGTGCCTTGGGTTTGCCATCCTGGGCTGCCTGCTGGTATCCTCTCCCCACGCACCTGGACATGCTCAGGCAGGAAGGGAAGGAGCGAAAATGCCTGGTGTGCTTAAGTAGGAGTTTGAGTTTATAACTGGATGGTTTAACAAAACAACATTTGAGAGAAAATGTAGCACAGACACTCTAACTACTGACCGCCTGTTTCCATGCATTACGAGAGTGTGGACACCTGCCTTAATCGGCACTTCCTCCACTATTTTAAGCCCGAATGCTCTTTTAGGGAAAACAAATGGATAACAAGGTTTTTGCAAGACAAGAAAGTATTATTCAATGTTTCTCTCCCATGTGCAGCTCATCCATAGCCCTTTTCCTCAGTAAGCCCTCTGTTCCCTTGTCCCTCGCACTCCAGAAAGCAGTGTCCTCCATTAAATATTACCTGAGAGACGGAAGTGATATCTATAGCTACCACGATCACATCTGGCTGTAGGTACCTGCAAGCATGTGGCTCTCTAATCCTTCAGACCAGCTTTAATTTTTATCTGTCATGTGCTGCACAGGCTGTTGAATCTTTTTTTCCAGCTCAGGTAGTTTTCTGCAGCTGGTTCATGTTTTTTTTTTTACTGGGTTATCTCAAGCAGCTTTTTATGTTTCCTCTGTTTGTGAACTGATTTGTTTCTGCTCTGCTCCTCCTTGCTGCATCCACCACGTTCACCATAATTCTGCCCACACTAAATCTTTGCCTCCTGTGAAGAAGTTAATTTTGCTTGACTGAAATATGCAGTGGGGACATGGGAGAATCTCCCATGTCCTTGTAAGTCATGTGTTCCTCCTCTTTTCTGAAGCCAAACAACATAATACAATTGCAAAAGACACAACAGCCTGGCCTCTGATGCAGTACAAAGCCTCCTCTTGATCAATACAGTCAGTGGTGGTACTTGTCAACATTGAGTGTGCCCAAAGGTTTGGTTTGCTGCTGCTCAGATTGAGAAAACAATCAAGACAGCTTCAGTGCCCAGGGAATGTGCAAAACTCAAGTGAGAAACAATCTCTGGCCTGAGGAACTTGCAGTCCTCTTAGACAAGATGGAAGCAGGAAAAGGAAGCATAGAGAGATGGGGGCCAGAGTGAGGAGTAATTAAATCCAGGTCCCTGCTCGTGAAGGGCTGTCCAGGGCTCTAAGTCTCCCACTGAATCAGACACCAGATCTACACAGAGTTTTATATTGTCTTCTACCTGATCAGTGAACATTTAAAACAATATTTTGATGTTCCTATTTTTATTTTATTCTTTGTGTTTCTGGCAATTTTTTTTCCTGCAGCACCAACTCAACAGGCAGAAAATTTTAAGATGATCTGATATGTCCGGGTTGTAAGGTCTTTCTTTGGACACATTGTGATCTACCTGAGGGATTGCTTTGCTCCAGCACCATCTGAAACTCTCAGTCTGGCATATGCAGCTTGTGAAAGGTGCTGAGAGTTGTTTGCCTAAGAGCCTAATAAAATTAAACACTAAGACAATTGCTGTGGTCAGAGCAACATCTGTTCCCTCTGAAATATCACAAGCATGGAACATACCAGGCCAGAAGGGGCAGAACTGGCGGAAAGAAGTCTTCTAAAATAATAATTAAAAAAATCCCTTCAGCAGTTGCTGTGCATCAGTAGTACATCCTGGCACGAGGCTGGCTCAGCAAGGATGTGTACATGCCTTTTTGCCAGGAATGCCGTTCTGGCCAGTGCTCGGCACTGTGAGCCACACATGGTCTCTGCAGACATGGCTACTGCCTCAGGTCCCTGCCACCAGCAGAGAACCCCTGGGGCTGGCAGGGCAGGAGGATCCCAGCCAAGGAACAACTCCTCCCCTGTCATACCAGCCTCATTAAGAGTGTGTGGAGACTGTGACTGGCAACATGGAAACCCGGGATTATATTTGTTACGGGCACATAGAATCATGGAATGGTTTGAGTTGGAAGGGACCCTAAAGATCATACTATTTCAACCCCCTGCCATGGGCAGGGACACCTCCCACCAGACCGGGCTGCTCAAGGCCCCATCCAACCTGGCCTTGAACACCTCCAGAGAGGGGACATCCACAGCTTCCCTGGGCAACCTGTGTCAGTGTCTCACCACCCTCACTGTGAAGAATTTCTTCCTAATGCCTAATATGTCTCCCCCCTTTCAGCTGAAAGATGTTCCCCCTCCTCCTATCACTACCTGCCCTTGTAAAATGTCCCTCCCCAGTTTTCCTGTAGCCCCTTCAGGTACTGGAAGGCCACTGTGAGGTCCCTCCAAAGCCTTCTCTTCTCCAGGTTGAACAAATCCAACTGTCTCAGCCTGTCCTCATAGCAGAGATGCTCCAGCCCTCTGATCATCTTCGAGGCCCTCCACTGGACCTGTTCCAAGAGTTTCACATCCTTCTTAAGTTGGGTATTCCAGAACTGGACACAATACTCCAGGTGGGGTCTCACAAGAGCCGAGTAAAGGAGAAGAATCACCTCCCTTGACCTGCTGGCAATGTTTCTTTTGATGTAGCCCAGGACACTGTTGGCCTTCATGGGCATATAAATGGTGATATATGTGTGTGCAGGCTCCAGTCTCAGGCTGGATTATCTCTATACAGTAAAGTCAGGTTCTCTGGCTATTTCTGTAGTACTTGCACTTTTATTGCCCTCCACAGGAGGCACACAGTGACTTCTCCTGCACCATAGATTGTTTCCTCTGCCACAGGAAAGATATGTTTGGAAAAGTTTTCAGCCTGATCCTCTCTCCTTCTCCTTGTTAAATTTAGCATGAGCTAGTAAAGCATCATCAGGAACAGCAATTAAGAGAGCTGCATGTTTTGGTCCATGGTTATCTGCAAGGTCAGAGAGAAGTACAGCCTGTGTTAGTGAAGGTTCTTCAGCTTTCATGCAGTTTAAACACAGAGGAGTGCATTAAAATAAAGAAGAAATGCAAAATGTGTTGGTCAGTCCTGACTCTCACAAACCTAAGACCCTTCCTAACCCACTCCTCAAAATTGTTCGTTGTAATTTTGATAAAACATAATCAGCTACTTTTAATGGTGTTTAGCTTTGAGGAAGGCCAGGAAAGTCAGTGAACAATCTGCCATCATGCAGGGGCTCACAAAATGTATGTCCATCTAAGTGGGGGGTTTCCCTGGGGGTCTCCAAGCTAATGGCAACCTGCTTGACAGAGTGAGGCCAGAGGATTTTCATGCTAAGGCTATTTTACCACCCTTTGTTATTTTTTTCTTCTTTTTTTATCTTTTCCTTCTCTCTTTCTCCTGCCACCTACTCAGCATCACCCTCCCTTTGCTTTCAGTCCTCTCTTATGTCCCCACTGCTGTGCATGGGCTTCAAGCTGTCTCCGAGCTTCATTCATTGAGCCTCATGTGCTTATGTGCCAGACTACCTTTGTCCTGACCCTATCCAGGCCCTCTTTGTTCTCTTGGTCTCTCTCCTGCCCTCACTCCAGCCTCCCTCTCCCTCACACCAGGTCTCTGCCTGTCTGTGCCGCTGCTGAGGGACAGCCTAGTGGGTACTTCCTATTCCATCACCGTGGCAATGGCACCAAGTGCAGCAAACATGGCAGGAACAAGCATTTTCTACAGCATGAGAAGGGAGAGCTGGATAGTGCACCAGCAATATTCCTCATCACCCCTTGGGATGGCCAAAACTTCCCTCAGGATCAGCCTGGCTCTGACTTGCCATGGGCAGCTCTCCAGCCTTCGTCTCGTCTCATTCCCTGTCTCCCTCTCTCTTTCTTTTCCCTGCCTTAGTGAATGTCATTTTCAATGCAACCAGAGTACACCCACTCTTTCTTTTCTTTAAGGGACCCAGGCCGAAATCTGCTTTAACAGTATTTTTAGCAGAAAGCTTGACAGCCTGGCAGCCCCTGGGCATTTTGCCACCTTGAACAAAATGTGCATCAGCCCGATAAGAAATACAATGGTGTGCTTGGGAGTGGGGAGTGCCCTGTCAGATGCCTACCTGCTCCGTGGGGCGGCAGAGGGTGGCCTCAGGGCTGTCCCCAACCCGTGCTCAGCCCCCATCCCACACCCTGTCATGCAGGATGGCTTAATGCACAGCAGCCTTGTCTCTGGTATGCCTAAAGTTACATCAGGAGGGGTTCTTGGGAAAGCTGTAGGGAGTTAAGTGCAAAAAAGCTGTCACATGGCTCAAATAGGGGTATTTACTGGGTGCAATGATGCTGCGGGTGATATGAATGCAGCACCTCATCCCAAAAAGTAGTCTTGATGAGCATAGCAATCATGTAAGGATGGGCACGAGGTGTTTCCTTTCCCTCTGCTTCATGCTTTTGACAGTGCTAGGGATGAAGGCAAGGTGCTGGCCCCCTCACAGGCACGGGGCAAACACTGGGAGCCAGCACCTTTTGTCCCAGTGTTGTGGTTGGCATAGCTTGCTGGGAGATGTTTTGTACTGATGTGTCAGGCGAAATATTTGCAAATGGGCATGGCCTGCCATGGCAATTTCCAGGCGCTGTCACAGGATTCTAATTTGAAAAATAAATATCAAGTCCAGCTAATATTTTTCAGTGCCTAATTTCCCCCCTACAGTTCAATGATCTGCATCTTACTTAGAGAAAAGGTGACAACGTAACTAAACATGCTGGGAAATGTATTCTTCCAAGCAGGGCATTTTGGGGAACGGGCAGACCATATAAAGCAATGTACCTAGTTTGTTTATCTAGCTTCTTCATCACACTAGCTACCTTTATAGTCAAGGAAGGGAGAGAAAAATCCCTCAGGAAGTATTTTCGGGAGTAACACAGATGCTCTAAACAGTCTTCAAATAGGCCTATCTTTTCTATCGATGCCCCAGGGCGAGTCCCTGGCTAGCCACATCAGGGACCCGCAGCTATGACCACATTTTCCAATCCACATCACTCCCACCAGACCACAAGGACCAGGCCAGGCAAGCATGATCTCCATCTCTAGACAAATGACTGCCATCTTTCTGTGCAGAGTGGAATAATTTCAAAAGGAGCCAAGCCTGAAGTTGGTGGTGAGGACATTTATCTGGCGTTGGGTTCGTAAGGGTGGCTGTCTCCCTGCATGCAAAGCGGAGTCCCATGCCTGGAGTACAGAGAGATTGGAAGAGATCTCCAAAGGCATCTCATTATCCAAGAACTGACTAAATATATATATATATATATATCTTGATGTGAAATAGGTTATTACATTACTTTTAAGGACCCTTCTGACCATTAGAAAGATTTTTCACCCTCTCCATTATGAACAGGGGAACAGAGGTATTTTATGTAGTGAGGAGTGTTACTGCATCTCCATCAGCCATTTGTTTTTTGATCTAAGGCAGCCAGTTCTTTCAGATCTCCCATGCAGGTCACATTTCCCAAACCTGGAGTCCCTGGACTGTCTCCAAGGGGTCCACATCTTTCCTGAAATGCATTGCCCAAAACTGGCTACAGTATAGCAGCAGCAGCATATCAGGACTGCACTGAACAAAAGCGTAGTTTCTTTGTATGTGCAATGCTGCTCATTATTCCTTCCAACATGATGTTTCCTTTATTGGTTTTGGTAATACCGTGATTTAGAGTCTTTTCCACAAAACTGCTGCTTAACCAGCCATTTCCATTTAATATTTGTTCAGCTGATTATTCCTGTCTACTTGTAGATCATTGCACGCTTCCCCAATGAGTTTTATCACAACATTTCTCTAAATTGTCAAAGCAATTAATCTTTTTCCCTTTCTCCCCTTTATTTTAATTTTCAATTCTCATCCTCTCCCTCAGGTACCTGTGTCTGTGAGGTTTGTGACAAATGATGCTAAGCAGAGTCAGGAACCAGCCCTGCATCCTTCTCAGTATGTCTCCCCTTTTTGACAATGAATCACAAACAGCTGCTGGTTATCTAACCAGTTTTGTAGCAAAACTATATTTTTCCATTTTGCTTGAAGATATGTAAGGCAAATTTGAAGGCACGTGAGATAGGACCAACCTCACCTCCAGATTATGCTGAACAGAGAAGATGCTGCCAGTAAGACAGCTGGGGGGACAATTTGGCATAGACACTTGAGGCCTTAGGTGTTTTGCTACTCAGCTTTGTCATGCCTTAAGAAGCCAGCTATATTCCAGGTGCCTGAAGGGCATAGTGGCACCAGAGCAGAGAAGTGGAGCCGTTGTACTTAGGTGCCTCTGGGACCATTAGGGTTAGTTTAGGTTTGCTGGTTCTGGCTCTCGCAGTGCAGCTCTCTTGGTTAGGCCAAAGGGCACAAACACACACCAAACTGAAATGTTTCAGTCAACAACGTTCACCCGTTTGGAGCTGTTGTTCTGTATGGAAAAGGCTTTTCGTGTCCATGAACTGAAATTTTTCTTCAGAAAACTTGTCTATGCAGGAAAAGCCTGAGAACTTTTATCCCAATTTACCTATGACAACAAATATCCTGATGTTGGAAATGGCTGCAGTCTGAAAGATCCCAAATATCAAGCAGCTGCTAGATTTCAGTAACCGTCAGTGTCTTGTTTTGTTATAAAAGCCTATGGGCTGCTCCCCGCACCGGGAGTTTGAGTTACTATGAAACCTGCATCTCACCTTCCCCTCACCCCTTCCCGGTGCTAAAACCTTGAAGAGCTGCAGCACATAGAACAAAGGAGAAAGCAATAGGAGAGCAGCAAGGTCACACATCTGCTGCTTTCCACACTTTCTTATCTCTGACATCACAGGCCTCAAGGTCCTTCTTCTCATTAAAACAGCTGAATAATTGCAAACTGTACACAAACTGACTAAACCTGTGGCCTTCTGCCTTAGTCATAATATGAGATGTCTGGCCGGAGAAGATGTTTCTTGTTGAGGCTGGGAGGAGACACTGAAGAAATAAGCAGCTCTGTGTGAACACAGTGGGAAACCTTGCCTCTGCCAGCTTCCTTGGGCTGACAATCTGCAGGACATCCAGCCGGTGGGAGCATGGTGCCATTGATGGTGCTACTGAAAACACCACTATCTAACTCCATCCCACCCTTGGGAAATGCAGGACCAGCTAGGAACTGACCTTGTGGACTACTGATTTGTAATGATCCCTCCCTCCATTGCTGCCTCTGCTTGAGGTTTACTCCATTAGCAGTGGAGAATTAATACACCAGGGATGGGACAGGGAATTATGGACTGGGAGAACTGTGGAAAATGAAAACCAAAGGATAAAGTGTGTTACAGGTGAGGATGCATTTAAAAAGAATGCAGAAAAGGAGGAAAAAGTATTCTGAATCAACAAGTCTTACATACTGCTTAGCAATGTTCAAGCAATGCCAGCCTAAGTTGACCTTACACCCCTGTGTCTCTTGCATCTGGTCATGTCTCTGTCTTTTGGACAGCTTCTCAGGTCTCACCATTGCACAAACCCTTGCTGGTGTCTCTGTGGCTGCCGTACCTCAAACTGCTGCCACTGGGATTTCTGAAAACCACACCTGCAACCACCACCCTGCTAGTCCTCTTGAAATTAATTAGTAGCAAATAATTTTTCATGACGTAACATAGAATGCAAAAGGCCTGTTTCTGGTGGTTGTGTGTGCCTCCCTGCTTGGTGTTTAGTGTCTTGAAATGCAACTATCTGGGAAAGCTAAAGGGTTAGCAAGTGGATGGGAGTGATCTGAGCTGTGAAAAATTATACGTGCACTAAAGCAAGTAGATGAAGATGCTTGTGAGGTTCCAAAGTTTTTCCTACAGCAACAGAAATTACTCTGAAAGATGAAAATCAGGAAAAATTGTGTAACAGGTGGCTAGTGGCGGTAGCAGCTAAACACAAGTGTTAGTAGTTTTAATCCTTCCTGTGTTATTTGAGAAAAGTTGTAAGTGGCACCAGCAGTGCAGCTCTGTTGGCCTGATGCCTACCACTGCCTCACAAGTCCTCCCTGCATTTCGTCCCTGTCCTCAGCCAGGCAGCTTACCTTTGGCTGAAACACATTTACCAGCAAGGCTGCCACCTTTGCCTGGTGTGCGGTTCATCCTCACTGGTAGTTCTCACATAATTGTTTCTTTAAAAAAAAAAAAAAGTTTTTGACTTCCAGCTATTTATGTTGTGTCTTTGCCCACCAAGAAGAAGAGGCTTTTGCTACATGACACTATTTCCTTCCAGATGAATTTGTAGAATCAGCAAGTTAGGTCAGCCTTCTTTCCGAAAACTGAACACTAAGAGATGGCGTCTTTGATCTGTGTTTTCCTGCATATCTTCCTTTCTTTTTGGAGTTTTTGGAAGTGGGGACACCAGACTAAGAGCCAGTAACCCACATGCACTCCCTCCACTTCCCTGCCGCTGTGTTGCAGCTGTAGCAACTTACCAGAAGCAGTAAGGACAGAGGCAAGTTTGTTTCTCCTGACAAGCACATGTAGTTCTACACATGCATCATATTCTATGTCTTCAGTCTTTTTTTCTTTAAACACTGAGTATTGACTGCTGCTGGAAGTAAACTACCAAAGTTTCAAGCTGATCAAGTTTTCCTTGGAAATAAGGTATCTAGCAAGTTTTCTCTTTATGTCAGATTCTTGGATCAACATGCTGCTTATCTGATAAAACATATCAAAGACAAGCTTGTGGCACCTCGCCCCAGTCCTGTGGTGCAGTTCCTGTATCTTTACTCAATTGCTTGAAGACAATAGAAGATGACACTGTAAACAGTAAGAAGCAAATGTTGCTGATGTGCAGGTATCATTGCCTCTTTTGAACAAACCCTCTGTCAAATATGTACTGAAAAGGGAGCAAAAGTTGGCAGGACCAAACAGCCCTTTGAAATATTGTGGATAAAATAATGGGTGGAGCATCCCTCTGGTCAGAGCTGGACCACTTTGGGAAAACTTTTCGCTTAGACAGAGATAGTTTGTTATGGGTTACTAAGTCTTTTAGAAGATCTCTCTCTGGACCTTGCTTCTGGAATATTAGTACCTGTGAACTAATCATAGGATCATAGAATTATCTGGGCTGTAAGAGACCTCCAAGTTCATCAAGTCCAACCCTTAATTCAATACTATCATGGTTATTAGATCATGGCACTAAGTGCCACATCCAGTCTTGTTTTAAAAACCTCCAGGGATGGTGAATTCACCACCTCTCTGGGCAGGCCATTGCAATGCCTGATTACTCGCTCTGTGAAAAACTTTTTTCTGATATCCAGCCTCAACCTTCCCTGGCAGAGTCTAAGCTCGTGCCCTCTTGTTTTGTTGCTGGTTACCTGGGAGAAAAGACCGACTCCCACCTGTCTACAACCTAATGCTCATATGCAAAAGAAAAGAGAAGAATAAAAAAATATGCAAACTAGCAAAGTGGGGCTTGGTGTAAGTTCAAATTCTAAACATTTCATGGGAAAGTTTCAAGTTCTGATGACAGTGTTTATACTGAAACAAATCAGCAAGTCTTCTGAATTTTGTGTGGAGAACGAAATTGAAATCCTTTATTTTAACATTTTGCTCTAAGGCTCTACTCAGCTATTGAGTACTCTTTGGTAAAGTGAAGTTTCCTGGAATTATTCAAACAAAGCCCTCCAGAATATTCATTTTGTAATTTAAAATAAGATAGCAATTCAGGTTTTTCACTTTGATGTCAAAATGATGCAAAATTTTGTAATGATAAAATAATCTGCAGAATAGAAGTCATAATTTCTAACCCCTACTAGTGAGAAAGAACAATAATTCAAGTCTGTCACAGCTGTTATACACAGAATATCCCTTAAATAAACCTGTGCCTAATGCATCTCTGCTGATATGGGTACAGGAACGTATCTTTTACATATGCATGGCTTCCAGACTGTGAAGGCAAAACCACCCTGATGCACAGGACTCTCAGTCTCCTTCTCTTCTCTCCTCCTTACATTTCTCCAAACCCAAAAGCTGGAAGAATACAGCCAGAGAAAGCATGAGAGTGTCAGAGATATGTAACTCCAGGAGTATAAATTCTCTGGTAGGTCTTTCCTGATGAGCAAAATGTGACTCCCTTGAAGGTTTGAAAGGCATTCCCAGTGCTCAGAGCATCCAGGTTTGTGACCATCTCCTCAGTGTCTGGCTCGAAGCACTCACCCTGAATACGTTGCCCTTGGACTCTCAAACACTTCTCCTTGACTAGCAAATAATAATCAGCATTTGTTACAGTCTCATCTGTAATAGATTAGAGCTGCCCAGGATGTGGGGAAGTGGGACTCCACAGCCTCTCACTCCTCTTCCTGTAGGATCATTCATGTTGCGGCAACACCTCGAGATCTGAGAATCTGTTGATCTCGCTGTCACATACACACTCTCACAAAAGGGACATCACAACCTCTAGGATGCTTTTTACCTAAGCAGATTATCGTGGGGTAGAGGCAAATGAGCTCATGTGAAGTTCTCATGGCAGGTCAGGTGCAGAGGCGAGTAACAGAATCCAAATTTCCAGACTCCATGCCAGGAACTGAGTCATTTGGCCCCGCTTTCCCATCCTTAATACTTTCCCATCACCCTTCTTCAGTCTGCACATAGAGGGTCTGGAACAACAGGCATCGCTCCTGGAAGACCTTGCCTCTTGGCTGCTTCATCCTCTCACAGTTGTGTTCAGATCTCCACCTCTGGGCATCACTTGAGATCTTTGTAACTGGATTCTTCTCTCAAGCAGCATAAAACACTGCTATGCCTGCAGATTTCACTTTACCCTCTGCCTCAGTGTCCCCTCATCTCTTTCTTTCTCCTCCCACTATGAGCACACTTCCAAATTCAGCCCCTCTCCAGCTACTTCCCGTGAAGCAAAGCAGCAAGAGGATTGTCCTGCTAAACATCCATCATATAACCCACAACTGTCTGCTTCACTTGTGCACTCTTAACAAGGATTTTCAGTCTGTAGCTTGCTTTTGGGACAGCCCTTGCCCTTCTTCAGAAGCTGTAGTGATGGGGACCTGGGTGTCACCCCGGGGGCTACAGAAACCTGCAACCTGAGCAGAATTAACCTTATGCAATGACCCATTTGTAACTCTTCTCTGCGCAGCATCTATATCCAAACTGGGCACTGTGGAGAAGGGTTTTTTCATCTTAATAGAGCTCAGGACTGAGTTGTGGAGTGGCTTTGATGAATTATAAGAGATGTCAGTGAAGTCACTGCAAACTCTGCAAAAAAGATCAAGTATGTCTTCAAGAAATGAATGACTTGGCATTACTGATGGTTAGTAGGGGTTTCCATACCTGATAACCCCGTGTCTTGTTTTTGTTTCTGAGAGGACACATATAACTCCTTGTGCCTGTCCTTCCCACCCGTCCACGCCAGTGCCTTTCAGACAGAGAAGCTCAGAACACTCTTTCTGAGGTAACAGCCAATCCATTAACGCAGGGTGAACTTTTCAGCTGAACAGAGTATCTCAAAGACGTTTTTATAACAATAGGGAGTGGTGAAATGAGAGCTCAAGGTAAAGAAAATGGGAAGTATTAGGCAGACTCTTGGGTTCTCAAGCCCCGAGCTGGTGTCTCAGGCTGTGGGAATACAGTTTTCCTTTGCTCGCATTGCCCACTCCTGCAGGCAGATTGCTGGCGACCAGGGCTGCAGCTATTAGATATGGCTTACATTTTCACAAGGAAGGTGGAAGAGGTGAGAAGAGAAGAATGCTGACAGGAAACAGGGAACAATGGGGGTCCCGATGGAACGAGCTTGGTAGTGGGTGACTCCTGGTGGAAGGGTGGGAGGACACAAGCTGGGAAACCTTGTGCAGGCTTTAGCGCTGAGTGAGATCAGAGCAGAGCAAAACAGAGTGGGAAGGAGAGAGAGAGGTGATGAGAGGTATCACAACAGGTCATGTGGGACCTATCTGTCTGTGTTGCTAGGCTTCACCTACTGGCACCAGGCAGCTGGAGAACCAGTGGGAGATCCTGGGGACCAGGCAGGATCCTGCGGAGACCTGTTAGCACAGCTGGATGGAGACAGGTCATGCAAAAGAGAAGCAGCTGAGGGAGTCAAAAAGGGAAGTCTCTGTATGTGGATGAGGAGGAAGGAAAGAAGATTGGCACTGGCTGAGTAATAAACCAGGGAAACAATGTCAAACTAGGAAGACAAAGCCTGTGTGTAAATGTACATATCTCTGAAGACATGCAAGAGGGAAAACTTGTGGTGATATAGAATGACATATAGGCAAAAGCATTGCTTTCTTAACAGAATCTGGGGACTGAAACCCCTCAAAGACTACTCTATTTTTTCTTTTTCCTCTGGAGCAGTCTGTTTTGCTATGAAAAGTCATCTGTCACTAAGGCCAGGCAATCCTGGTAGCTACCTGGTTCAGGAGAACAACGAGTGTGGTTTGCTGCTGAAGATATAAGCCACTTCTGAAGAATAAAGAGAGTCATCTGCAGAAGTTAAGCAAGATCTAGAGAGCAAGAGTTGGTTGGGCTTAAAAAGTATAAATGTTCCTTCTGGATGTACAGGCTGTGAGTTAGGCTTCAGCTGCATAGCTCAGTGGTGGGTCAGAGGAAACTTGTAAACTTCTGACTCAGCGCTTAAATAATGCTATGTTAAGTGGGTTACAAATTGACTCTGAGAGTCTGAATTTCAGTGTCAGTACCTGTATGTGTGTTACCAAAAGAGCATTTTGAGTTCTGTACTTCTCCATTGAAAATCAGTTCAGATACTCTTTCCTACATAGTTTCAGATGCCATCTTTTGAGCTGTCATCCAAATTTACATTCCCTTTACCAGAGCAGGAGCTCTGTTATTTGTTTCCTGAGCCGTAGGATAAAAATGAGATGGGACTGTGGTTACAACATCAACTCTAGGGCCAAATCCTACAAGAGATTTCAAGAACAGAAAATGCAGAACACCTACTCTTTGCAGAAACTCTGGATAGCAATGAGAAAACAGGAATGAAAAATTGGTGTAAGATCCCTCCCTGAAAAACTAGAGGTAAGCAAGACTGAAAGATGTTTTATGGCCTATAAATTAACCGGAAGAAAAATTTTGCAACCAAAGTCCAATTTGTGCAATCTTCTCTGGAGCTGTGTTGTCTTGCCACTGTGATCCTAACATGCTGCTTCACCCTGTAGACTTAGAATTCTCTAATGCTTTCTTCTTGTGACACCTTGCCTCTGCATAAGCTCTTGTTCTTCAGATCTTTAGGGGAGTGATTCAGAGTGTTTCTTCAGAAAACTGCGTTTTCAGACAGAGCCTTTGTCATGGGTCCTGTAATGGTTTTACAAGGATAAAACAATTTTGATTTTACTTAAAAGGAAAGGTGTGGCTCAGTTTCTTTTTTTCCAAAGTCCTTGCAGCATTTTTCTGAGCCATAAATGCTGATTCTCTACAGAGCAGCTGTGAATAAGTGCAGAGGAACATATATGGTCCTGATTCCAGAGTTCATCTGTGTGCTGTGTAGATATCAACTGGTGCAAAATTTGCATTCTTCCAAGGAGAACTGGACCCTAATGTGTAATTATAAATAGCTGTGATTTGGTTGTCTCTTAACTGGTACAATTTCTATTAACGATATGCTGCATTTTACACTCATTTAAACTGAGAAAGTAACTCAGGGTACATTTGGACTGTGCATACCAGCCTAGTCCAAGGTTAGGCATGTTTAAAAGGGGTTGTCTCCTTGGACGTGGGGTAGCTTGGACTTCCAGGAGCCAAGATGGTCTACATCAGTTAGTTGTAGGATCTCTGCTCTTCAGTTTCCTGTTCTTCTGGGCCTGAGTTTGGGAGTCAGTACATCTGGGTTGTAAAATAACCTCTGTTAAAGAAGTTTAAATATGGGCTATTTGGAGGCCTTTCTATAGAGGAGTTTTTCTGGAGCAGCATATTCCTTATGAGCTCCTTAGCTCCTGGAAGAGTAGATCCTTTGCCAATCCAATCAATCCAATTTAGAGCTGACCCCGAGGTTTTCTGCATATAGTGTCTCTTCTGCAAGAAGGATGGTCACAGAGGAGCCTTAATTAAGTGGCTCTGTTTATTTATTTATTCAGGGCACACATTGTTTCACATTGTATTCACTGAGCTTTGGTCAAATCCCAAGTGATTGTCTGCCTGCACACAAGTATTTATCTAAAGGTATGGGTTTAAACTGATTAACTCGCACTGGAGCAAGCACCTATGTAGGCACTGATATTGGCTTAATACCTTACTTAGAAGTACACTGAAGTTGGCCAGGGTCTTGTACCGATCTTCTTCTTTGAGAGTAAAGCATTTGCACGGTGGCAAGACTCAGCTTTGTTGGGTTGTAGAACGGCTAAGTTAAACTGATAACACACTGAGGTGCATGAATTTGGTATGCCTGGAGAAGTGGGCTGCTGGAGATCTGGAGATGGGCTACTTCAACTGCTTTCTTGCTAATGGAGACTGACTTTGATCCTTCAAAGCTTCCAGTGAGATAATGATATCAAGGTGAGCAAAAGCTGCCAGTCCCTTCCCCTGGTGTCACGTGTCCTTGCCCTGTCCCGAAGCAAACTGATTTGATTTGCAAAGTGCTTACAGATGCCTGGCAGTGGAAAGGGGTAAAAACCCTCCCCTTCTGACCCAGGCCATTGCTAATGAAGCACACACATGTTTTCTGCCACTGGGATTGCCTTCAGGCTGCCTCCTGAATCATTTAATCCTCCTCACTCACTAGAGCAGCAGCAGAAGCGCCTTTGTTTATCAGTCGCATTTCTTCCTTCGGCTTATCAACAAACGAACTCGCAGTTGGCTTTGTTTGATTTCTAGGGTTTATTGGATTTGTGGCTTCCCTTCTTCATTTTCATATTAAAGGCTAAGGTTGGGCTGTGATCCTGCTCCTGTAGCCCCCAGCTCCTGAACTGATACTGCTGGCTCTAATTGCTCAGCTGCCAGATGTAATCACCAGGAGGTATAGTGTATGTGTAGCTACAGGCACCTCATATTTTTCTACCCAGCCAGATAAAAAAAAAGAAGTTAAAAAAAAAAGAGTCAATTGGCTCTAGGTCTGTCAATAGTGACTAATCAGGTGCTGTACAATTAATTATGAAGGGGTGTCATTTTAAAACAATTCTGAGGTGGGAAAGAACAGGCCTGGGCCCTTTACCTGCTGGCACTGTTTGTGTTGCTAAGCCAATCCAGGCTGCGTCCTCTGTTTCATTTACCTTTTAAACTATTGCCCCCGCATAAGTAAACACTTTCTATAAAATGTGTGTGCATGCGTATATGTGAGTGGGTGGAGGGTGATCTGGGAAGCTCTCCACCCTAGAAAAGAAATTAATGATGGAGGGGAAGAAAAGAAAACCCCTCAACATAATTTGACAGTAATTTCTGAAGAACAGCAGAAAATAATAGCAGGTGGATGAAACAGAAATAGCATGAAACAGTCTGGGGCTGTCTCAGCAACCAGAATTTCTGTTAGATACAGGGATGGAGGTGAAAGATGCCCCTACATTGCAAATGTGCCTTGAGGGAAGAGATCAGGCTACCCATGCTGGGCTCGCCAGAGTCTACCTGCCAGTGAGTGTCAAGGGGTCAGATTCCTGTCCCACTTAAGCTGACTCTCCCAGGCTCTTCTTCCATCAGTAACCAATGTCTGCCATCTGCTCCCCAGGGGATGTGTCTGCCAAAGACGGGATGGTATCAATTGTTCCTTGCAAAGCAAAACTCGTTCTTCAAGGAGGTTCACAAGGGACCTGCTACTGCCCAGTGTCATGCTGAGCATGCTGATTGGTGAAATTAATGTGAGGGTGGGAGGAGAAACACACTTATGGAATTAACAAAACGGGTTTTTTTATTAGCCTAATAGAAACAGAGTGACAGTGTTAAATGACTAGTGTCAGTCCAGTTTGATAATGATCATACATTGAGACCATGATCACACCTCTGATGGCTACGTTTGGCACTTGGAGCAGCAGGAGATGGGCTGGGAAAGCAGAACAGAGGATGCCAAGGGAAAGGCTCTGCAGGGACTACCTTCTTGGAGATGAACTCTCCTGGAATGGGACAAGGGGCAAGTATCATAAGGTCTAGTAGGAAAAATTAGAAATAGCCTGTCAAATCATTTATCTTTCTAGTGCGAAAGCTCTGAAATGCCCTTTATCAAAACTTCTGCCAGCGATGCTTGTGGTTCTGTTCCACAGGGGAAAGAAACAACACTCAACCAACATTGCTTTTCACTGCAAGAAGTGTAGAATTACATTTCTTGGGTTAATCTCGATAAACAATTTATTTGCTGGAAAATGTATTTTAGGAGCAAAATTCCAAGGCACAATAAGCTTTGTTTTGAACTGTTCAAAATCAAGCATGTTGACTTTTTTTCAAAATCAGTTTTCTTCCCTCTATTGGCTAACATATTTTAAATGAAAAAAAAAAATCATTAAAAGTAGAGCAAAATATTTGATTGAAATAGACATGTATTTTATTTAGTTAGAAGACTTCTAAAATGTTATTGAAAGTTATTTGCATAGATTTCTACGTATCTCAGAAGCATCATTCTCCTTTCCTCAGTCTTCAAGAAAACAGATCACATTGACTTTGTTAATACTGAAATATCATTACATTGGCTTTTTTAACAGTGAAATATTTAGTACCCTTAACCTCCGTTTCTGTCAGCATTTTGATGACAGCAGCTACTGGAGCCCTGCTACAGCATTTCCTTGCCATAAAGGAAGGTGGTGGCTGGAGCTCTGTGTTAGAGGACTTTGAAACACAACATGACGGGGGTTAGTTCACTGGGGCTATATAAGGTAGAGGTTTCCGGCCTGCTTTAAGTCAGGAGTCTGTTTAATCCAGTGTCCTGGTTTTGAAACATCAGCAAGTTTTGCACCAAGAGCATGGGAAATACATCCCTTAGAGAAAGAGCTTTTACCTGAATCATTTTGGACCCACGCAGTTCCTGCAGGAAGGCATCCATAGCACCATGCAGTAGGTAGCACTGGGTAATACAGCAAAGAATAACTAACAGATGTAGAAGTGGAGGTTACAATATAAACATGTGCTCAGATACTGGTGTAATGAATGTAGTATAAATATTTAGATGTATTCCTAAATCTAATTCTTAGCCTCACCATTCTTATGTCAAATTGTTTACAAAAGACAAAACTATATTTCAGTTACAGACATGGCTTCATAATTCTTCAAATTAATTAAGGCATCCAAATGTGCTTCACGTCTGCCAGTGTCCACTTTATAAATGCTACAAAGCTGAAGATGATTAAAGGCTTTTCATATCAATGACAGTAATGGCAGTTTAAGCCGTGGATGGTTGTTCACACACATCTGTAGCTGAGTGTCCAGCCTAGGAGAAGAGCAGCACCTATGGGTGTTGTTTCTATGTCTCCTATAAACAGATCTTTGCTTGTGCAGACAAGAATTGGTCATAGTTTGGGATCCCTTTACATTAAATGTGAGTGCATCATTCTCAGAGTGTTGTTGTTCAAGTGCAGATCGTACAAATGCGGTGCACGACCCTGATGTCCTGCTCCCCCAGCCTGGAGCTGCTCCATGCAGCTGGGACAAGGACAGTGAATTTCTCTAGGCTCAGTTCTGGCACAGCAGAGAGACACAGGAACTGGGGTTGTTTAGCCTAGAGAAGAGGAGTCTGAGGGGAGACCTCATCACTGTCTACAAGTGAAAGAAGGTTGTAGTGAGGTGGATGCTGGTCTCTTCTCGCAAGTGGCAGATGATAGGACGAGAGGAAATGGCCACAAGTTGCACCAGGGGAGGTTCAGATTAGACATCAGGAAAGGGTGGTCAGTCACTGGAACAGCTGCCCA